>VZTY01024261.1:107736-151117 GCA_013400935.1 Turnix velox | reverse complement strand
TGTCTCTCTGACTCTCCTGTGCTTTCCCCGCAATCTAGGCAGGTTCCAGATCAATCCTAAAGTGCAAAACGTGAAGTGGAAATTGGAGAGACCCTCCCTCCTGTACCACCTCACCCCCAGAGTCATTGCCATGGTAATTAATGAGCTCTCCCCCCCCTCCCCGCCCCTGTTTTGCTGGCACTCTGGTCTTTGCCATCAACAGAGATCTTGGGTTAGCAAAGGCAGCCCTCCCCTGTCCCTGTCATGTAGCAGGTTGTGAGTTCCTCCTGTTCTGGATGTACGTTTAATAAGATGAATGACAGAACTGCTGATCTGCAGAATGCTTTCAGCTGTAGCTGAATGTGGTGGGAAGGTACTCCAAACTGAAGGGCTGAAAACTTAAAAAATAAGTTTCAAAGTACTCAAACCCATCGTAGATTTTTCTAATGCAGCTTCTCAATGTTTCAGTCATAAGATAAGGATAATTCTATGTCTTCACCTCTCCAATGTATTTTGAAAATAAATTCAATATTATGTCATGATGTATTCATATACCATAAAGCTGTGGCTGCTGTAAAAGACAATGTTAAAATTAAAAAGTTTGTTAACAAAGACATTCAGAGCAAGTTTTGCTAGTGTGCAATTTATAAAACACTAACCACATATTGAAGAATGAACCAGTTATTTGAAAAACACATCCAGTGCTCGTGTTGTTGAGAACAGCATCAATAGAATGGATATTAGTAATGGTCTAAAGTCAGGTAAAACAAAAAAAAGGAAGTTTTGTTACATCTAAATGCATTCAGAAAAGTGGAGTAACTATAGATTTATTATTAGTATAAAGCAGCTAGCTAAAATTTTGTACTATACATTTAAATACCTTCCTTTATAAGCAATTGCCCTTCAAAAAGGAAAATCAGTTTGAAGACTATTAATGTAATTAATGCTGAGCTATTAAAGATGTGTTCAAGATGTTCACAAATGTCAGGAGTAATATTTTTACTGATTTAATAACATTTTTGAAGAATCACTTTTCTTTGACACTTTTAACTCAATATCTATTTTCCAGACATTATGAGAGACATATTTGCTGCAGCTAAAACCTCAATAACATTTTCCCCCATTAAAATCTAGTCCTAAACAGCTCCTTTCAAGGTTTAGGCCTCAGTATACCACAATTAAATAATTTAAGAAACTGAGTGGAATTTGTGAACAGACCTGTTACAGGAGCAAGGATTTACTCACTTTAAGGACTTAAGCCCTATCTTAAAGGCTAAATGCTAAACGTAAAATAATCTGTTTAGAAAAGCTGCAATCATCATAATACTTGAACTACTACATGCCAGATGGAAAACGTTGTATTATCAACAACTCTTGCACATAAGTTTTCTTCAACGTTGGAAGCTTTGCACAATTTTATCCATTGATTTTCAAATGTAATTCACAGTGAATTGTTAAGAATATTTCAGTAGCTGTAGGGGCAACCTATAATAACATTTTAAGATCTATAAATGTTTTAAAATCCAGATATTATCTAAATAGAGAACAGGATTAATTTTTAATTAGATGTCACTAATTTAAAAGAGAAAGGTAGTGGCAGATTGTAGATGTATTCTGTCTGATAAGATTTGGGGATTTCTTTTTATTACTGAGATAACTGCCTACACTTAACTTCTTAATGAAACTACAGTCTTCTAAAGTCCAGATATGAAATGTTAGCTTTAATCTAAAAGAGACATGTAAAACTCTGAAGACTCTAACTTAGCCATCATTTGGCACCATGAAGGGTAATCAATGTTCAACTTTCTCTAAAACATCAAATATAGATGACTGTTAGAAACACAAGCTTCTTTCTTTTTCATTAGTACATTTTCACACTTTTTTCAAAGTAAAACAATGTAAAAAGAATTAGGAATAAGTCTGGTCGTGTAAGATTAACAAAAACTTCCAAGTTAGAACAGTTTAGAAGAGCAAAGGGAGAGCAGAGCCTACTAACAGCTGCTGTTCAGGTGAACAAATTCAGATCCCTAGAAATGTGAAATACAAAAAAATGTTTTTGAGTCTTTTGAGGTTTTGTACAGAAAATATAAAAATTATTAAGAGTTTCTGATATGTATTTTAAGCCTTGCAGTATGTGGCAAGGTACAATGGTACCAGATTGAATACTCTCTTACTCCCTTATCATTTAACATGTACTTGCCTCCTCTTCCCATCTATTCCTGAGAACAGGACTGAAGGACCCAGAATACCTCAGGCAAAAACTCCAAAATCCACATTTTTTCCTTTTGCTTTGTCTTCTCTGTTTGATACATGTAAGTCCAATGCAGTAAACTGCAGTGAAGCTGTTTTAAAGTTAAGAAAGCCTGTACTGACTTTGTTTAGCCAAAGAAGAGATTTATTGTCCTGAGAGGAGAAATACTGATTAATTTATTTTCATCCAGCCTGGATAAATTAATTTTCCCTCTGCAGTCTAGTTCAGATACAATTGTCACAAGTGTTAGTACTTTCCTTCTGTGAATGAGCAGGTATTTTAAAAATAAATGGAATAATTATCATTTATTATATTACAAAGTTCATATGAAAATAGATTTTGACACAAACAAAAAAAATTATATTAAAACAACACTTTTTCTCACCCCTCTTCCAGGCTCAGCTTCTCTCCTTCAGTCCCAGCTCCTCTTTCCACCCAGGCAGCGGGGCCATGGGTGAAAGTTATGGCCAGCACCTCTCCCTGCTGCTCCTTCCTCTGCATGCTTCTCCTTTCTCTCCATGCTTCTTCTAAGCTCTGTATAGGTCCACCACAGGCTACAGTCCTTTGAGAACATCTATCTGTGCCGACATAGATAGTCCACGGGCTGCACAGCAATATCAGTTCCTTTGTGGGACACTGCGTTCACCTCTTTCATTGACCCTGGTGCATGCAGTGCTGCTTCTCACTCTTTTCTTCCCTCTTCTTCTCCGCATAAAGCATTTTCAGCTCTTTTTTATGCCTTTCCACAGAGGTGCCAGCAGTCAGGCTGAGGAGTTTGCCTGGGTCTTGTGATGAGGCTACAGCAGCCAGCTGGAACCAGCTGATACCAGCTGTTTCCTCACAGAGAGGGCCCCTGCAGCTGCACCTTGCTGCAAACCCCGTGAAGGAGGCCTAGCTCTGAAAATTTTTAACACATTCGATGAAGAAAACAGAAACACAGATGGTAACAAGGACAAGAGCCCAGTTCTCTTCCTTTCTGACTGAAAATCTTGATTGCCATGTGGCAAAAAACCACACATTTTCCATTCAAGGTGTAGAGTTAGCTTCAGGTTCCAGCTACCTAAAAATTACAGCCATCAAAAAGGCATGATTTCCTTTTAAAAGATCTACCACAGCATGCTTTTAGAAAGATAGCTTCAAATCCTAATCAGCGTGCAGAATCACAGTCACTGTTACATTCCGCTGCTGTCATTTTTCTCCTAGAAACAAACCACAATTGTGGACCATCCTGTAACTCACTGAGGAGATATTATTCACAATTATGTAAAGTATGGGACATAAATTAGTTTGCAAACCTATGCCTAAAAGGTAGATACTTAGGAGCATTCCAAACTTCTGAAAGCTTTGGCAGATTTCCTTTTGTTTTCAAAACAGACAAAATGAGCACTGTGGTATTTCTGTCATGCAGGGCAGTCCTAATACTCAATTTAAACTCCATGGTTACCAAAATTTGATTCAGAGTTGCCACTCTGATGCTGTTCTGCTCAGCATTATTTTCATTACTGGAAGTATATTTTCTATTAATATTTTTCAGAATTTTAAGGAAAACAGTAATGTTCACTCTGTACTCTTTAACTGGCATACCTTCCTGGTCAAAGAGAGAAGCTTTCTAGAATAGGTCCAAATGAACACAAAACGGGATGCTGAATGGGATAGGGGGAATAGAATGATGTCCACAACTGCTACTTATTTCTACATGTGGTGCATTGTGACAGCTAGCATATCATTATGTATATTACTTTGTTGAGTTCTTTTCCTATTGACTTCTTCTGGCAGTACAGCTTGAAAAATGAGATTTCTCTTTTTTTATGAAAAAAAAAATAAGGCTACCAGTCATATTTGTACCTTCATTTAATCTTACCATTCTATTTTCAAGGGAATGTTAGAGGTTTTTTATTTATTCAAGACATTATGTACTTGGACGAATGAGATTTCTTCTTGCATTGGTTACTTAGTTTAATTTCAGTTTGATTTCCCCTAGGCAGATCTTTGTTTGTAAATATTTATCTGAATGTTAAGCAGTATTCTAATGTAGCTTTCAAAAAGTTCTTTGTCACTTTTTTCATACCTTCCTCATTGTTACACTGTGCTTTCTCAAACAGTTGCGATATATGTAATCCTGAAAGCTGCTTTGATCCTTGAGAGGAGCTTGTTGGAGCTTATCAGTGTGGATTTGGAGGAAATGTATAACCAACTCTATACATGATTAGAATCTGGATCTGTATACTTAACTAAACCACCAGACTCCACTGTCTTCAGTAAAAAGTATGATTTTCAGTATGATTTGCTGCAGAACATACAGCATTAAAGCTTTACTTATTAAAAAAACCCCAAAACTTAGAAAAGTTTACATCCTCCTACTTTTTGAGTAAATCACATCATCTTTTTTTTCATACTAACATATATGCTCTTTGTACCTGCTGTGATGACCTGCTTTTTTGTCAATGAATTGTCTTAATCATTCACAAGTTCTAGAGGTATAGACCTTTAAACAGGTCACTGTACTATTCAAATCATCTGACAACTGCTGTCTCTACTGAATAGTAATCAGTGCTTTTAAAGATAATACGTCTCACTGAGTGGGATTAAAAAAATTTTAAAGTAAAATTTTCAACCTTTTTGTCCTGTTGTGCAATGTAAGAGGTACAAGATGATCACTTTATCTTCTCAACAGAAGAAGAGGTTTTTCCTGTGCCTCTGACATTCAGATTTCTATCAAGGTTTCATAGGACATTGTTTCAAATAATTTTCAAATGCAACTGAAAGTGTAGATGATATTGTTAGACTAGTGCTAGGTTTGCAGAAACATAAAAATCTAGAGAGGTGTCTTGGCAACTGATTTGTTTTAGCTACTTGATATCAGAACAATTTTCTGCACAATGAATAACTACTTATAAATTATGTATAATTGTTTTATATAGGACGCTATATCTATATGAAGTCCAGGTTCAGTTTGTAAATCCCTAGATGTACAGAAACTACTTTTAATAAACACTTTGCGATCCCTAGTAATGCAATTAACTAATTACTGGGAGCAATTACTTAGAGATGTAAATATGAACTACTTTGTGAGTTTATAAGTCTGCATTTATAAATATTAAATCACATAAACAAAGTTCTATCTTCAGGCAAACTTAAATACATTAAAAGAAAATTCAGAATCAATCTGAAGACTACTTGTTCTGTTTCATTGCTTTTAGATATTTTAGGCTGTAGTATAAAATATCTTTCGTAGGGTGAGTAGAGGCAGAGCACAGAATATGCTAGTGTTCATGACTTGTATTATATGCCTTGTAATTTTCTTTCAATGTTTCGCTCCAGTAACCTATATTGAAACATTTTGTGCAAGAGCTACAACTGAATTAAAAACCAAAAATGTATTCAACAGAATGACTAAAAGCTATGTGATGCTATATTTTACGTATTTTCACAGTGTGGCTTTATCATTAGAGTGAATTTAGGAGATTGTAATAGAATAGTGGAATAATATAAATGTTTTGGATCCAAGCTATAGAACTGGAAAAGGATTAATTGGCAACACAAGTATGGGACAGCTAATGTCTTTTGTTTTGCAAGACTAAGATGGAGAGACAGAAGGAGAGATTTCAGAGAAGGAGGAAGTTAAAAAAAAATCAGAACTGATTTTCTTCTAACAGAGACAAAACAAACAAAAAGAATAAATTATTCAAAATCAAAAAAGCAATTTCAACAAGTAAATAAAGTATCAATTCATGAATAAGAGCATTCTAATGCTTGGGCTCAACACTTAACCACTCAGTTCTTTACTTTGATATAGAGTCAGATCCTTTTGAAGGACATAGTTAAATGTTGTAGGCATCTGGAACAGAAAAATTGCAGATGATCCTTTATCATTTACTATAACACTAGTAACATTATACTAACACTAATAATTGACAAATGCAATAAAGCACACAAACCAGTCAAACACACATTAGTGACATGAGCTGATTTACTGAAGTGTGTTCTGGATCCTTGGACTGTCAGAATTTTATCTCTGATCCTGGCCAAGACATCTAGTATCTTTAAATCTCTGCTTTGCAAGCATAAAAAATCAAGTCAAAATGCATCTAGGCATTTAATATTTCATGTATTTATCAATACATTGGAGACACACGGAAGCAGAGATGACAGGAACAGCTTATTTGAGTAATATGAATAAAAATTTTAGGAACTCAGTATAACAAACTATTTAAATATTTTTAGTACAGAGTTTATACTTGTTATTTAGTCTGTAGTTATAAAAGGAAATATTAAAACAAGTCTTTTTAAGGCATTCTAACTCTAATGTTATCTCTAATAAACTACAGAGTTCAGTTATTTTTTTTTACTTCTTCTGAAGTTCATGCATTAAACTCTTTCTGCCTAAATCAATCCAAAACTGAAATCTGCAGTCCCTGTATAGGCCTCTGAAGGAAGGGTTTCTACAGCTAGTACTAGTGGTTACTTAGTGATGGTGTGGTCCACTTCAACCTGATCTTTGTTTCCTGTAGCCCTGCCCAGACCATAGCTACCCATGGTGGTTGTAACAGGTGCATTTGTCTACATCCAGCTCACTCTGGTTTTGGGAGACAGATAGTAACGCAATAGTCAAGGGCTAACTGGGAAAAATGCACCCATCTACCCACAATACTGGTACTGTGACCAATGTGCAAATATGACTGTAAGTCAATTGTCTTATCCTCATGTGTAGAGAGCAACCCAAGAGCCCTTTGAGCTCTCCTGCATGGCAACAGGGTGCACTTCTGGATCTTCCCTTGAGTAGAGATGGCTCTCAAGGTTACATCTTATTCAGAGATTTCTTGACTATTAGCATGTTAATTCTTGAAGCATATAATCCTTCAGGCATAAACCATTGACCAAATCTGGTAGTGGGACTGGATAGAGCAGCACCTAGACTTCACTGAGAAGTTTAGAAAGCTGGGAGAGGGTGTATCCCTGACAGCGGTGTCTGATCTTGTTCTCTGTGCAGTAAATAACCATCAGATATTATTGAAACACCATTGCATTTATTGTCAAATTTGGTTAAATTATTGTTTTGTGGCAATAAAGATCCTGCTGCCTGAAGTGCACCACTCTGTGACATATTTGCTAGCTCCACTGTCAAGTATTGGTTATTCTTATTTGCATCTCATTCAGGGCTTATCAAAAGACTAGCCAAAACTACAAAGCTCTACTTTTGAAGACTCTGCTGTTCGCAGTCGCTGCTGGTTTATCTTTATGTTGTCGAATCCCAATGTTACATGTACTAAAAGTAAAAATCTGCTGCACCGTCTAAGTAAACACATTCCTCAAAATTATAATAACAAGCAAAAGAATTACAAAAAGCAGGATTAACTGAGAATTTTGGTTGTCACTCAATGGTAAGATGTACTAATAGAATACAGGGTTTCCAGGGTTTCCAAATTTGATGTCTCTTTTTGTTCATTTAAACTGGATCTTCAGAGACTGGAAGAATTTTGGACTATAATATATATCCTAGGCATGACGACTGTATATCCCTTGAAAGTGAACTTCTGAATTTCTTTTTTTTTTTTTTTTAAGATTCAAAGACTAGGCGAGTTCACACAGGTTTATTGAAAGGACAATTAGTTTAACATTCCTTTAATGGACTGAGAGAATGAATGAAAAATGAAAATGGGAAACTTCCTGAGGCATAGCAAAGAGTTTCTGGGAAACTGAAGTATCTTTATATGGCTTTACTGGCTTGATTCAAATTTTACAATCCTATAGTAGCTGAAGAAGTTTCCTTTATATGAAGTTCACTGCATTCCTGCAGCTAAAATTCATGATATGTGGCTTAGTATTTTAAGTGTATACCTAATTTAAGTATGCAGCAACTAATGTATTATGAAATTGCCTCCTAGTTGGATGTAATAAGTAACCTACAGGATGTCTCTTTAATACTTTTTTTCAGTGACTGTTTCACCTCTCTTCTTTTCCTACCAAGTCACTGGGTTTGCCAAGGAGCATTCTCTAGCTCTAATTTTAACTTGCTCTTTTAGAGGGAGCATTATTTGTTGTTGCATTGCCACCTTTCACTGTGAAAACTCTTTTTTCTGCTTTATTGGACATCCAAATTGTCAAGAAAGGTAGAGTACATAGAAAAGTTGAAAGCTTTACTATACTTTGCATATCACCTTGTGACATTTTTCTCTGCCTCTCCTCATAATCATTTAAAAGTGAGGAGTGCTCTCAAATTCAGGGATCTCTAAAAGATTGCTCATCTATGCATTCATATAAGGCAAAAGGTAGTTAGTTTCCTTGCTGAAACAATCATAATAAATCTTTGTCTCTGACAGACAAACAAAAAATAATTTCAAAATATGTGCTATTAAATTATTTGCAGGTTTTTTTGCTTTCTTTTAGTTTTGCTTTCATTGGAAGGACAACTACCAAAAGAGAATGCCTCATTTTTTAAAATTTGTGCTCAACAAAGAGTGATAGTTAAAAGAATTTAGGATAGAAGCAGAATCTGTAGTATATTCATACAAGAAAAGAAACATGAATTTATGTAATGAAAATGAATGAAGTCTTCTAATGTCAAAATTGTAAGCAATTATTTAAGACTAAACTACAAAAATCTGCCATCCAAAGATCTCAACAGGGTGGTATAGATCATGTGACTTCTTAGTTCAAAACTGCATTGACCTAAATCTTTCTGCTGATGCAGTTTATTCTTACTTGTTTTGCCAAATGCTTGTCTCCATGTGTAGCCTAAGAGCCAAAAAAGAATGCATAGCTTGTGTAATACGATAAGTGCTATCTCCAGTCAGGAAGTCCCTCCTGTGATATTTAAGTGCCAAAAAAAGATGATCTGCAAAGCGGAGACAAGTACATAGAATTCCTGAGTATCTGAAACTGCCAACAAGATGAATTGTTTTCCTAGTTAAGTGCCTAAGAAACCCATTAGTACCATTTCCACTTGGAAGCCAAAATGAATGCAACGTAAGAACACACTCTGTTTATAAAGTGAGCCTATTTCAGACAATGACTTTGTTGGCACCTGCAGCATAAAGGAGGAAACTGAGAAAAGTTGTCCTGAGCGGGAGGTAACTAATCCCGTACCATTAAAGTGAGTTGCATCTCTGGCTGGATTGAGTTTTACACACACACTCAGAAGCACTGAAGCTACACAGCAGGAACCCAGCACTCAAGAACGCTTAGTCTAAGCTGCTGCCATTTTCCTTATGCAACACATTTTCAAATGAATGAATGTCAGGATTTAGCTTCACTAAATAAATCCCTTTGAGTGACTGATGTCTCTGGTAATGTGGTCAGTCCAGAAATGAATACAACTAAACAATGAGAAAAACTCCTGTTCTTTTTTGGTTTATCTTTCATCTAGGCTGTCATTCACAGTATTCCTCATATTTAACAGTTACTTAGAAGGGAAAATTTAAGAAATTATTATCTTCAGTTTTAGCTGTCTTCAAAAATATACCCACACTCAATTTGATCTCTGTTTGTTTATCTATCTTTTTGCAAAGGTCCTAGATCACCTCAATAGATAATATTTACATAAATTCAATTATTGTTGCTGCAGTTTCAGCTGGTTTTCTTGACAGCTAAGAAACATGTGTTATTGTGTGTGTTTACATTGAAAAGTTATCTTCACAACTAACAGGGTAAAGAAATTTCAAGTTTCACCCTACTGTTTTGGTTTTTTTTCCCACAGGAATAAAAACAAAATCAAAACCAAAACAACTTTTGATGGACCAGGCCTTTCAGAAAGTTTAATTTGTTTGTTTTCTCATTACAAATTTATCATGCAGCACAGTTTCTAAAGAACTGGAAATCACATCATAAACTTAGCCCTCTGAATCTGTGGCTTTCAACTTCACATTCCTAGTGAGAAAAATAAATCCAGAATATCCTGGAAGGGTCAAGGTAATGTTTTTTCTATATTTTTCTATTATAAATTTGTTGGTACTCCTAATGGGTAAACTAAAATCATGTTTGTGCTAGTTTTTTAACCTTTAAGCAAATTTATTATTTCTCAAGCTTATAACAAAGTTCCTGCTCATTTCAGTATAATTTGATTACATAGTTTCTGTATATTTTCATGGCATAAAAGGTCTTTCACAGCATTAAACAAATGATTGAGAATTTGACGAAGTATGAAAAATAGAGCAATAGACTAATGCTTTCTCTGCATAGAGGAACATGTTGTACACTCATTCAATATAAAACATAAAAGAAAATCCAGTTAAACTTCTCTCTCTTCATATATCCATATAATAATTTTTAAGCATATATATTTCATTTTTTTTGATGAGTTTATGTTTACTTGTATACAGATCTGGAAGGTAATTATGCACTTTCACAGACTGTATAGCTGAAGCAGTGAACGTTACTGACCTACAAGTCATAGAACAAACCTGCAGTAGAGCAAATACAACCTACTTCTGTAAGTCATGATCTATAGGTATCAATCAATATATATAGAGAGAGATATCAATACACAGATATGGTACATATAACTAGATATATTTATATATATCAAGAAGTTCTAGCTGGACTTTCTTTCTCATATATATATCCTTTTATGTCTATGTACATATACGTTCATAATAACACTGCTAACAAAGTACTATTTTTAAATCAATGTCTAACATTTCATGGCTTCACAGAAAATGGCTTCTCAAAGGGGTATTCATTCTTCAAAAAACAAGTATGAAACCTAAAAGATATCATCACTCAATAGTGTATGGAGGAAGCCTGTACTGCAGGTAGCATATTTCAAGAACTAACTCATGATTTTGATTCCTATTTGTCAAAAGATATTAAACTAATAGGATCCACACAATCCCACCAGAGCACAAAGGTAGGGTTGGTTTGCTCAAATATATTCCTAGTTGCCTTGTCTGCCACCTAGTGTCAAGTAAGTTGATAATTCTGAGACTCTAGAATTTCTTAATATTTATTTGCTGGTTATGATTCAGTTGGAGCTTCACGTTGAAAGAAACTGCTATGATTCAAGAAAATATTAAATTCAATACGAAATACATTATGAAGCTTCTGTTTAGTATTCCAAAGATAGATTTTGAAAAGACAAAAAAATGGAAGACATTAAATATCAGTCAATATGTTTTTTAGGTCCATTCTGTAATATACAGAGTGAACAAAACCAGACTTATAGGAATGTTAAAATCTAAGTACCCTAATTTCAATGCTATTAAACACTTATCGTTCCTTTTGGCTTCACAGAATTCATGGGGAGTGTGTCTATTTCAGAAAAGGAGGAAGTAATAATATATGAGGAAGATCTACAGTAAGCCTTCTTATTTAGTAACTTGTTTTATTTCAGAGTTAATCAGATCTGATTACTTACAAGATGCATTTTAGATACTGCACTATCATTAAAATATCTACTTCATGGCTGCCTGCAAAATTAGTGAGGTGTCCTTGATGATGCTGGTCCCTATTCCTGTAACAAGACATACACCCCCAGTATTTATTTTACACATAATCTATCACCTGCTCATTAATTATTAAGAGTTTTAGATGTTTATAAGCTCACATCCTAGACACTGAGTTCTGCAATATCTAAGACCCTCCTAGGTTTAAGAGGGCTTTGTCTTTTTTCTCTTGAACCTGATATTTTTTGCTATTGTCCCCCTTCCAGTCTATAGAAAACTTTCTCAAAACCTTTTCTTTTGGGAAGCCATGAAAAGTTGAGGGCAGAGCAGCATCTTTAAGTAAGAAAATTGCTCAGGGGTGTTCAGCTGCAATGTCTGAAGAACTTCCTCTGCAGAAGGCAGCTGCAGAAATTGATCTTGATGTGATAGAAGGTGCCCAGAAAGTATACTAAGTTCTCTTTGACCAAAGAAGGATGTCCTTTGGTTTGCACATGGCAAACCAAATGATCTGTTTTTCATCAGATCATTCTAGTATATTCATTAAGTGATAACTTATATTCATTAAGTGATTAACTGAATCTTTTCTCATGACAGCTAAGCTTTCCAAAAGACTTACTTAATTCAGATTTTTGTGGAAGTCCTTTTCAAAGAACTGGACTTGTACTTTTTATTTTTGGGTCAGAAATCCATAGTGCAAATATTCTTTAACTGAGCTACCAATATATGCCTCTTAGGCTTCCAGAGAATCCACTGGCCTCAGTCTGTAAAAGTTTCCCCTTAGTGAGTCTGAATGCAGTATGAGTATCCTATGATTTTAATGCATATTTCTGAAAACAAAATGGAATTATTTGCAAACAGAAGGGGTATTCACTGATGAAAAAAAAAAAGCATATGTATACTCTCCTGCCTATGCTTGACATTTCCTTCACATTTGGACAAACACAAATATCCCTGTCTTCATTTTGGTCTTTTATTAGACCCTTTTTTCTGCTATGTTTCTCAGCTGTGTTTGTAGTTCATCTGACTGATTCAGATGATGATCACTGACAGCTCCCCCATGCCCCATCCTGCAGGATAGTTCTGTAAATCTAAGTGGGCCTTTTGTTTTGGGCTTTAGTTTAGCTACTATGAATTCAAAGAATCATCTTTCCACAGCTATTATAGAGGGGCTCTGTGTTCAGATTTTTATTGAGCTATTCCTCAGTCAATCCTTATGATGCTTCCAGATTTTCTGTGTGTGAAATAGGAAATACAGGAGATGATATAATACAATATTATTTGATATCAATAACTGTGTAGTAATAGCTATTAAAATTAACAACTGAGAGCAACCTTCCTGAGATAAAACATCACACAATTTGTTCTCATTTTTTCAAAAGTTTTTCTCAAAAAATAGTCATAAAACATAAATTAATTAATTAATCATGACTTTAATTAAACAGTTACAATTCCTTAGAAGATAATTACATCTATAGAAAAACATAACACAATAAAAGACAATTAAAGGTGTGCAGTGGGAATAAATGTTACTTTGAGGATCTCTAAGCATGGAACATTTGCTTGCCAACAAAATAATAAATGCATAGGAACAATGTGCAGCTCTCTTAAAAGACCAATAATATCTATCACCTGCAAAAAAAAATCAAAAATAAGGGCAAGATAAAGATTAAAACTATTTCTGTTAAGTTCAACTGTAGGCAGAGCAGTTTTCTGTGTGCTGTGAATAAAGCCAGGACTGAATCATGGAATGCTCGTAAAAAAGGATGTTTGCAACCATTACTTCAGTGATCTTTGCCTGACTACTTTGCAGCATTATATGCTAGTTCACATAAGTAAGAGTAACTATGAGAACCTATAAAGGCTCATTCACATCTTCATTAGCCTGATAAGACCACAGGCATGACTCTGATGCTCTTCATTTGGATTTAATTCACACCTGAACAAATCTAATAAATTTCCAAAAGGTTTCACAGATGTGCCTCAAGAGTGGTTTTATTTACTTGTGTAAGGAGAGAGTGGCTTTTGCCATCCATATTCCCAATAGCACTGCATTTTTTCAAGCTATGAAATTTTTTTTTTTCCAAAAATAAGGACACACTCCCAGTGAAGACATACAGGATACATTCGTTTAAAAATTCTCCCTCAGAGACTTTTTTCTTTTATATTTTAACTATCATTAATAAAATAAAATTAATATAGGAAAAGGAAATGCATTAATGTTGTTTTAATGATTTGTCCAAGAAAGTATGAAAATTCAAAGATAAGGCTTCCAATTAATCTTTAACTTGTAACATAAGAGCACTGATTTCAAGCCTTAACAACATTGCAATTATGAAGGCACAGAGGGAATGTATTGTGGACATAGTCAAAGTTTTAATCATAAATATGTCCAGCTCTTCTTAATTTATTAGACCTTTAAAATAATTTCTGTCTCTGATACAAACATGTGTTCTTGACCCACTTCGAAAAACAGTCACAAGTGAAGACTATTTGCATTAATCATTCAGGAGCTTTGCAAAAGGATTGCATCTCAGGAGATGACTTTTACACTGAAGTTTACACCATTCTGCTTGGTTTCAGTAGTTTTTATGTAGATTGAATTACAGCTGCTAGTTGTTCAGAGCATTGGTTTTCGAATATATTCCATTTATTTCTCTGCAAAGGTAAACATTGTCACTTAAGATCCTGAAAAGAAAAATTTCTGTGTAATTATAGTCTTACCCTGACGACTACAAAAAATTTCATTGCAACCTTTACCATGTAAATTAAATTCTATTTTCACCCTTCTATGTCTTTGTTATAAGGCAATAAAGGAGATGTTTGTACCATGCTGAAATAATAGACACAATATGAATTTTTCACATTTTTCATTAAATTTTTTTGTGATTTTTTAATAGGAATAGGAATTGACACATAGGAATTAGGCTCTCCTTGCAAGACTGAAATCCAAGATTATTGTATATTGTAGAAAATTTTTTTCTATGCAAGATATAATGTTACATTGTAAATAATCTGTGACTGTTACTAGCACGAAGATAGCATTCTTGTTTTAGGAATCATAGTAAATTACTCATTGAAGCCAAATATCTGGATTTTAGAATTCGCAAAATTTAGTACTTTTAGACCACAGTTTCTTAATGGATCTAGCTCTGAAATCCCTTGCTCATGAGGAATAGATTTAAATCAAGTTTGAACACTTTAAAATCCATATTTTATGTTTACCTACCTGTGCAATAAAAGTATAAGAAAACTGAGACATATTGATAGCTGAATGATTCTACTTAACCTTAGGAAGCTGCATGAACCTTGATACTTCAACACCTCTGTCAAATAAGGAAGCTATCTATCCCTCTTGAACTGAATGCTAATTTCATTTTTTTATTTAATAGAAAATTAGATAAAAGTCTAAGCTTGTAAAAGCAGGTGATGCATAAAATTTTAAATTAAATATGAAAGATGCAAATTGTTAGGCATAAGTCTTTACTATTATACTTGAATTAGTGAATCTCAGTCTCTTCAGAAGGGTCTCTGGAATGCTAGTGACTGCAATATTAGTCGAATAAGCTTCATAAGAAGGCCTTTTTTAAAACTAACAGGATTGATAGTATTACACAGCATTAATGTTTTCAGATGCTTCCTGGCTTAAGTAATTTTCTACAGACACTCACTAGCCTTCTAAACAGTAATTAATTTTTTTTTTTTTATAATGTGGGACAAGTAAATTTCATTTTTCCTGGAAAAGATTAGCTACATATATTGTTTTTCTACTGTTAAAATACTCATGACATCTATTGTTTGAAAAGTTCTAGCACCTGCCTATTTTGTCAAGGTCTTGTAATTTGGTGGGAGGAATGGGGATTTGTCGCAAATGTATGAAAACAAATTCTGACAAGTCTGGCAAAGTCATGGAAGAACTGTTTGTGCTTATGAATACTTTATAGTGTTTACCTAATAAATTTCTGACTGATTTTCCCTCAATGAATATACCCTTATCACAGCCCCATGCGCAATCAGACTGTGCTTACTCCAAAATATGCAGGAAATGAGCATTCAGCTCAGAGGTAGGAGACAACAGGGTTTTTTTTCCCTAGTATCAGTTGTTCTGGATTAAGCCTCAGTGCCTCAATTTGAAGATGAGAATCTGAGCTTCCTGTACCTGAGTTACCATCCACAATACTGTTAAAAAGAAATTGTGGAAGATTACCCTTTTGTCTCAAATATATGGGGGATTTGGCCTGGAGAAGACAATGAAATCCTACAAAGTCTTGCAGGACTGTAAGTGGAAGTGGAGACAGGAATAAATGACAGAATTTGTGGTAGATTGACCCACCCCAGCCAAGCCCATATCTACTTCTCCCATTGCAGAAGGAGAGAGAATCAGAAAGTGAAAAAATGAGAAAAAACTTGTGAGTTACCATAGAGGTGGTTTAGTCAGTGAAGGAAAAAAAGACAAACAAATGTTACAAGGGCAATTACTACCACAAGAGCAGTGCCCAGCCAGTCTTCAAGCAATGGGAGAAACGCTCCCTTTCCTGATAGTCTTATTGTTGAGCACAATATCATATGGCATGGAATATTTCTTACATTAGTTTGGGTCAGTGATCATGGTTTTGTCATCTCCCAACCTCTTGCCCACCTGCAGCTCACTCCCTGAGGGAGCAGAGTGAAAAAAAGAGAAGTCCCTAACATTGTGCAAGCATTGTTCAGCAATTGTTATAGCACTGGTGCATTATCCATGCAGTGTTGGTCACAAACCTAAAATACAGCACCATATGGGGTTCTGTGAACAAAACTGTCTCCATCCCAACCAAAGCTACCACAGAGCTGTGTCACTTGAATTGGAAACCACGGCAAGGGAAAACTGGAGACAGCAGGGAAAAGAGAATGGAACAGTGTAAGGACACAAAATGAATATGCCTCACTCCTGTATCTGATCAACCTAGAGTTTTACTTACTATAGACCATTTTTCTTCTTATTTATTTTAATTTTTTTCTTAAGGAAGAATAATTTGTTTATGTGTTAGATCTTCTGCTTTAATTGAATGTTTCACAAATAAATTTTAGTTCAATTTCACAATACCTATGTGAGACAATGGTAGGTCATGGACAGTTGTCTGGTAAGGAGAAGAAACATCAAACTGAAGAAGCATCTATAAATTTAAAGTAATCAGATCTGATATTCAGTGTGTTAATTTCACGGTGGTTTGTATTATGTGGTACTTCACATGTGCAAAACATATCTCATTTCAGAAAGTTGTAGCCAAGAGTTCCCAGCAGTCCAGATTTCAAGATCTCTAAGTATGCTGTTACTAAAAAATATGGTATAAATTATTTTCCTGGGACAATAAAAATAAAGGCCATGTCAGAGACAAAAGGCACAATTCCAGTAGTGTAAGGAAATAACTGCTTTTTTTCTTCATTTTTCATATGTTCAATATTGAAATGAAATCATGCAGCTTTATTTTAAAATATGAAAGAGGAGCCATCTGAAAGTAAAAGCTTATGAACTAAACTGTGTAGTATTTCTTTGGAGAATAAATGGAATGACACCTTCTGTTTAAATATAATTGTGTAAATCACTGAAAGCCCCACTGATGATCACTCAACTCCAAAGCATGAGGGGATGCTGCAATAGTTTGTCTGTTCTAAGCAGAAAAGCTCAGAGAGCACCACATCATAAGTCTTTTGCAGCTGAAAAGAATTAAGAACTGCCCTGCTGAATGATGGTAGTATGAATATAGGACAGCTGGCCTGGTCAAGATATTCCCATGAAGGCTGTGAAGTGGTGCCAGACATATTAGCCACGCATACAACTGCTTTGTACTAAAGCCACAACACTGCTTTGGTTTTTTTCCACATTAAAAGAAAATGTGGCTCCTTGAATTACTATCTTTCTTCTCTAGTCAGCATCAAGTATTTTTGTTAGTAGTGGTACCATCAGTGAAAATGTCCAATGGTATCACAGTAAAACACTACGTTATCCTGGAGTTTATATTAAATCAAAAAGTTTGTACATTGTGAACATCATTTCTAGCTCTCATTTTGATTTGCATCTGTTAAAAAATACTTGTAACAAGAATCGGTTGTACTAAACCTGAAATTCACTTTACCTGATATTATCAGCTAAGCCTTTGAAAGAACATTAGAAGCACCTGTATTTTAAATTGCTCCTGATAAAACAGCAAAGCTCTTGCTGAAGATAATGACCTAAAAAGGGATAACATCACAGTAGAATCAGACAGTGCCATTCAATAGTGTGTTCTGCCATTTATAAAGCAATGTGCTATTATTTCTTGATTTAAGATTATGAAGAACACTGCTTAGGTAATATTAACTTCTTTTGTAAAGCTTTTCATGCACAGAATCAGATAAACAAGATGCTATCTCCCAAGGCTGCTGAAAACCTATTGAACACAACAAATTCTTTTTGTCTTTTTGAAAGTCAAACAGGAAGCTTTCTCACACTATATGCACATTAGCATGTGATTCAAGATCCAAAATTCAAGCCATAAATATAGGTCTCATTGAGCTTTAAGATGAGTGAAGGAAGAAAGAAATTGCCTAGGGTCGCCAATGGAGAAGCAGCAAAAAATAAGCCCTATGTAGAATTTATTGAAAGGAGCTTGTTCATAAGAAAGAAAAAGCATAGCCGGCTCCCTTGAAGAAACAGCCATCTATTCCTGGTTCAAAGGACACACAGATTTTGGAAATCTATACCTTTAGACAGTAAATGTAATCCTTTTCAATACTTAGAGAGCAGTTATACACTCTATTTATAAAAGATGAACTTTTTAATATTTAAAGAAGAAAAAGGAAAAAACTAAAGTAAATTCCCTATGAAATTGTTCAGTGTGTGTGTATCATCCATGTAGTTTGATGTACCTGAATATAAGATGTTTCTTTACACTTATATGTGAAGCATAATAACAAAAAGGCACTAGAGGATTTAAAACAGAGAAGAAAAGCCCAGACTTCAGCTTCAACTAAAACCATAATGTTTTTCTTATGCTAAGAAGAAAATAATGGCACAAATCACATCCTTTTTTCTTTCCTGTTCTTCAGAAAACTGAAAATCAGACATGTTGCAATATTTTCTTTTGCACACCACAGATTAATGCTGAGCCAAATAGTCACTACTGAGGTGAAAATTATTCAAATTTCATCAAGCTTTTGACCCAATGAGTGGTACTTTTGTCTATTAAAATGTACTGAAGTACTATATGTTATTTCTTCAAAAAGCTAAGTGTTTTCTTCTCATCTCTGAGGTATTTTAAGCATGGATGCAGATAAGCTTTAGAGAATGCTACTTTTTCCTTCTAAATAAAAACTAGTTTTGATTATCAAATGTAAGAGAGAGCTGTACTTACTGCTTGTTTTAAGGAAAACAGAGATGTCAGATATTAACATCAGAAAAGTGTCTGATATAACCCTTGCAGAATACTGACAGATTTTTCTGTCTTTTTAAAGGAAATTAAGAAATGAACTGTTATGCTCTCATTAAAGCTTTGTCCTATGGCTATGAAAGTTGACAGGATCATTGTTCTCAAAGTTCAAACTCAAATTACTTTCAAAAGGAAATAAAGAAAAAAGAAAATTAAAAAAGAGGCTGGAGGCCAGGATGACTGCTTTAAACTGATAGATCTAAATTCTAGGTGGTTATCTCTGGGACAGAGGTGAGGAAAAATCCAGTTCTCAGAAAAAACAGGGCTTAAATTCCCTACTTCATCAGTGAAGGAAGGGTGGCATTTCTGAAAATCCCCATCACACTTTTATTAAGTTCAAAAAAAAACCTGTAGTGGTGTGATTTACTGTATCTAAGTTAGGAGGTTTCTTTATTAGGCAACTCTTTCTGTTCAGGACCTAATTCATCTCAGCTTCTTCTGAGATGGATACCTAAAGGTGGCAGTGGGGATTTTTTACCTTTTGCTTAATACCTTATGTCAGAGCACTTTCCTAGGAATTTGGAGGTGGGTTCTGTGCCTGCTTCAGCTCCAAGGGATTTAATCCTGTATCTTAAAATACTAAAATGGCTGCAAGGGGAAGAAGACTGTCACTTAAAATTATCTGCCAAACCTCTGCTTCTTTCAGTACCATGTTTCCTTACAGTTCAGTAGGAATGCAAAGGTGGCTTCCCAGAACTTAGAAGACAAAAATAAAAAACTAAGAAGGAAACTTACAGATTTCTCTGTCAAGTATGAGAAGCAGCAAGTGATGATGAAGTATGTGAAAAGCACTGCAAATTAAGTAATCCGAATTATGGCTGGGTTTTTTTCAGAATTCTCTTGTAGTTCTGAGTGCCTGTTTAGCTGTGTCTTACTCTAGTAGAGACATAAGTTTGAAACAGATAATTATGTCCCCAAAATAAATACCTCTAAAAATGTATGAAAGCATTCAAGATGTCAGTTAATCCTTTTGTTGCCTATAAGCTTAGGAGGGCTGTAAAAGGATACACATATATGGAACAGCTGATTAAAAATTAGGCGAGACCTCAGATGACCTTGACAAGTTTCTAGTAGAACCAACGCCATTCAGAAACCCTGATTTGTTTCAAAGCTATTTTTAAAACCAAGCAAGTAACTAGAAGCAGATTAGTTTGTGTTTCTGATCCAGTATATCTAAATTGTGCCATATAGTCAAAGGCTAGGCATACAAGGAAAGAAGGAATAAAGCAGCCCTAGGAAAAAAGGACAATGATTTTATGCATATTTTAATGGATTTTGGGTAGCTACTTTTTCATCTGCCTATGACTCTACTATGACTGAATTTTTCTAATTCTTTCATCTCTCATTTGATTAAACAATGGCAATAATGTATAAGACAATGGAAATTGGGACACTGTCCTCAATCACTTATATTTCATTAAGTTAGCTAGAAAAATGAATGACAAAAATTTAAAGGAATAAACCATACATTAGACCATACCATTAAAGTATCAAATTGCAGTCTTACTAAATATGCACCTTTCTATGTAATGAGGGGTGACTGCACTGATAAATGGCCATATACTCCAAAGTCACCAAGCATGTGTATATCCTAATATTCTTTAAGCATGAACTTTATTAAAATCAATGCAGGGTTGAAAATGCAGGGTTTTGATGGATCTCATCCAACTCTGATTACCGGTATTATCCTCCCTTTGCAAAAATTACTCACCTGTTTAAAAATTCCCATTTGCCAGAATGTCAGGAAATGAAACATAATGGAATCTCTCCTTTAACCAGCTAAGGTATAAATCTTCATTACTTGTTAGCACAAACCTGTCAAATGCCCTCCCCCAATAGAAATATGTAAAGATGTCCAAAAGTCAGTATTCAGAAGATTGTTTTGGATGGAGTCTTCAACCTGTGTGTACAACAGCACCACTCCAAAGGAGAAATGAGTTGAAGCTGATTCCATCATGGTTCTTCACCACTTCTACTTTACAGTTTCTTTTTCTCTGTGCTAACAGGGACACCTACGTCTGTCTGTCTGCCTGCACTTAGGCAGGTGAGCCAGCTAAGTCATCTGTTTAGAGGAAAATAGTTTCACGTCTCCCCTTCATCCCAACATTGCACACAATAAAGTGAACTGGTATTAATTTAAGGGTTTGACTTTTCTGTGAGTGATGACATTTATATTTATGCATTATATCTCTTCATTAGCATCTGTTAGCATGAAAAGGTACAAATATGTCTTTCATGCTTCAGAAAAAGGGTTTATGGAAATAGCTGAGAATACTTGTAATAAACTGAAGTTATCTTACCTATATGAATAAGGAAAAGAAAGTCAGGCAGATAACCTTTCTCCCCTTTCTTTCTCTGGCCTCTGCGGTATCTGGAAGTAGAAGGACACGAGGGCAAAAGCTATGGAGAAAAGCAATTTTGTTCATTAGATCAACTGATAAAGTTGGCAAAGAAAAAGGAATTTTTTGTGCACAAAAGCCTTTCTTCAGAGATAAATAAGCACTGAAGCACCTTTGCCTGAATTACTGGTTAGTCCAAAAAAATGGGAAGGGTTTCTTCCCTGCATCCTTTTTCTGCTGCTGCACTTGACAGAGCAATGTGTGAAAGGTTCAAAGTCACTTATTCCCATAAACGTTACACTGTGGCATTGCAAATATTAATTGCTAGATGGTGCCTTGCAGGTAGAAATATCCTTTCTGCTGTGGTTCCAGTAAATGTTACAATGACTCCTCTTGAGAATGGTGACAAAAGAACGATCAGTTATGGCTTGTGTCCTCCTTTTCTCTGTTGTCTGCTTTCCCCAGAGCCTGAACATCTCATCAAATGTAATCCAGGTCAAACAAGACAGAAACAGGGTTTAAAGCTGCATTTCCTCACACAACATTTTTACTGCAGTAACGAAAGATAGTGAGCTTGATTTAGAAATGTATTTGACTCTTGGTAGCATGTACAGAAATGGTACACACTTGCCTGCGAACTTTACCAGCACGCCCATGCAGGCAAGTATTCTTGAGAATTTTTTCAAATGGCTATTTAAACAAATATTAAAAGACAATATGCATGTACAAAATATGGCCATAAAGGTCCCACACAACACTGAGACATCACAGTGCAGTTTTACACAGTGTGTGGGTGTCAGTCCCCCAGATTGAGGCTCACTATGTTTCAAGACTCTAAAAGGTGTTGGGACAGTTGTTCCAGTCAAATTTCTGTTACATCTAAGAAACTCATCCTTGAATTGCCAAGAAACAGTTTCACACTTAAATAAGCACAAAACATATTTTAGCATCATTTGGACACACTCTTACTGTAACCAAAGTTTGAAGAAAAGACACACTTTTATAAGTTGTCTTCAGCTTTTATCCTCTGATAGAAAAGCAGGGAAGTTCAAACAGGTCCAAATTTCTATAAATAACCAATACTGTATTACAGTGTTCTGTGAATGTGTCAAGTCTTGAAAATCCAGATTGTGATCCTGGCTTTGTGCCCACACCAGGAATGATGAGGCTGTTCAGCATTCGTGCTGCCTATGTTTGCTGCCTATGTAACTGCTATCAAGATTAAAAGCAAGAAGCTTCTACAGGGCTATTGATTCAGCCTCTTTACAGTTGGATGGAGAAGGAACAACTGGAGAGTTGACCATAAATGATACAGAGCTCTCCAGCAGATGGACTGAGTGCTCATATAAAATTATCTTCTGTAAATAAAAAGACTCATACATACTGATGTATTTCCCTACCTGAAAAAGGGAGCAGGAGCAGGAAAGAAACACAGACACCTCTGTGGTTTTGAGTCATGATGTGACTTTTTTTAGGGTTATACATTATCATTGTTGCTAACCTACAAATTAATCCTAATTTATCTTTGCACATCAGGTAAAGCACCCACTGCTGGGTGCTGGTATCTGTAGTTCCACCTAATAAATGAAGGAAGGAAGATGCTTAAGCACTAGATCTCTGTTCATCTACACTTGTCTCATTGGAATTCCTTCCGTAGTTATGCTTTAAACTTCTCATAATGCTTCTCATCAAGACAAAGTCTGAGCAGGCTTTTGGAGACAGTTTTCCTCATGAACCAATCTCCTAAGTCTATGCAGATGAAATTGCCAGTTTTCCACCAGTTTTCCCATGTATTCTACACAGAACTCCAATACCATCCTCACAGAATAACCACCCAGTCATGCACCATAGATCCTGCTGTCACAGTTCAAAACTTCCAATACAGAATCCTCTGAGTTTTCTAATTCTAATAGCATTTCCTAATGCTATTCTGGGAAGCTGCAACATAGTTTTTACACTAGCTTGGGCACTGTAATGTGGTGAAGATGTGGGGAAACCACCCAACCCAAGTCCCAAGACCTGTAAAATAGAAGTGATCTCTCAAGGTATTAAGGATTAAGTCAAAACACAGGGACAAATATTATTCTGAATGGATGTGGTAAACTTATACAAGACTGACTATACCTAACCAGTATGGAAAGGAACCTTTTCACTTTACTTCCTAAACTGAGACCCTGACTTCTCTGAAATTTTCACTCTTTGCCTATTTTTATACTTGATGGTGTGAACTGTCTCCAATTGCTGTCCATTCACTGGCCATTACTATCTGTCCCCTGCTGTCTGTTAATTTCTTTGGAAAATTATCAATAGTACAGCACTTTTCTGAAAAAGGAATCCATAAATACAAGTCACAATTTTTAAAAGCCAGCATTCACATCATTAGGAGGTCTTTTACACAGACACTGTTTATCATATTCTTCGTCAAATGCACTAACAGATGATTGTACCAACTTGTAGTGCTATTGTGAAGGCAGACCTCCCTTTTATGAGCTGAACACTCCAGTCATCTTCCCACTCATTACATCCTACATGTTGTCAATCTTAGTTTCAAAAACTGTCAATCAGAAATGCAGCGGGTGATATGTGTAGTATTTTTTTAACCACACTGAGGTGGGCATTTCTTTGATTTTCCTTTATTCTCTTGATTGGAAGGTACAGTATGTGTCTTACATGCATACAAGCAAACACAAAAGTACATGAAAAACAGTATTTTGAAAACTGAAAACAGAACTTTCATACAGTAACTATTACAGCTAATCAGACTCTTATTGTTAGACAGACATCATCCTGATTATTTAATACAGTAGTTCCAGATATTGCAATTTCCTCTTTAGACTTAAGGTTTTATTGATTTAGTAAGAAGAATAATTATGTATTAACAAAAGAGAGAAAATAAGAGTCACAGTAATTTGCTGAAGCACTTTGAGACTTCTACATTTATATCAGTGTCTGTGATCAAGCTGCCAGGAGAAGAAGTGGGAGGCATAGGAAAAGGATAATTAAGAAGGAGAAATAAGGAGAGATGGCACAGAAGCACTAATAAAGATTGTATGAAATAGGTCAGTAACTGCTTCTGTTGTTACAGATGTACAAATGTCTTGTATAACACCATAAACTAC
The DNA here is from genome assembly GCA_013400935.1 of Turnix velox. Classification (NCBI taxonomy): domain Eukaryota; kingdom Metazoa; phylum Chordata; class Aves; order Charadriiformes; family Turnicidae; genus Turnix; species Turnix velox. The sequence continues at coordinate 126,607 of VZTY01024261.1, read as the reverse complement.
AAGCAAAATGCCACTCTTATGTATATATTATATTATATATGGAATTTTTTTCTGCTGTTCAAGGGACCACATTGCTGACAAATATGTCAAACAGTCTCTAAGGCCTTGGTATCACTTGTCCTTATTAAAGCCTCTGAGGACCTATAATTTAAATAACAGACTTGCTGAGCTGATTTGCCTCAAAAGCATTAAGGCTGACCATTGTGTGATCTACTACAGAGTCATAAAATTGATACTGATATTATTTTAGCAATAGGCATATACAGAACATAAGATCTTCAACAGAGAAGAGAATAAATAAAAATAAAATTGTTCTTTCTATTCTAATGCTAAAGAAGTATTTTTCTTCCTGTCTTCCCTAGTAGCTGACGATTCAGTGATTTCAGTGATGATTTGTTGATCTGCTTGCTGAGGTACTTCAGTACCACGGTACATTTCCAGTTCAGAAATGAGTGGCTTCCTGGTTCTTGCAAAATGATCAAGAAGTTAAGCACTGATGATGGTTATTACATCTTAAAAAAAATACTCTGCTTACACAGTTTGAAGTAGCTAAAGCCTTTGTGTCTGACAAACATTGCTTGTAATGAAAATATTTACATTCTCCTAACTACAGAGACTGTCAGATGTTGCTAAAATTACCAGTCTTGCACAATATGAAGGCAACAGGAATGATTGTCAGCCAGCAAAGGAAACAGGTTCTTTTTTACAGAAAGCTTACCAGCTCTTGCTTCTCATCTTTTAAAAACTTCTTTCTGGAGCAATGTCATCACTTCAATCCTTGACACACAGAATAACAAGAGAATAGACACATTTTCTATTTGTCTAACTGCTGTTTTCTGCAAGGACTCTTTGAACTGTAATCTATTTTATGGTTAATCTTTTTAGTTTAATTCCCTCTTTATTAACATAACTGACAAAGAAGAGGTAGGTAAATAGCATTCCAAACTCCTCACCCTAGCAGAAGGCAAAGAAATTAAGTACCCAGAAAATGCAGATATGGCACAGATGAGCTGCTGCATCATTTTCTGACCCTGTATGTTGGAGTTTCTCAGCATTCTCATCCACAACTTTGCTGCGCAAGGTTTAAATTGATTTATTTCTAGTGAAAATAAGTTATCTGTTCCCTGTCTACTTAAAAGTAGATGCAAAAAACTTCTGTGTCATTGTTCTCTGCCTGTTACACATGCATGCAGAAATGAGGGTCATTTCTAACAATGAAGTTTTCTAACAGAAATAAACTACTGGCTTTTGTGACCAGAATCACAAAGTAGGACAAACTAAAAACATATTAGAAAATTATGGAGAAGATGAAACAGCTAATTTCTGAGCAATAGTTCAGTTTGGTACTTTTGTCATGCATGTCCAAAAGTGCTTGTAACCTCACCTTGCCTTTTGTACTTTTGCAAAGTACTTAGAGGTTTTTAGAAGAGACACTATATAATGACTACATTTTTAGTTCAGTAAGATGCCTGTGCATTGAAGTAAGGAAGACTTATAATAAAACAATGCAAGAATATGCAAAATTAACTGGATATTGTACATTCTCTAAGTCCATCTCCTTCTAGAGACAAAGGTGTCAGATAATGAGATCAACTTCATCGGGCTAGATTTGGTGAACTGAAGCAAGAGTGAGAAGTAAGATAAAGTTAACATAACACAGAGCTATGTGTGACATTTTAGAACTACTGATCTCCCCTTTTAATGCTTGAACAGAAGGAATATTTGTTTCCATTTTCTAACTTTTGCTGTGGAGATTAACCTAGCCTTAATTTATCGGCTAAAAATGGCAGTCTCACTATTAAAGGTTTGTAGAATAACCAGAAATATATTTACAAGAACTACAGTAGTGTCAGTCACAAAATTTAATCCTAAACTATATGTTAAGTTTTCACTCCATCACAGAGAGAAGAAAGCAGAAGGACAAAACACAACTAGTAGCACTCTTGGAGAAAGAATAATTCTTGACTGTGTGTCCACATCCAGTTGCTATATAGTATGATTCTTTGTAACTCAATTGCTTCTTCTTTATTTTTCTTTTAAAACCATGATTATATACACTTGGAGTAAACTGAGAAATAGCAAGAACTCTTTTGAATTGTAAAAGTCACTGAAGAAAAAAAGCACTGTGAAATTTATTTAATTATGCAGGTGACAAGATAAATTCAGCAATTCCTCAAAATTCACATTTTTAGAATAATCTGAGTATAAGCAATTTTAAATCCTTACCAAATCATTCAGCAGGGAGTAGATTATGAAGAATCCTATTAATACAGGCTGTATGCTTTTCAGCAATCATTTTTCACTCTGACAAAAGTATAGAGTCAAATACTAAAATATGCTGTGGCAAAGAAATTGGCAAAATCATGAAACGCATATGTGCCAGATGGCTGTGTTTTCACATTCCAGTGGAAGGCCGTTGTAATTCCATTGTTGACTGCATTTCTTTACATAAAAGACACCAAAAATAGAACGCATAAGAAAATCATTTTCTAATGTGTGTATCAGTTTTAGGAGTCCTAGTGCATAAAAGGAAATGACTGGCTACATCATAATTGCTTAAAATGTTTAACATCTCTGTACAATAAAAATTGTACAGATTTAGCACAGGCTCCACAAAAAGCTATCTAGAGCTGTCTAACAAAGAAACACAAAATATAATATTGCGTTTGAGCTCCCCATCCTTTTTCTAGATGGTGTCTTGCCCAATCAGAACAGACTTATCTTTTGAGAATACCCAGGGAGCTGACCAAAATTTGTCTTTTTTAAGAGGTGATTAATTTCCAGTTTTGACAGCAAGTACACACAGATTCAGAAAAAGGCTCAATTTACCCAGAGATATTCAAACATACCACTCAGATCCATCCTTCCTATTGAACTTGTACTACAATTCAGCAGGAGTTCCTTGGCCTGAACACAAGCATGACATTTCTGTAGCATGATAGACAACAACAACTTTAAGTATAGTCTGATTTTTTAGTTTGATTATTTCATGCCAAAGATTCACTGAACTAAAAACCAAATACAAGAACAGGGCTGTTTGGAAACTTGGGCTCCTTCCTGCCCCTTCTTCTGGACACAATCCTCCCCCTCTCTCGTGTATACTGGAAGATGAGGATAACCACAAATTAAATCCAAAATGTGAGTTTCTCCATTATTAAATAAGGCTAATACAGATATTGTGAAGCGGGGTTTTTTTAGATGTCAGTCTAATTTCAGCTTAAAGTCCACTTCAAGTATCCAGTATAAATCTCACTAGCAGTACTTCATTCAAGTAACTGAAAACTTATGCTGTACTACTAGATGTTTTATCCAATGATATTTTAAAGAGCAGAGTTTGAAATTACAGGTCTTTACAAAACTAGAAAATAATTTAGATTTTGTTAAAAAACCAAAAAAGTTAATAAGGAATAGATTAGCATGTTCTCAAAAACTCTCTTCTTTGTTTTTTTTTAATACAGTTTCTAGAAAATTAACCAGGAAAATATTTCTGTTTAAAAATCGATTAGGGATTAGAAATCTGCAACAAATACTGATGTAATCTACTACTTTTAGTGAACATATTTTTACTTAAATAAATATTCTTACAGGAAGTTGGGTAATGGAAAGGTAAAGGCAGTGATACAATTTTCTAGGAACTGGATGATACTAGAGAGTAGGATGTTTTGGCAAAAACTGTGAAAAAAATAGCAGCAACATTAAAAATAAAGTAGAGAATAGGAATTGTCAAGAGTAATTTTGAAACTTACTATATCACAGTACACTTTAAGAGTAGTCTTTGAAAGTGGCGTGGAAAGAGTGTTTTTTAATAAAAGAATTTGCAATTTAATTTATTCCGCGTTGTATCAGAGATGCTTCAAAAATGGAAAAGTTGAGTATTTTGAACATCAAAAGCTGAGTAAATTTACAAGAATGGAAAGATATTGACAGCAAAATCTCTCCAAAAACGAAGAGGTACAGGTGAAAGAAAAGGAACTAGTTATGGTGTTCATGTCATTGCGCAGGAATCTTTGCAGAATTAAGTGAAGATGGTGTTTCAGGGTATGCCTCCTCAAGACATCAGTGCCCTACAGAAATATATGATGAGATACATAAGAGATAAGTCACCTATGCTGTCAAAACAGCTTAGAACTCCTTTTCACTTCAATCTGCAATTCATTCACACTGCTCGTATGACAGCTTGCTCCTGGGTTCTCCTTGAACTGTCACAGCTAGTTTTCTCTCAGGGAAACTTCAGATGGGGTTAATTTACTCCAAAGTAAACCTGTAGGCAATATGCATCTGCACCACTGCAGTCATACACATGCATGTGCATACTGAGTCATCCACAGCAAAGCCAGACCTGAACTGTCCACATGCACTCATGTCATACTTTCAGCCATGCAACAAATACTTCTGGTATAACTTTATAAAAACACCACCTGTGTTCTACACAGGACCTTAGACTCCTCCAGGGACAGCTTAATATTCTGAATTAATACATTTAAGAAGACAGGGCTTGCTAGGTTCTTGCCTGCTGTAGGCTTCGTATACACATTGCTAGTTTCTTAAAACAAATAAGTAAATTAAAAGGCATTCAATAGGAAATGTTCCTGGACTTTATTTGAAAGGATGTGGATATTTGTCATATTATTTACCTCTTTTCCCTAGTTATAGGGAAAACTTTATAATACTTAATATCAGAAACAGATCAGAAGAGTACAAATCAAGAAATATTTCACTTATGGGACCAAAATGTTCTCTGCTACGGGAGTTTGTCTTCAGAGAATAAAAAAACGCGAACGCCAACCCAAACCAGAAATAAGGGTGAGAAATCAAAAAGCAAAAACTCTTAAAAAAATGAGGCTTCAGTCTTTATGGCTTTGACAGTATGCTGGCTTTCCCCCAAGATTTCTGTAGAGCAGTTTGTGGAGGCAAAATGTTCTGCACTGCTTCCTAGGACATACACTTTTCCTTGCCAAGTACGCCAGGGCTCGCTAACATGCTCACACAGCCAACACATTGTCGATGTTTGAAGTCTAATCTAAAAAAATCCACTAACTAATTTGAAGGGAAATCAGCAGTCCTGAAGAAGATTTGAGTCAAACTCATCTCAGTTTAAATCACTGGCTCAGAGAATTGAAACATTTCTGTTATGTTTAGAACAGTAAGCCACTCCCTCCGGCAGTGCCTAAAAGAAGCAATTCTCCTCTGTTTCTCCCTCTGAAATCAGTTTCTCCCACCATAAGAAACATGCTGGCAAATTGAGAAGGGAAAGAAATTATTAAGATAAGTTAGTGAAAGTGGTGGGAACAGGAATTGGGAATTTTAGGCCTAATTCATGCTCCTTCAGGCTAAAAGAGAAGTATATAATACAGGGTTTCCTATACAAGATACACACTATTAAACATAACACAAGAAAATGCCTCTCAGAAATTTTTATGGTAATGCTTTTTCATTGGTTGGCAATGCCAAGGTATCAGCATCTTGTTAAAAAATGGAATAAAAACTACTGTATATTCTATGAATCTTAATGGTTAAATCTATAGAAAGAATTCACTAAGTTTATTATACTATCTACTTGACTTGAAGGGGGAGGAATTAATGAAACAGCAAAATCTAGTGAGACACATTTTAAATACTCACTAAATTACTTGTTCTGTCAGTGTCTTTACTGAGCTCAGAGAACTGGGTTTTCATCACAGCAATCTTTCTGTGGGAAAATCAAATTATTTGCTATAATCTGTGTTCAATGTACTCTTCCTCAATTAGAAAAATAAAGTATGTAGGTAAAAGAATAATTTTAAAATAAATAAGGTGTTGGAAAAGATAGTCACAGAATCACCAAATGGTAGGGGTTGGAAGGGACCTCTGGAGATCATCTAGTCCAACCCACTGTCAGAGCAGGGTCACCTACAGCAGGTTGCACAGAAAAGTGTCCATGCAGGTTTTGAATGTCTCCAGAGGCAAAGACTCCCCCACCTCTCTGGGCAGCCTGTTCCAGTGCTCTGTCAACCTCAAAGTAAAGAAGTTCCTTCTGACTTTTAGATGGAACTTCCTATGTCCAAGTTTGTGCTCAATACTTCTGGTCCTGTCACTGGCCACCAGTGAAGAAAGACTGGCTCCATCTTCCTGACACCCACCTTTTAAAGTATTTATAAGCACTGAAAAGATCCCCTCTCAGTCATGTTTTTTCCAGACTGATAAGAACCAAGTCCCTCAGCTTTTCCTCATGAGATGGATGTTCAGGTCCCCTAATCATCTTTTTAGCCTTTTGTACCTTCTCCAAGAACCAATTACTTCAGAGCATTCAGACAGAATAAAATTGATCTTTAGGAGACTCATGCTTCACTGTATATGCACATGTATATTTATTTATTTAGGTATATGTAAAAAGACTGAAGCAACTGTTTTGAACGTTTTTTCTCCCTTTGTTAGTATGAGGGTCATTTGTAGTGTCTTTGATCTGAAGATAGGCAGGTAGGGAGCTTTGTGTTGCCATCTGTTGATGAACTAGGAATATTATTGAAGTCCACGGGAGAATGAGCTTGCTCCCACCATCCTTTGTTAGGAAAGAATGAACTGAAACTTGGGAAAAAGCATCATCTTCCTCTTGAAAGCTCTTCGGGAGTCACCAGAAATGCATCGAAATTCCCAGCAGCAGGAAATGAAAGAAAAAGCTCTGTTTTGTTAGGCTCTACTCAAAAATCAGGCAACTGATCCAAATCCTGCCCCTAAAGGTGATGCAGGGGAATGATACAGATGTGGTTGTAGGAAGGCAAAGAGAAATTTGCTAAAGTAGCAGAGGAGAGAAGCAAAAAGCCTAGTTCTGGCTGAGAACTTCCACTGCAATATGTCCTGAAGATCTCAGAAGTCAATCTAAAAGTACAATGGATCAAAATACAGTTTAATAGGCATAGTGTCTCGTGCTTGCTCTATTGCAAAAAGACAAAGAGAAGCATATGTGCTCTAAGTCAATAATTGAAGGACAGTGTTTCTAGTTTAAGACCACTTGTTTGTGACATAGTTTTTGCAAACATATAGACTGAATATGCCTAAACCTGCATTAATTACCAACTTTGGACAGAAATACAGTCAGAGTAGACCGCACTTACTTTTTTACATATGTTTTTAGAGATAGACATTCTTAGCACATGATCTTTGCAGAGAACTGCATAAATACTTTCTGGATTAAAAAACTGATCTAGTTTCTAGAAGAAGCCTACTCTTTCTCCTTACTTTTAGCAGCAAGTCAGCTTCTGTAACATTTAGTATTCACTGTAAATTGACTTAACGCTTATGAGTACTTCGATACTGCTGGGAAGAATGTAGTTAATTGTCCATTTCTTTCTCTTTTCTATCAAAAAAAAAAAGTGTTACATAAACCTTTTTAAGCTTTTATAATTAATTGAGACTAGTAGAAATTTGCCCCAAGTACCACTTTAATAGCTGCAAGATAGTAGAAAAATTTGATATCTTGCTATATCTGCTCATGAATAGAAGGAATTATATTGTTTCTGTTCTGCTCTGTTTCACTGCTGATGTGACACGTATCTCCAGCCTTATTGCTTGGGAACTGGTGATTTTCAAAACTCATGGGGTGGTAAGTGCTCTTAGAAAAAAACAACTGTTTTGTCTTTGTGACACTTTTTTTGTCCTTCATTTTCAAAGCTTTACAAGGCTTGTGGAAAACAAGTTTCATTCAGTGAAGAAAAAAATTAAATCTAAAATTAAAATCTAAGTTCTGCTGAAATCCAAATACTTCATTTCAAATGCAAAGGACTGTCAATATTGAATTTGAGTAATAACTCATTCCCTACAGCAACCTGAAAACTGATCCTCTTCTTGTTTAGGTGAAAACTTGATCAATAAGCAGCACTGAGAGACCTACTCACCCAGGAGTATCTCAGGTCTTCAGATCAAACAACCCACTGGCACCAAACTTTGATTTGGCAAAGGGATACTTGCTTATATAATACAACTTCCCATGACCAGAGAGACAAAACGCTGAAAACAGGCTTTCCTGAACTACTGTGTTGTCCTTTTCTCCATCATTTCCCTTTATTTCACACTGCTGTACTTGACTCTTCTCCAGTTTACCAGCCTGGGCACAGACCCTAAGTTAATAAATTAATCCATTCCTTGTATTATACTCTGTTCTGTGTTTCACCTTTGCAGCTGGCAATTTCTCTAGTGAGAGCAGCTTTGCTCATTGGGAAACACTGAACTAATGGACTAAAATGCAATCAGTGTTTTGCTACCTGCTCATATAAACCACTGGCTGATATATTCTTCTACAGCTTTCCCCACATAGATTATTGGGTTCCTCCATGCAACACATGATTACTTTGGTTTACCTTTCAGTTCAGTAACTACATTTGAATGAATATTGCATGCTAAGAGACCCGGGGAAGGCATTTTGTTTTTCTAAGCCCTTAAAATAAAAGTTTGAGGCCAAGTAGAGCTCCAAGAAATTTGCATAAAATAACTTGACAGAAAGACAACAGGTAGAAGCTTTTGGTTTTGAAATTCAAATGCAAAATTATGAAGGAATTACTCAAATTTACTTCAGCTTTTTTCTTCATGAAGATTTTTTCTTTCCAAGATTATCTGGTGTTGGGTCTTTCTAATTTCCCCAGAATGTTTAATTCTTCATGTGCCTAAGAACTAGAACAGTGAACAGCCCAGATATGGTCAAATATTTAATATTTTCTTGTACCATATGTGAGAGGCATAGTCCTGCAACATCTTCCTTGTTTTGACTCCCATTACTTCCATAACACAGTAACCTTCACACTGAATGAGAATAGCTGGATGCAGCTTCCTGCATGGCATCTCAATTGCTGGCAATTTACTTGGCCAGATGGGGTTTCTGTGGAGAAATGTGAAGGTTAACTGTGCTCCTGCAGAGCGCTTGGCTCCTGCTGACTCAGCAAGTGAAGGATACAATCAAATAATAAAACTTCCACCTCTTCACACCTTCTTTTTCCTTCTTTCCACTCATTCAAGGCTGTCTCTGTATTATATTCCTTTTCCTCCAAATTAGCATCTGCAGTAGCTTGAAATTAAGGGAATCTTTACTGGTCTTACTTTAAGTTCCAACAGAGAAAATGTGAAGTCACAGAGACTAAAGACAAGCATGAAGTTATAGCAGGCACAGGAAGCAGAAGCAGCGTGTGTAGATAATATGAGAACTCTTTTTCCAGAAATGGAAGATAGAGTGGTGTCTGCACATTGTCTCTCTATGAGAAGCATACTGAGGCACCAGTTGGTTTCAGCTCTTACCGGTACTGGAAAAGCATTAAGAGCAGAAGCTGAGATATAATTTTTTTCCGGAGAAGCCTTAAAAAAGAATAAGTGAGGGCAGATATTGAGGGAAATCAGATTTAAGCCCCATTATAAATGGAAATATCTTCAAATAGGGTAATTTTGAAAATGTGCTGAGGCACCAGTCCATTTAAAAGTCATGGGAACATATTCATTAACCACATTAAAGTGAAGAAAGTCCCGTAAGACATTCTTACATTCATAACTGATTGACTTCAGAATGCCTTAAATTGGCACGTAGATATTTTCATAAAGAATAGAAAGCTCTGGGAAACAACACACTGAGCAAAATTAACTGGTCAAACAAAACTGTTTATCAAAAGCAGGCTACACTCAAGTGGGATTCTGTCCACAAAACATTTATAGATCAAATATGAGAGTTTGCCTCTCTGACATCCTTCTTTAAAATTGAAATATGCCCTTTTTTTAGAAAAGTATGCTTTTTTCATAAGCACACCTCAAGTCCCATGAAACAGCCACAATGGTAATATTTTTGCCTCTCTCCAGTTTGTGACAAAGTTTAATGAAAAACCATAGAAATCTGCAAATATAAGGTAAGAACATCATTTTAAAAAAATCTTTCTTTCCCCTTAATAGAATTAGTTATGATGTTTGTGTTCTTCTCCAGGCAGGCAGTTGACATCTAATCCTTCTTCCTAATTAAAACCAAAGTTGTTTCCTACAAAGCCACTATTTTTGCTTTTAAATCACACATAACAGAAAGAAAAGCAGCCTGAATTATTAGTTCTAAGCCTTTTCACTGATTAATCTGAGAAAATTGATCATATTCTGTACACTGATGATAAACAATTTTTGCACCCTATTGACAGCTCTAGTAGTTTCCACAATTTTACATTAGCCAGCAGCTGCTTGGCAAATATTTTCGTGCTATTAACAAGTAGCAAAATATAAATTTATTTATAAATATATATACAAACAAGCATATGAACATACATTGGTTAGGAATCCCTGAAATCAGGTCTAGGTAAATCAGTTTGTCCGACATGACATTTTTCCATTTCCCTCTATAAGAAGTTATTCTCAAGCTTACTGACCTGTGTCCTCAAGCTGATATCTTCCTACCTGAAATACAGCAGAGTGGACAAGAGGCTTGCCATAAGTCAGAGGAAGGGTGGAAGAATAAAGGAGTTATACTGGAGGAAAAAGAATGGTCAGAAATGTGCCTAATTCTGTAGCCTAATAATTAGGTTACTCAATTGAACATAGGGTGGCTGAATGCCAGAAGACTTTAATTACTTATATGTTTTGTTGTTCATCCTGGAAAGAAGGCTCAGGGGGGACCTCTTAGTGACTTATCAATACCTGAAGGGGGCCTATAGAAAGGCAGGGGTAGGACTTTTTAATAGGATACATGATGGAAGGGCTAGGAATAATGGATGTAAATTGGAAGAGGGAAGATTCAGGCTAGATATAAGAAAGAAATTCTTTATGGTGAGGGTGGTGAAACACTGGAACAGGCTGCCCAGAGAGGCTGTGGATGCCTCCTCTCATGGAGGGGTTTAAGGCCAGGCTGAAGGAAGCACTGAGCAACCTGGTCTAGTGGGAGGTGTCCCTGCCAATGGCAGGGGGCTTGGAACTAGATGATCTTTAAGGTCCCTTCCAACCCAAACCATTCTATGATATATTCTTTTGAGGAAAACAGAGATATCCCAGAACTGATTAGAGTCTTCTCCTTCACAAATAGATATTCCAATCTAACCTAACCCCAGTAAAATTACCATAGGCAATTTGACTGGTCATCCAAACTTCTGCTTACAAAACAGTATTTGTCATTAAGTCTTTGTTTTCTCTCTGCACTTAACTCTTTCTAGTTCCTTTCACGGAATACATTTCATGTATAAATCTTCTTTCAGCTCTTTCCACTAAATTACATTCCATCTGTGAAGACTGTAAAACCTTAATCATGCCTTCTAACAAATGTTATCACACTTCTAGAGCAAACGACGCCCAGAGAGGAGACAGGAACATTTGGGAACTTTTACCATCTGTGCATCTATGGCTCATGCTTACTCAAGAGTCCTTCCCCCTACCCCAGTTCCTTCTCTTAAGTGTTGTGAACCTAAACTGATTTCCTTCTGTGGAGACAGGGAACTTTGCTGTCCTATATGCCACATAGTTACATTACAAAGGCATTACTAGGGTTAAAATATTAGTTATTTCATAGTTACAAAATTATCAAAATGAAGCTATAGGTGAAATCATAGTTCTACTCATTTGTGCAGTCTGACAATCTTACAGTAATATTTTTTCTCCTCAGGGCTCCTACTTTTTTTCATTCTACTGATCTCTGAAATAGAGGAAAACAATGTTTTATAGTATTAGAACATCAGACTTTAAAACAAGACTTTAAAATCAGACTTTTAAGCATTTGCTCCCATCGCAGAATTCCCCCACAATATTGAGTCACATAACAGAACATTTTGCTTGTGACTTCATCTATTTCTGAGTTCTTACCTGAAATCCTGAGACACATTTGTGGAACAGTGAGCATCCCCAGACATACGTTATGTCAGTGAAAATTTTGGATTACACATGTAAAAGGTATGTAATTTGAAGCACTCCCCAAAATATGGACATAAGGGGCTCAAATTAAATACCCTAAATCTGTGCATATTTTTGACCCACATCTCTGTATTGCCTTCCCATTCTTAATACTGGAATCATTATAACACTGTGTATAATATAATTCTTCACAAATTAAATAACATATTTGAATATTTCAGGCAATGTAGTAATATACATCATAAGAAAAATCCATTCTGTGTCCTGGACATTATTTGAGCAATGTGCAGTAAATTAGGTCTTGAGAAAAACACTGAACATGGAAGAATAAAAATATTGAGTAATTTCTTATTAAGTGCAACCCTACAGATTTGTTCTGTGCAATTAAATAAAAATGCTTTAATTTGTTTAGCTGCATTTATTTATTTGTTATGCATTTGTTCATTTGTGTTTAATTACATTGTTTATTTATTTACTAATTTGATTCCAACTGAAATCCAGTTGAGAAAGAGTATGTAAACGTAATTAAATTGCAACTAAACACTGCAATGGATGTTGCAGTGGCATCTGAATTAAGGGTCTGCTGATGGTATTATTCTGATATTTTTCTGACTTCTGAGCACTTGATCTGGCAAAAATGTTCTTCATGATAGTACAGGATTTTGGTTTCTTGTTGTATCATTTCCCATTCAAAATGCAACCAAGCAAACTGAAGACGGAATATAAGTTTAATCACGTGCTATATCAGTTACGTAGTCATTCATGAAAGCAATTATGAACAAAATGATAAGTATCATTTTGATCTGCTGAATAAGTCTTTGCAGTTTGAACAAGAACTAAGCATTGACAATGTTATCATTGTTTATGAAGAGCATGAATGGGATAATTTTATAGTAAATTTAGCAGGGTTTTTTTACATTGCTATTTAAGACAGCCATAGTTTCTTCATCTTTTTCTTTCTATTTTGATCTAGCTATCATCCCACTTTGTACAGATACAGCAACTTCCTGTTCTGCATTATTATGGCCCAAAAGAGAGGTCACATAATATGGGAGAAAAGTAGTTTCTGGACAAAGAGCTGAAATTGACAAGACAGTATTAGTTAACCAGATGTTGCACTCCACCCAGTGTGAGAGAAATCTGCCTGGAATTTGTCTTCTGAAAATGTAAAGTCTTTACAAATCTTAAGTAAAATTCAGGGGTTTAGTGGAATGCAACTTGAACAAATTTGCAGGATGAATTTTAATATTCAGACATAATACTCAGAGGGCTGAAGCACCTCTATTATGAGGTCAGGCTGAGAGGGTTGGGGCTGTTCAGCCTGGAGAAGAGAAGGCTGTGGGGAGACCTCATCGCAGCCTAGTAGTACCTGAAAGGGGTCTACAGGAAAGCTGGGGAGGGACTGTTTACCAGAACATGCCCCAATAGAATGAGGGCAAATGGTTTTAAACTAGAGCAGGGCAGATCAGATTAGACATTACGAAGAAGTTCTTCACCATGAGGGTGGTGAGTCAAAGAGTCTTTTACCTGAGAGATATCATTTACCTGCTATCTTTCTTTAATAATTTATCTTTTAAACCAGGCAAGTGGAGATGATCTCACATCTCTGGATTTCAAAACAATTTTTGACACTGACAAGAGAAGTGTTAGTTATGACTGAGAAGATAAAGAATTGACTAATGAGGAGAGGACAACATATTCTGTCAGGTGTTTGTCTTTTGATGCTTAAATTAAAAACTAAGTTACAAAAACTTGAAGCATGCTGCTGAAATTTGCTGGTTAAATAAGTCTGAGAATCAACAAAATCATAACAACATACAGGAAAAATCAGATGACCTTGATGACTTCTATAACAGAAGTGGAATTAAATTTAATAGAACAAACAGCAATGTAGTAAGCTTTTCTGCTATAAACTGTGAGTTTATCAGTTGGAACTGACAGAGAAAATGAAAGATCCAGCCAATCTACTGAAGGATTATCAACTGTCAAAACATCCTGCATCTATGAAAAATACTAATATGGATTATTAGAAAAGTTGTTTCTGAGAAAGAAAGGGATGTTTAATGCTATTCCATCAGGTAGAATACATCTTCATGATGGAAATAATGAAAAATTCCTGATCTCCATAGTAAAGAAATATTCACTGAAAGCTTAACTAAAATTGGAGCAGAGGTGAAGGGGAAGTCTGTCAGCATGTTGCCAAGGATGCAAACTTCACTCATGAGAGAAAATTAAAAAGTTTTATATTATTTTTCAAACAAAACAAAGATGAGAGAAATGCTCTCTGTAAACACATGAAAGTGTGAAAAGAGCCTGCAAATGTTTATAGTGATGTACTGAACTTCCAGATCAATATCAACATAAAAAATATACATATATAAATATATATAAAAGATTTTTTATGTTACATGAGTCATAAACATGATCTCTGTGGTCAGGCAAAATAACATTTAAACCATCAAGTGGTTTAAATGCATTTACTGTGATTAAAATGCATGTAATTTTATTCCCCACTCATCTGCTTTAGGCATACATGAAGGCTTTAAACATCATTCACTCACTAGGCGCCTAATGCAAAGCTTATTTAGTCAAAGTACTTCCATTGACTTCTGTATGCTCTGGATTAGTTTCTATATCCTTTCCCATCAACCAACTGCTGCAGGCATCCAGTTTTATCACAATATTTGACTGCTTTTCTCTTTTCCCCATGATCTTAAAAGGCAAAGAGAGAGGTATACTTTGGTTTGCCCTGTCTGTTCTTTAATGTGCTTAGATTGCAGTTATTTCCTGCTGAGCTCTGGATGAGGTTTAGTTTGTTGAAGAGCAACTTTTTAATCATCTCACTGAATGAATGAACTGGAAGATATGTCAGGCTTCTATCAGAAGATGAAAAATGTGGAAACTTATCAGTTCCTCTCTTCCTCTAGATACATTGTAGGTCATAAAAACCTACTCTGTACAGTACTTATTACTCTTATAAAGGAAGCTAAAAATGTAATTATGCAAGGATGATCACCAAGAAACTTTGCAAAACAGTTAAAGCAGGTATAAAAGTATGGCTGTCTGGGCATGGCAAAAAGTGCAAAGGAGGCAGCAGGAGGACAAATGATTTTAAAGACTGCAGCCCCTTCACTCTCAGTCTGAAGAATTAAGGTAGCAGTGGAAAACATTTCAGAAGAAAAGCTGATAAGGGTTGTACCACCATATAGATCAGTATTTAACAGACTAAAATGCATTTGGCTACTGGATGGACTTGCCTATACTTTTCAGAATCCTGTTTCAAGGTGGTATAGGCAGGGCCTTCCCCAGGCTCTGATTCTCATTTTGGCAAAACATCAAAGCTTCTCACTGCGTGATAAAGGCATGGATATACATGTTTATGTTCTAATCTAGTTCAGGGAAATGTGCAGGGGTCTCCACCTCTTCAGGATTGCTTTCTTATAATCACCATTAACAGTAGATGGTAGCAAGTGAATAGCCCTTTTTTTTCAATGAATAGTCATACCTCTGTTAGGGTCAAACAAAGTATCAAGGAAGAAATGGTATGCTTCTGCACTGTACAGCTAAAGAAATGTTATAACAATACAACCTCTAAGGGTTCTAATATTGCACTTTTCATGTGAAAAGAAATGGCAAGTCTGACTCTATAAAATATCTCTTAAAGAGTTTTATCCTTGTAGAATAAGGCCAAATAGACTGTCCTATAAGTATTCAAGAGCTTGGTCTACTCTAAAGTACTTTCTTTGCCATGATATTAATTTCCCTAATTGGTAAGAACTCAGGATTTATACTACTCTTCTTTCAGACAGAGAACAATGATTATTTTCAACAAAGTAGACAGAAACATTAAGGCTCCAAAATATAAAAGACATATGTGTAGAAATAAAAATTACATTTTAGGTACAGCCAGTAACATATGTTTGCATTAACTTATAAAAAGGAATAGAGAATCACAGAATTCCATTATCCATCACAGCATTTAGATTTTAAGATTCTTCCTCTGAACTCTGCAGATTTGCAATCTTGCTTGAGTATTTCCTCTTCTACTCAACAGGCAGCTGTCACAGTAGATTCATGAAGACATCCCAGGTCTTTTATTCTGTCCTGAATTATATTAATAATAAATTAAAGCTGCACAGGATGTACTAGGAATATCAGACAAAAGAATTTAGGATCTAGTGATTCTCATTTAGACATGAAAGAGTATTTTACTCACAGCAAAAATATTTGCAGTATCCTAAAAAAAAAAAGGAAAAAAAAAGCCCACTGGAAAACCCCAAATGCAGCATATAGAACTGAAAAACACTACTAGGCTGAGAAACCTTCAAGAGTATGTAAAGGCAAAATGGTATTAGAAAATCTTTGTACTCAGTTCTGTATATAAGGGGTAGCTGACAGAAGTAAGTGGGAGCAAGAGCTGAGAATAACTGTATTTCAATGTATCTGTAACTATATATATTTTACTGCTATCCATCAAATTTCATTATACAAGACTTTCTATCTGTAGGTCTCTGGAACACAAATTTGTTTTAAATTCTCTTCAGAATGAGTCACTTTGTCTTCCCAGCAGTTCATCAAATAAAGTTGAAATTATTGCCATTTACTCAAAAACAAATATTGAGGTGAAGTCAGAATATATTTCTAAAAACCCCAACTACAGAACTGTAAAACTGGGGTCTGACAGACTTAATGTGGAAAGATCCATTTGTCAGTACTTCCTGGGTAACTGAGCATATACCATAACTGGGCTCACTATTGCCACCAACCTTAAAAACATTACATTAAATATTCCTGCATTATTTCCTAAAGATATTCTGGTGTTCTCTGCAAGAGAATCCATATGCATACCAACTGTACCCATTTAATAATTTCACCGACAATGAACATTTTTCTTTGTCAGGGCTACCTGGTTCTCATACATTTCATTTAAATTAAATCCATCTTTAATTATCTCCCCTGAATGTCTCATTGTATCCCTTCATGTAAAATATATACTAATGACTCATAATTTCCCCCTATTTTTGACAGAAATTCTTCCAAAGTCACTTAAAATGTGCTTTTTTTTTCACCTCCTTTAGTTTACTTAGCATCTCAAGAAATTGAACAATAGTTCAATTAAAAAATAAATCTATAAAGGAAGAGGCTGAATGCATCACATACATACATCCCAGGAAAGCCAGCAGTTGCCTATGAAGCATAAATCTAAGAAAAATCTGCCTTCCCTCATAAAAATTCATGGGCTTTTTAAAGACCTTTCATTAATTTTACCTACTGATTTTAAACATAATTTATGTGTCATTTCTGCATGATTTTGAATGGTTAGATTTTTTGTCAACATCAGGGGAAAAAAACCCCACTGCTGTAAAAGACCTTTCATAGCACATTCTTTCGATTAATAATAAAAAACCCCTCAAATTTACTCATTGTGATTTGTGAGGTACACATATATACAGCAAAAGTCCTGGTAAATAAAATCACAACCACTTTTGCTAAATGTTACTTTTCATCATTCTTTCTGTATGTGAGAACTTGGAAATGCTGATGGAATCGCACTTATACAGGAACCTTTTCTTTTGAACAGACCTCAAATACTTTTAAGAATGAGCAATTTTAATCATGTGAGATTTAACCACTGCTAGCCAACACAGATTATTTTTGCTGTCAGCAACTTTTATGGTGCTTTATCTAGCTCACAATTGTCACATGGGAAAAAAGATTTAAATGAACAAACTGGTTCTATGCCGAGTTAAATAAGTACAGATTCAATTGTTATCTGCTTAAAAGTAAATCTGTGGTTTCCTTATTTAAACTCTTAAGTACTAATGTCCACCAGAAAGTATGTTGCTGCGGTGAATAATTTAATCACTTCTGCCTATGACACGCTGCTACACAGCAAGCACATTTGCAAAGCGGTAAAAGGCACTGGGCAAGTGTCAGCACCCCATATAATTCAGACGACCTCCCACCGCAAACCAGCTAAGGGAGCTCTGAAGCGGTCAGGGGGAGGCTGTGGTAGGGAAGGGAGATGAAGAGATCAGGGCAGAGTTGCACCAGATCAGCACGACGCTTCAAAGAGATGAAAGGTCAGTGAGGGCTCGGTGCTGTTGTGGTGTCATTTCAGCTGCTTGTCCCTTGGTGGAGTTCTTGAGTTAGTTTCTCCCTTCCGTCAAATGGCTTTAACTGCTTTATGTGTGTGTGTGGGGGGGTTGTCCTTGTTTTTCCCCTGCTTTCCTATTTGCTGTCATGTTTACTGTATTTAACCTTTCCTCGTAATATTATGAATACGTTGTTTTCAAAACCACTTAATTATTTTTTTTGTCCTTCGGGAGCTTCTTCATTTGTGTGTGTATGCGCTAACAGTAGTAGTTAATACTCGTTTGTTAATGTACACTGGTACAGATGTTTAAATAATCTTCTTTAACCCGAGATGGATTGCCACTGCAGATCCCTGAAGGAATTTTCCAGCGGGAGCCACCGACATTCCTAAACTGCGAAAAGCAAGTTGTCGTGGGCAGAGAAGGGCCAACGGTGGACGCGCGTTCAGACGCCGGCGGCAGAAACTGGCCTCCGCCAAGGAATGCAGATAAACCATTAATTATATTTGCATATTTTAGCCATGACCCCTGTCTTTCCAATCAACAGCAACAGCCGTGACAACAAAGCTCCGCTGCAGTGCATCTGGGAAAGGAGCTTCGGGGGCGGGGGGGGAGGCAAGAGAGTCGGGAAGCTCCCAGCCTGCTTTAGGATTTCCCCACGTACAGCGGGCTGCCGAGTGTCAGCAAGACGGATTCCTTCCCACACGCGAGATGCCACTTCGGTGGCTTTATCAGATGTTCCCTTTAAGGACACAAGCTCTTTCTTCCCCTCTGTTATATCTCCAGCATCTCGGGCTATTTTATTTATTACAGCCGATTACATTCCTGATCCCGCTCCCCACTTGATCTCCACAGACCAAGAGGACAAACGCCGTGTCGTGCTGGAGCGCGTGTGGGCGTCTGTGTGCTGTTGAGAAAGGGGGAATGCAGAGGCGGGGAGAAGCGGGGGG
>VZTY01024261.1:4292-99566 GCA_013400935.1 Turnix velox | reverse complement strand
TTATCTCCCTCCTCCCGCCTCCACCAGGCGCAACGGCAGCCGGCCGCGGGGGCGGGAAGCGGTCTGGGGACTCGGTCGCCAGCTCAGAGAGTGAGCTGTACGGCAACCTGAGGTGCCTTTAACAGCCGCCCCCCCGCCCGCAGAGCGGAGGTCAGGATCCCTTCTTTCCCCGGCAAAGCCGTGGTCCCCCGTCCGCCCCCGCGGTCCTGTCTTCCACCCCACCCCCGGCGCCGCTTCCGCGGCCGACTGGGTGCCTTCCCCCGCCGTGCTGCTCCCCCAGCCTTAAGAGTCGGCGATCCCCTGCTGGGGGCCAAAGTTTGGCCTGGGCGGCCAAGTGCTTTGGGGAAGGGGGGTCATCCGCTGCACGCCTGGCGCTTCCTAAAGCTGTGGGTGAGAGTGGGTTTGCAGCCGCTGCGTCGAAGCCTCCGTGGTTGTTTAATTACCACGTCATTCATTAGGATCAAAATGCTTAAATGAGCTAGAAAGTCTTATCTGCGGTCTAATATACGCCACAGAGGTTTCACTCATTGCACTGAATACGGGTTTAAGTGATTTATGAGTCGCACACCACTGTTTTCATTGCCTTCCTCATTCCCAGCCCCTTTCGCCCCCAGCCCCCCTCACCCTTCTTGTATATCAGATGAATTTAATTCATTCAAGTTGAGAGGCCCTAATTTTCCAGCTCAGCTGCTGCAGAGCCATGTCTGCAGAGTGTGCCTGCCGCTAGACCTGGCAGGCTGAGGTGTGCCACAAGTGACTGGCTCACATCTCGGTTGTGGTCTTGGAGTGAACCTCAAAGAACCTAAACCCGATGTTGGCAGGAATTTCCTTGCAGTCCTTGAAATAAAATAGGAAGAGCATAGAGGAGGATCAAGCTCCTAAGTGAAAGCATCTGTTTTGTTTATTTTATAAGACACATATGTAGCCTGAACTGAGGTCGCTCTTCTTTCAGGGAGTATTATTTAGGTGATAGTAAAATGAGATGCATGGAGACCTGGTGATTTCCATTACATCTTTTCATGGAAGATAATATTCTGAATGTTACCTCAGCTACAGTCATGTTACACAAGAATCTAGAGAGAAATTAATGCTGATTCACATAAATACAGAGCCAAGTCTAGAACAGGGAAATTCTGAAGAGTTTGACAAACATGCTTTCTTTTCAACTTATTAACATGCAAATATGGTGCACTCTGACTTTTTTATGCTTTGAAATGCCTGTTAGTTACTACAATTGAAGTTTTTCAGTGTGTTGCCAGTATTTGTGTTCTGCTCAGGAATACTTAAAATTCCCTAAAAGAAAATGAACTGTACGAGCCATACAGTCTCCCAGATCACCAAAAAAATGTGTGATTTATGGTCTGTCTGCCAGTGGTTTTGTGAAAGCTGTTGTAAAACTGATACAGATTTATAGGATGTTTGATGCAGTAGTTGCTGGGTGATACATTTCATTAACTCTCTCCTGGAGAGTACATTACAATTTAAGTTTGAAAATAGTCTATACAAAATACTAAGAAAGTTCCTAAGCTCCCTCTACTAAGGCTTATTAAGCACATAGTAGATTATTCCATTTTAGTGAACTCTGCAATTCATCTAAACATATGAATTATAAACTGACAAAAGTGTAATTTATTGTAATTGCAAAAGAGTGACTTGCATGCTAAGTGTGTGAATAATAAGGGACTACACCATAGAAATGTCTATTTTTCTTGCTGAAAAAACCTAATTTTGGATTAAATTACAAAAATATGTTTTTAATTACTCAACATTTTTCATTGATATACGGTGTTACATGTTAGAGGGCTTCTTATTAGAGGCAAATGACTTTATTACACTTTTACGTGCAACAACGAAAGAAGTACATGTTGAGTTGCTCTGGTATTTATGTCATTTGTTAAAAACACGATTTCTCAGCTCTGATAGCTTTCCTGTGCTAAATATTTAGTTCGTTGTGAAGATTAGCTTGCTAATGCCTTAGATTTCTTATTTTAAATATGTATAAGGTATTAGCATACTTCTGAAACATGCATACAAGTTAAAGAAAGTGCCCAGGAAAACAATAAAGGTAATATTAAATAACAGACTTAATAGGAGAAACTATGAGACACAAAACTTCTGTTACCGCTTTCCTATAAGTACCTACCAGCTTGTTGCTGTGTGACAACTGTATAGTTTTCTTCACACTTTTGCCTAATGGAGGGGACATTAAGAGGCATTTGGATAAACAATACATAGATTTCTCACCATATCTCAAACTCTGATGAGGCAGCACTTCTCAGTTTATCAGGATAAACACGTGAGGATTTTTAGCACTCAAACCACGTGGCACTCTTGTTCAGCACGTTGTTTGGAAAGAAATGCGAAGCAGTTGCAGATAAAAGGTTATGATGAGGTGTGTATCGGGTTATTTTGTTTACCAGTAGAACCAGTGGCAAATTGATGGGCCACGTTGGGCCTGCATTTATTTATTCATTGGCAGATCCCTTTGTCCTAAGGAGACATTAGAAGGTGTATAAAGTTTTAGAACTTTAGTGGACATAGAAGAATGCACCTGCTCTGTGTTACTGGAGATGAGAGCAATACTAATTTCCTATTAGTGTAATTAGAATTGGTAATTGATACTTTGCTATAGCTGCAATATAGCAGTCAGGAAATAAAGCCTCTGCTCAGATGACTGACTGGTGTATCCCAGTGAATTCAAGTTGTTTTCATCTGGATTATTTAATACTTCCTTTTTAAGATAAGGCATTGAATTTCTTATACAAGTTCCCAAATAAATCTTGTTTGATACAGTACTGTGTAGGAGAAGTTAAGTGGAGAAAACAAGAGTCAGTTTCTAACTCTCCTCAGATATTTTACACAAAGTTCAGGCAATTTTTGACATCTCATTGTCACTTTTTTTGAAGATCTTTCAGAAGTTGGGCTCCTATTCTTCACTTATTTAGGATGGTATTACTCTGAAATACTCCCTCAGTCTCCCTTGTATTGATTCCCTCCTATTCAGTAAAGCACTAACATCTACTTAGTGGCAAACAAATGTTTAAATCACTTAGTATTCCATAGAACTTCACCACTTGCCGGAAGTTAAAGCTATGCAGAAATGTTTTGCTGAATGGGGATGAGTTTAAACAAGTGTTTTTCTGGATCATATATAATATCTGAACCCTCCAGGTGCTTCAAGTTGCCTTTGAGGAGCCTGGATACTACTAACTTCCAGCAAAGACAGCCAAAAATAAGGAACGAATAGCACCTAGGAAGAATCACTTAGTAGCTTGGATGGTTGCATCCTTAATCATAATTCTAATTGTAGCTATTGATTATTAATAACTGTTTTTCTCATGTTAGTTACAGATATCTCTTTATATTATACGCTCATTTCCCCACTTTGTTTCATAGTGCAAAATAATGGCATCTGAATAGGTTTATTTCACTGAAACCTTGTACGAGATGAGCATTTTAACAGCCTGTTTTGAAGAGAGAGACTTTTAAATGCTGTTTATAGGGTTACATTTATTTGCCATCATATTTTCCTGCTTTCTTTTTAATTTGCTTTGCTCAGCCAACAATTCTTGACTAATTAAAACACTGAAGTTGTGGTGGTGCGTTTGGGGTTTTTTATTTATTTTTTATTCTTTGGGTTTTGTTTCTTATTTTAAGAGGTGTCAGTCACCATCAGTAGAATTAGCAGAACCAGTACAGGAATTTCTGAGCGGCATTATTTCCTTGCTTGGAGGTATTGGCTTTCTGGTAACTCTGTAATCCTTTATGGATTATCCCTGTGCCTTTTCTCATTGGAAATGTACTGTTTAGTGAAGAGAAAGGTTCATCACACTGGAGTGTGCTGACATGCTAGTCAAAACTAGATGAATTTCCTGTAAAGTCTTATTTCCATGAAAGTAAAATAAATATAAATTAATATTTGAAAATATTCTTTATTAATTTGTTTCATGGCATTTCAAGCATTAATCAGTGCCTTGCAATGCAGAAGCATTTTAGCTACATGGTTATTCCATGTGTGAATTGGTCCAGTTCCTCATAAACTTGCACATATAACCAGCAGCCTTAAAAGGATCCAAAATTCATCTATTAAGTGGTCAATCAGCTTAATCATGCAGAAAAGCTTTTTTTCTTCCTTACATGCAGACATACACATACAATCAGTAGCTTATCTCAAAGACTGCTTATTTTTTTAATCACGATTCAACTAACAATAGTAAGCAAATATATAATAACAGTTATAAAAATAACAATGTTATGGTAGCAGTAGGTGCAATGTAGACAAAAAAACCTGAGATTACTGTCATTAGGTGTAAATGTTTCCACTGGTGTTTGCTTTCAGACATTTAATTTTAATAGTTTTGTGCCAAGTGTACAGAAGTATGTTTCAATTTTCTGTTCTCCATTTGCATTATATTAAATACTTCACAATTAGTTTTAAAAAGTGACCCACATTTGACATTCAGTAACAAATTATGATGAAAGAGTCGCTAATTAAACATGAAATAGATGGATTGTTGATGCTTTAATTATCTTTATTTAACACAAAGTGTACCACTGATAAGTACAGCCTTTATTTTTCCCTCTTTGGTAAAGTCATCTTGTACAGTGTGCAAATGACTAAGTTACCACTGAATCATTCTGTGCTCCCAGGAGATGTGAAGAGCCAAAAGGGACAGGATCTGAGTGAAGGAGGATTCATGCTCTGAATAAGTAAAGAACTCTTCTATTATAGGCAAAGGGGTAGCAAGAGGCATCTTTAAAAGGATAGAATCTGATATATCAACTGAGACAGCTTTCTGGCAATATGAACCTGGGTGATAACCATGGTTAGCAGTTCAACTGTTGCCGTGTCAGTCTTTGTATTTTTAATGTTTAGTTGCCTTGTTTTCTGGTGCTTGGGGTATTTGCTGGTTTGACCGTTAGCTGTGTTTCAGGGGAATACCTATGCTGCAGTTTCAGGCACACTTGCCTTTCAGGATTTCCTTTCACAATTTTTCAAAGGTTAGTGATCTACTGGGCTACCTTGAGATGCAAAACTTACTGAATTGGTTTTGCATTAAAATATTAAAGAAAATCAACAGACTTCAGAAGTGGTTATCATTGTGCTTATGAGTCAGTTAACTAAATTCTTCACAAGCACTGTGAACTCTTCACTGTATTTGCTGAACATTTAGTATTTAAACTGAACAGGACATATGATTTTCATTTTTTTTACTATGTATATTGGAAATACTGATATAGACATAAAAAAATTCACTGCACTATTGAATACACTGGCTTTAGATTTACTATGCATGTTTGTTTCCAACACATATTTAGAACCTGTTAAAGCTGCAAAACAATTTCCTTCACATAAGATGTTCTGTGTAATTTATGTTCTACACTTTTCTTTTTTTGTTATTCATTATCTTTTTAAGTGTTTTTATCTCTCAGCTCAGGCAATTCTATATCTGTGATTTTCTCCTTTCCTTTAAGAATATATTTGTTGTCTGTCTGTTATCAGATTTTGGACTGTGCATGTTTACTGCATGGCCCAGTAGCAGTCTAAGGAGAACATTTAAAATTCTGTTATTAAAAATATTTTAAATAGTTTCAGTTGAGCTCACCATGCCTAGTCTTACCAAGCCTTGCTATCTTTGTATGCCACAAAATGCACATTACTAGGTAAAAGCTAAAGATAAAATTCATTTATATCCTACACACTTTTGTGCTTTTTCTTATTGTACTAAATTTCACTGTCTGAAAATTTGAAACCTTTTTAAATATAAGTAAAAATGATTTGTGAGTTCAAGGTCTGAGCAAAACAGTAGATGAGATGAAATCATGATGTGCCCTTGAGTTTTGACCCCTATGAAAAAAGCACATAAGGAGAATCCAGAGAACATAAACATATTATAGAAAAGGTGAGACTGACTTACTACCTTCCATATACTTCAGGCAATGGAGACTTCCCAAGGTCACTTTTATTTTGCTGTGGTAGATAACAAAATATCACATAATTGCTGGAGTAACAAAGGCTAGATGGGGCATCAGAAATGTGATCTACAGCAATGGAAGAAGGCAACGAAGGACTTAAAACTTCTTCAGTTCTGATTATAGTCCACTATGAATATTTAACTGAGAGCAGGTCATGAAGAGATGTGAAAATCTCAGAATGTGATTATACCAAAGTACCGTCAGTCAAGTTTCTGTATGATACTAGTGACACACACCAGAGTTACTCTACAAATTGTGTTTAACACGAGTCTTTATCCTTTATTATGTGTCCATTTTCACTTACAAGAGTTGAAAAACTTAAATTAAAAGCCACTTATGACTGAATAAATAAATAAGGAGTAAGTTTCATATATAAAAGTAATGAGCAGCATGGAGGAACCACTTCAGTATTCTCTTTTATGGAAGGAGAAGGTGGCGTAACTTAACAGTAAAAGTTTCATTTTTTTCTGGACAGGTTTAAATCTGAAAGGTGTGTAAAAATGATAGGGTTTTTTTTTTTAATTATTTATATCCATCCAAGAATTTAGGTAACACATCTGTTGCAAGTCATTAACTTCTAAAATGCTGCAGCATAATACAAAAGGATAGTTTAATATTACTAAAAGTACATAAAAATGGAACAATTATTAGAAGCTAAAGAAAAACATTATATTTGCCTTTCAAAACTTCATTTACCTTATTAATTACTGACAAGAGTTGGTATATTTTTTAAAGGCAAACATCATTCTGTCAGATGAGGTTTTGTTACAGATTTTATGTTCTGAATTGAAAAACCTAATGGCTAACTTTGTAATCTATGATCAAAAGAAATAGGATGTAGTATTTCTGGAATATTAGGAAGCAATGAAATTTCTGGGGTATATATATATTAATATACTGGGGTATTTGATATAAGCTCTTTCATTTTCTACAGTAGAAAGTCATATTATAGATAATGTAAATTCAATTTTTAAGATTAGATACAGAAGGTTGGTATGAGCTGATACGATGAAAATCACTGATGGACTATGTGGTAGAACTAGAATACAAAAATACTGATTCCGTCTTCCATAAATCCAGAGAGAGTTTTATCTTAGTCTTGTGTGATCCAAATCCTTTATAGTACTGTATTATAAGTAACAAAATAGTTGCCACCTGATAGGATAAAAGATTTTGCATTACATGGTCATGTGATGACTATACAGAATCCTCCCTAAATTCCTTGAAGAGTGGTTTCTTGTCTGGGTTGTGGCCAGGATGCTAAGGAAGTGTGTGTCTTTTAATGGTATGTGACAAATGTTTTCACTGTGGTAGCTCTTCTCGGAGAGAAGCCAGAGGGGCTGCTGTAATTTATTCTGGCTATCCATGTTTAGATGTCAAGGACCTTTCAGCCTTAGAAGGGTAAAAGTTTGAGAAGTAACCCCTACTTCCTTTGGACACCAGATCTACATGAGGCAGAATTGCTTTAATGCATTCTCAGAGACTTATCCTTAGGGAGAGGAATGCATTTTACAGGGATACAACTTGACATATGATTGCGTTTCTGGGTTCAGTGTTGTGCTCAAAAAGGAACAGAAGGTAATGATGGAGTCCATCATGGTGCTCCGAGTGTGATTCAACTGTAAACATACGCACCCTGGTGTCACTTTAAACACCATGAACTTTCTGAGATCCCTGCACAGAGATGCACAGATGGGTGTATGATGCAAGGTCTTGGTGTTTTCTGGGTCACTCTTATGTAGCTGTAGCTCAAAGCCAAGCCAAAAAGCAATTGCTAAATCCTTTAGTTGCTAATTAAAATAAAGCACTCTGTGAATGTAGTGCATTTTGGCAAGGTTGAGAATGATTTTGTCTGTCAGAATTTCAGCATAATTTTCAGATGTGTATGCTAAACATATGACTATTAGTAGAATGCACATGTGCAGATATGTGTTCATATTAAGTACTGATGTTAGGTTAACAAGTTACTTTTTGAATTGACAGTTTTCAGGCAAACAATGTGGTCAGCAGTTCGCTTAACTGAATTTCCTTTTATCTTCAGACCCCTCAGGTTGATGTTTATTTCATTTTAGGTGAAATGACAGGTAGTTTGACAAAAGTCAATCAAATTTAACTGGTACCAATTGCTGTATGTTATATCAGGTAATACAATATTTGGAGAGTGCTTTGTATTAAAACAAAATAAAGATACAGAATATCAGCTTACCAGTTTGGATGTTTTGCATTAGATTTCCTGCGTTTAACATATTATCATGTATAGCTGTGTAATTTGCAAAATAACATTAGGTTTTCATTGGGGTTTACATCCAAATGTAAAATTTTCTTTGTAACAGGCTTTGGGAATGCTATGGCTTTAATGACATTTCAAAAAGTATATTTTCAGTATTAAACATGTTCTTACTCAAGAGTATGCATTGCAAGCTACTTTTGTTCAGTTGCTTGATAGGCCATGGTATTTCTTCATCGGGTTGGGTGTTCCCTCATGTAGACATACTTATGAGAAATATTTGGGATGAAAATTTCTATCTATTTTATAATGCAAAATCTTATCTCTTAGATGAAATCTGTCCACTTGCTTTGGCAAATCTGTTAAATTTATTTAGATTTTTTTTCTTTAAGAAGATAAAATACTTCAGTAATTTGCAAACTTTCTAAAGATGAAATAAAAAATGGAAGTATAAATAATAAGCCAACAGCAAAATAAAGTATTAGTAACTTCTCCTGGCCCTAACATTTTCATGCTGATTTTTAAGTCCCTATTTTACCACCGTTACTGTTAACAACTTTTATGTCTGCTGATTCCAATATACATTTGATCTTATTCTCCACTCCTATTCTAAGTGAAGTTACATTGTCATAAAATTTGAGTAATGAAATGCTGAATTAGTTCCCATATTTCCATCCATGTATTTTAAATGGGTTATAATGACATAGTGTGTGCCTTGCATGATAGTGGGAGAGGATATCCATCATTCTGTTCAATTAGAAAAATGCTATTTTCAATAAGCATGTAATTATGTTCCAGTTGCTGCACAAGTTTACAGCAGGATGATAATTGATGTCTTTGCAAGAGAAATATTTTTTAATTTCTAAGTAATGTGAGTTCTTTCACAGGAGGTATAATTGCACTGGAAACTTAAAATCTATACTTCAGACAGGTCACTACATGTTCAGCTACTGACTGAACCTCAGCCCAGATTTTGGGTACGATCTGTCCTGCAGATTTAGAAGATTCTCTCAGAAGCTTCCTCTGACTGTATACTGATGGATTTATTCTCCCTGCAACTTAGGGGCCTGAATCTATCACTTTATTTTAATGAAATTTTTCTGAATACAATTCACCAGTTTCTAGAGAAGGTCCCAATTTATATGAGTAAAAGTGGCAACAATAGGTGTGAAACAAAGCAGTGCCTGTTTTTATGGTGACTTTCAAATATTAGTTTTCCTAGAAATCCCATTGTGTAGTTGAGGATGTATTTTACCCAATTTATAACTATCTACATATAAAATGGAGTATAATAACATATCTGGAATATCTCATGAAAATGCAGGTGGAAGAAAGTACTTTTAAGGAACGATGCAGTAGATGTTTCACCAGTATGTGGGTTTATGTAATGTGTGGGTTCAGTCAGTAGGATTAGACTTGATGCTGGCAGCTCCCATGAGCAGATATTAAACTAGCACAGGTTGCTGCAACACAGGAACTCATCCTGTTTAAATTCTCCAGGTTCATATGTGGAATTGTATGTTACTAAAAAATGGCTGCTTGTGATTTTCTGTTCTATTCTACATGATTTGAGAAAAAATACACAGGAAAGAATCAGTTTAGAAGTGAAGGAAACTTGTTCAACTCTTTGCAAAACAGCACTGCCTTTGTTGTTCTGTATTTTGCAAAGATCACTGGATACCTACATAATGTGTCCAATTTCTATTTTTTTGCTACACTGGTTCCAATTGCTACACTTAAGCATTTACTTATTCAATAATGCTAACATTCTGGATATTTTCAGTTTCTTTTTAATGCAGAGGAAAAGATTAGCAACAGTGTGAAATTCTTCTGCACAGAAAAATTTAAGAAGATTTTATTTTCATTGTATTGCTGAATATTTTATTACTTACGTGACATTCAAGGAAACTGGAGAATGTTATATTCAATTTGCCCTTCAGACATTGCTGAATGAATTGAAAATTCATCTTTGACTTTCTAATACTGATTATTAGTGCACCTTTCTAGGAACCTTGAATGCTAAATTTATGGGTTTTTTTCTTTTCTAGTTCCTAATTAAATATATCAAGTGACTGAATCCTTCAAATTATGCAGTAACCTTCCTGGAGAATTAATGTTGCTGAAATATGAAAGGACTGGCTAAAGTGTCACTCTATCAAATGTTTCTAAAAAGCTTTATGTATTTATAGGACTTTATGATCTACTATTGATGCAAATTACTAGGGAAAAAAGAAAATCCATCTGTTATCAAAGATGTAAAATAAAATAAATAATTCCAAGGATTTGAAAGACTTAGCATTAAGGACTAAGAATTCATACTTTGTGATGGGTTTATAGTAATTGACAGTAGAAAGGACTTCTTTTTAGCATTTACAATGTGGTGGTTTTCTTTTTCTAATCAAAGAAAAGGATTTTGCCATAAAAGCTTCTCATGTAAAATATCCTGTTCCATTTCATAATTTCATATTTTTCACTGAAATATCTCAATTAAAATATGGCCTACACTATTTTATGTTGCATTGGGCATTACTGGTTTTGCTGTTGTTACTCTTACACTTAATCAAATTGTCTGTAGCTAAATAAATAGCATTTCATCAAGAGCCATTGGTTTTCAATCAGTGAGGAACCAGATTACTGGCATGAGAGCAGATCTAAGGCTGGTGTCTCCGATCTGCAGCTAATTGTGCGCTGATAATAGTACTGCCCACAGGCAAATCTTACTCCCTGTCCTGATCTATGATAGAGTTTCCTCTGTGTTAATGTTAAATCAAATGGAGACATTTTTTAATACTGTTACAGTTCCTATCTTTAACTTTCCCCTTTAATTTGAAATATAGACTGTTTGGAGATACTATCTCTGTGTTTCATTTCTGAAAAGAAATTAAGAAAAGAAAAATCTCAAGGAAAACATAATAGTCATGCTTTTTTCTTTGTCTTCTCCTCTTAAAGCCATCACATCTTTTGGAGACTCTTGATACTTTAATAAATATTTACCTCAAAGATCACCTATTCTGCTACTTGGCTGAGAGGGATGTGTCTGACAAATTGCAGCAGGAAGTAGTGCTTCACTGTAGCTTGGTTCAGGGATAGAGCTTCACTGCAGCTTGGGGCAGGGATAGAGCTTCACTGTAGCTTGGGGCAGGGATAGATGTTCTAAGTGCAGATGCCAAAGTACTGTCTGGATCAGTTGCAGTCTGCTAATTGGATACCACATGTGCAGATTACTGCATTAAGACATCGTAAACATCACATTTCTCCAGTATGATGATGATGATGATAGTATGCAGGAGCCCCTGTACTGTACCAAGCCTCCATCATTTCAGGCTCTTTATAAAGGGAGAACTGGTTTTAAACAAGGGGTATGTAGAGGGTAAAATAACACACCCTGTTGTCAGCACGTTACAGTGCTTTGAAAGAATAGTCTTCTGGTCTGCATGCATTGTTCTCGTGAAACAATTCAGAGTTTGATATCTGTTTTTTCACCTTGTTAGTTATGCAGACAGCTCTTTACTTTTTCACTAAAGCAAGTGGGAATTGTTCACTGTCACAAATAATAAATAACAAGAGCACCCGATCTGCACAGCATGGAGGTGATAAAAACACATGCTCGAGATTTCACAGCTATTAATTTTGAACTATTTGATTGCAGCTCTCTTTTACAAGAGTGGATGCTGTTAGGGCAGCAGTGCACTGTGACAGTGAAGGATTATGACAACATGCATTTATCATTATAAGCTTGATAAATTCAGTGTAGGATATGGTCAGAAAACGCTCCTAAACTTGGAGTCATAAAGCACATCTTGCCTTTACTGAAAATCAAACATTATTTAATTACTGTTAATAACCTTCAGTACTAATTTAATACTAACATTAATATATTTGAGAAGGTTTCTTTGTGTGTAATGAAATGCACAGCTCTAACTAATGGTAATGAATTTTTTAACACGTACAGTGAGGGATATTAGGACTTTATGTACAGAATGCTATTGTATATGCAATGTGAATTCACGTACTGTAAGGTTAACAAATACTACAGCATATTTTGGGTGAAAACAAAGTTGGGAAGATTCTTCAGGCTTCCAAGAGTGCTTTAAAGAGTTTTTCCTAAAAGTATACTCCCCAGTTACTTCTACATAAATAAAAATGTAGATTATTATGTCTTCCATTTTGAGATTGCAGCATTCACAATGGGGTAGGATTTTTTCAAATCAGAAACCATGTTTTTAGTTTTACGACAGAAACAGGATTTCATTGATAATTAGATATCATTCTGAAGCTGTGTGCTATAAGAAAGCAGAACAGTAACAATATGAATGCTGAATCTGTAATATTTCTGTTCAAATTTAACATCCATAACAGGGAAAATAAATCTCATGGCATATAGCAGGAAAAAATCCAGAATAAGGGAAGTGATTGAATATGAACACGACTAGATATGATAGTAACTCAATTTAAAAATTTTCTATCATGCCAGGGAACCAGTCTCTTGCTTTTCTAAAATCCTTAATGAAGTAGTTTTTTTTTTTCCCCACATTTTCAGAATACCGTCATTGCAAGGCTAGTATGTACCAAGGCCATGTCTAGGAGTTCCAGAATCTCTGAAGAAAACATTTTACCATTTTCCTATTTTTGACATAATAGAGATTCACCTCACACCACTAAAACATGTCGAAAGGACAGTTAGTTTGTTTTCAAGAGAAATGTTAAAGGTTGCAATCAAGAATTTTCACTATGTTACAAGATTAATAAGAAAAAATTGCAGATCCAGAAGGGATAGGCTGTCAGTGAATGCCTAGTTTAATGACTAGGCAATGTGACAACTGACTGCAGTAAGTTTTTTCATGGTTTGTAATGTGTTTAAGGCATTATCAACTTATATTATAATCTCGAGTAGGAGAAGGAACAATCTCATAAAAGAAGGAAATCCATGTAGTAAGTGCATCTTTCTGCCTACCACTTCATTTCTTGTCATGGAAAACTGCAGGTATTTGTTTTGTCTCCCAAAGGAAAGGCCTAGTGTCCAAGAAGGACTTTTCTAATAGAAGAGTTGAGTTCTGTCTTCTCTTTTTTCTCTTTGTTTCTTTCTTTACCCCACAGAATTTTCTTTGGAACTCAGAAATAGCAGCTATTTATATCTTTGTAGCACTCTACTTTCTGGCAGAATCTTTTATTAAATAGTTGAAAAAATATTTTGAGATAGCTTTGTCAAGTCAAACTGATGCTTTCTACATTCCTCTTCATCAAAAGCAGTGGAGGCTATAGATAGGAAAGCTGCATCTTTCTATGCTTTTAGGGCTGCTTAGTTTTGTGGGTTTTTTGTTTGGTTTGTTTTTTTTTTGTATGCTTCTGCTTGGAATGGTTTCAAAAAGACTTTTATATGAAGCAAAGGCTAGATAACTAATAGGAAGAAATAAACCAAAAAGATCCTGCGATGAAAGTAATTACTTTCAAATTTCTTTTCCTCCTTTTATTTTCTTTTATTTAAAGATAAAGATTTAATCAAACAAACCTTAAAATAATCACTCTCTCTTCTCTCTGGAGAAAATATTGGCAACCTAGAAGTATGTTACTATAAGTTTCTTTTTGGTGTTGGTTGGTTGGTTTTTGTTTTCAATCATGAACTTCTGCCACAAAACCTTAAATATTTAAAAGTCTGAGCATATACAGTGAAAGATATGGCAGTGGAGACAATATAAAACATTCCCCAAATCAGGCTGATGTCTGTTTCCATGAACTGACATCCCAAGTTAAGTTCAGAATTAGCCTGGCAAACACCTCTGTCTGACCTACGCTGTAAAGATTAAACAGAGGAAATGTCAGTTTCATGACTAATCCTTTGTTTTTCATGGAACCTTTTCTTTCCAAGAGAAGCTTAAGTGTTTTGAGCACAAATGAAATAGTGCCCAGCTTCTCTACTTTTCCATAATTCAAGAGCTAGGATGTCTGATTTGTGAGCAGCTTATTCTATGACTTTGTGTGTAATTGGCAGTGAAAGGGGAAAATGAGGCAACGTTATGCCTTTTCTAGCACCTTTTAAAAGAGGGAATATACTTACTCATTAATGACCCAAGCTATGAATAGTTTCATGGTTTATAGCACAGCCTTAGAAGAGGTTAAGAGAATTTAAGGGTTTATCACACAGCCTTAAAGAGGGCTTAGATAATTTGAAAGAAGTATATTCAGATTGGAAAATACTTGGTAAACATTTACCTATCTTTTTGGTAGTTCATTATTAAATTATGTGTTGGCATTTTGAGGGCACAGCAAGGAAGGAGAAAGGTACAGGCAACAGAATAGAAGCATGCTGGTGACCTATTGTTAGAGTTTAAGCAGAATTAGCAAATTAGCATCTAAAATATGGAGCAGAGGTAATAAAAATCATTGCAAACTACTACCCACAGTGCATAGTATCCAATAATGCAATTTAGTTTATTACATTACCGCATGATGTAGTACCATGTGATGCAGGGTTATTATACTCTCTTATTCTGGGCTTAAACTTCTTCAAAGTCTTGGACTAGTCCATGAGAGTAGATGTTTCATGACAGCTTATGAATGAATCCATTAATATAATTGTAATATAATGAAATCACATCAAAGTGGATGGGGTTCTAGGGGGGGTTTATGTTGTCTCTTTTGTTGTTTATTTTTTGTTGCATGTTTTGATTTTTTTGTTGTTTGTTGTTTGCTTTTGTTTTTTAGAATCAAATCATCTCACTTTTATTGAAGGGAATGAGGGAAAGAAACCTTGTGAGAATCAATGAGAAATACAGGACCTTGTTAACAGGGTGCTTTCATCAGTGTCCTTTATCATACATTCTGATCTGACTTACTCTAGACATGCCCACAATAGCTTTCTATAGGTTTCCTTTTCATAAGAAGTGAATAATAGTTGGGGTTTTTTTGCTTCACAAAGATGTTACAAGTTTGTACATTCTCATTCTATATTTCATTATTAAAGTACAGTAGATGTTTCAGCCTAATATTTTAGCATAATAGTCTTATTTAGCACTATTAAAATAAGCTTAACTTTATTCTCATTGACTGCCCATAGATAAGTTTTTAAAAAATTCCCTGTACTAGTTTAACTTCTAGAATTATGCTTACCTGATATCTATGAATGTATTTTAATCAACAGAACTGTTGTAGATCCCTGCATGCACATTAGTTTGAGTTCTCAAGGTAAAAATGAGATAGAAATGCCAGCTTTAAGGAATAGTGTTTTTAAATATTTGATTCTTATAGTTGTAGCTTGGCTCTTAGACCGTTATGTCTCACCTCTGCTTGCTTGCTAGCTAGCACAAGTTACTTTCCTAGGGCCACTTCAAAAGAAGAGGGATAGATATCTTCACAAGTCAAGCTATCCCATTTACTTAGGTATGTTCTGTCTCCCAGACCTGTCTCCCCATTGACCATAGAAGCTTAGGTGGCTTTTAGGTTACTGAATTGGAATGAAATTCTAGCAGGACCCAGATTTTTCAGAAGCAGACAGCAGTTATGATTTTACCAGGTGTGTGCTACACTGGTACAAATAATTATACAGCCTTTTGGCTGTGTGTGTTTTCTAGAAATGTGTGAAATGGCTGAGGGAGGCAGCAAAGTAAGTGAAATATAGGTGCTTTATAGATATTTTCTCCAGATACCAGGCTATATCAGTATTTCTAAAAATAGTAATTAGCTCATTAGCATAGTTATTTTAAGTGACAAGTGACAATGAAGGAAGTGATAGCATCCATGTGATGCTATTCTGATAAAGAGGCTGTGAGATCATAATCAGGATTTATGCAGGTTTCAGTTTTACCTGTAAAGAATTAGCAGATATTTTTGATGCTTTGCTTTGTGCTCTTGCCCTAGGCAAACCTTGTAGTGAGTGAACAGTGAAAAAAAAAGAACCCCAACAACAAAAGGACTTGTATTTATTGCATGTCATAAATAACAGGGATGGATTTTGCTTTTTCTGTATTCAAGCACTGAAAATGAGAAATATGCAAACTGAGATGCTAGACAGTATTCTAGCCTTACTAAGACAATATGCATCAGCCACAACTTTTTAAACTATTGATGTTTTGTCCCCTTTGTGACATTTGTCTAACAAATACACTTTGAACTCTTATAATCTAGGGAAAATATCATGTAGATTATTATACACATGTAGAAGTTGTATATCAATGTGCCCAAGACAGGGATGTTGTTTTGCTGTGATCTTAGGAACATCTGGTTTTAATAATGCAGTGTTTCTTCTTTAATTATAATGTCAGTCCTGAAGATTATGGAAGAGGTTTTGTAAATTCACTCTTAAATTGAAACTTCAGAAAGAAAAAGGGAAACAAAGCTGCAGGTGAGAGCTTTATGGGGTATTACCAAATAAGTGTTTGTGAATAGTAAGATGCTATAGCAGTAAGGTCCTTGCAGAGTCTCATAGTGGCTATAGAAAGGAACAGGAACTCAGTATCATACGTCTTTATGGAAGATTCTTTAACTGACTTGTTTTACACGAGCTATGTAGGAGACCAGAATATGACTGGTTGTACATGACCTATAGATTGTAGCTTTACTCTCCATGCCCAAACGACGTAACTCATAGGTTGCCTTTTAACTTTTTCAAACTTTATTTCTTCTAATATAGGTGCCCCTAGATATTTCTCACACATAAATATTTATATTTCATAAATAAAACTCCTCTTTCTCAAACTTTCTAGTGAGTTTCTAGTGGTCTATAAATCTCAAACTGACAAAAAGAATTTTATAAACTGTGCAACTATTTTCTGTGGCTGGTTTCTCTAGCATTACAAAATGTGAATGTATATCACTGCAAAATTTTGTGAGGCTACATCTTGGTTCCTGTTCTTGCAGATTTGTCACCTGTACAGCTGTAAAACAGGCAAAGGTCCAGACTGAGCACATAGTTACAAATGTCATTATTAGTCTCTCATTTAGTGAATTTGAAGAAGATACAATTTAGTTTAACCTGTCTCATAACTATTGTTTCAATGTAGGCTGCTTCTTTTCTAACGACTGACCATTTGTGGAGCAGTGGGTTGCTAAAATACAACTCTCTGTGTCATTCAGGTTGTGGGAGGGTGACCTGTTAATAGAGGATGATGGTAATGACTGTCAAAGTGGTGTAAAAGAGGTGTTTTCTATCCCTTTCTCTGATCTTGAACAAAGCATATTTTGAAATAAACACCTGGTGTATCAATGGATTAGTATTTCTGCTTCCTCTTTTTAAAAATGAAGGAATAATGTTCACATGAACCACAGAAACAGATAGAAGGCACAGTCCTGTATACTGTGATCAACAGGACTTAAGGTCAATAATTTTTATACTGTTTCTCCTTAGACTTACTGTTAAATCATTGGAGTTGTTATTTTAAATACCTAAATTTTAGGTATTAAATTTTAAAATTTAGTAATTTTTTGTTCAATACTAATTGAAAAGTGCCTTTTGATTGCCATATATAATATAGTTCGAATTTTGTTTTCTTTATAGAATCAACTACTCTGCACTGTTGAAATATTTTAAATTTAAAATTATTAATAACATCAACTTTAATAACAATATGTATCAATTTCTATCAAGAAATAATAATAATAATAATTTAATAAATATAAAGAGAAAAAGAAGTTACTACTCTGGATTTTTCTTGTAAACTGAGATATTAAAGAACTTCTGAGACTTAGTATCTGTACAAATATATTAGCTAGTATTCATTTATTTTAGTATAATCTTTCATTTCAAACAGTAGATAATTTAGTAGAAGCATGAGAAATATTTCAGAGTCGAGAGTGGGAATTAGAAAGTTTAGCGTGGGTGCTTTTGCAGATGTTTATAACATAGAATCATAGAGTTGGAAGCAACTTTCAAAGGTCATCTAGTCCAGTTCTCCTGCAGTGAGCAGGGACATCTTCCAGGTTGCTCAGAGCCTCATCAAGCCTCATCATCATCATTTGAATATCTTCAGGAATGGGGCCTCTACCACCTCTCTGGGCCTCACTAGTTCTAGTGCCTCACTATGCTCACGGTGAAGAACTTCCTCCCAATGTCTCATCTAACCCTCCACTACTCAAACCATTGCCCTTTGTCCTATTGCTGCATACACTGGCAAACAGTCCTTCCCCATCTTTCCTGTAGGCCCCTTTGGGTACTCACAGGCTGCTTTGAGGTCTCCCCACAGCCTTCTCCTCTCCAGGCTGAGCAGCCTGAACTCTCTCAGCCTCTCCATAGCAGAGGTGCTCCAGACCCCTCATCATCCTCATGGCTGTCCTCTGGACCTTCTCCAACAGGACCATGTCTTTCTTGTGCTGAGGGCTCTAGAATTGGACACAGTACTGCAGGTAGGGTCTTACGAGATTATTGATGGAACATTTCTTAGGATTGAATATTCAGAGACATACAATAGATACTGTTGTTGCATTGTTTAATTTTAGAAAGAAGCTTTCAAAGATGTGTTTGTCTAAGTTTATGTGGTGAGACAAGCTGTTAAAAATGAGAGGTTATTGTTACTTGAACATCAGGCATGGTACCATTTCTTGTTTTTCTGTTGTTTTGTAGTTTTTTCTTTTTTTTTTAAAAGGCATGGTCTGCCAGAGTGCAGAGCTAAAAATTCTGCCATGGTGCTGGTTGGTAGTTACTGGGTTTCACTGGTTTCTGGTGGCAAGTCTCAGTGCATCGCATAAAAAGAATTTGTTTCATTTCTAGCAGCTGCTGAAAAAGTGATGTTCTTTGATGTTTCTGTGATGATTTTAGAATTTTGGACATAAAAATTCTTAGTGGCCTACATATGGGAAGATTTTGGCAAGTGGGATAACTGCAGAACTGTTTCTTTCACCCGCTATGAAAGTGATCAGGGACTAAGTACCTTATGTAAGCGTCTGTCTGCTGCTTTCGGAAGTGATCGAAATTCACTGCCATATACCCGAGAGTATCCCATTCTTCCCCAGTAATCCCAACAGGCAAAGTTCAGTGGAAGAGAAGTGCTAATACAGTTTCTGTGATAAGGAGTTACAAATGTCAGCATAGTCTCCTTCCAAGTTATCACATGCTAGGGAAGTTAGTATATTACTCACTGCAGTTTCAGCATTTATTCTCTGATGAGACCTACTTGAGGTTAATCTGCATTATGCGTTCTGTGTAGTATCCTGCAGTGCAGTATCAGTGTAGAATTTTATTTTTGTACTCTCTTGGTAGAAGAAAATTAGAGGCTTCTGCTTTCTTCTGAAATAGCCTCTGAGCCAGTGGTATCTGCAGCTTGTTTCCATTCCTTTTCAAAATCTGACCTTGAATGCTAGGGCTTTGACCTTCTTCTATCTGTTCTGCTAGCACAGTATTTTAAAGAAAAAGAAAGAATGCATTTTTTAACATAAATATGCCTACTAGTTTAAAAAACAAAAAATTATCTATTTCCTGCTCTTACTCTCAGATACTAAGTCAAGTAGCTAATGCAGCTACAGTTGCTGCAGAGATCTTGCAACTGTGTTCCTGAATTATTGTTTTAATTTTGTGCTTCTTACATTTTTATGCAAAAAAAAAATTAATTAGCATTATTGAATTCATAGCATCATACCCGCTCTATGTGAAAGCAGTTACCACAGTTCTCTTACCCTCTAGAGCAAGATGGCTGAATTAAAAGTATCTTTTGGGAATAGTTCTTTGGGAATGGCCTGTGGCAACTGCTGAACTGTGGCTAAGCACTCTTGGAGACTGAGCACTGGTTGGCATCAGCTAACACTATGCTAAAAGGTCATGCCTATAATTTAGTGCTATGGATATCCACTTGTCAGATGCTGAGCATGTGCCATGGCCCTGCGTAGTTAACGGCTGTAGATAATGCTTCACTGTCCATTCAGAAAGCTTTTAGTATATTACAGTAATGGAGTAATTTTCTTAAATAAAAGAAAAAGAAAAATACTATTTTTTTGTGTCACAGCTACTTGCCAAAATGTTAATATAAGTACATATTTGCATATGGAAAATAGAGTTTTCAGTGATGTATTAATATAAATGTACTTTAAAAATCAAGTAGACTTTTAAGTGAGTTTTCATTCCCAACTGTATTTTTTGCTGGCACTTAGAGAAATTACTTGTAAACATGAGGCTTGTAATTTTGTATAGACTATTGCATGTAGGCTCATTGGTTTTAATTTCACATTTCAGCTTAAAAAAATTTTAAAAAAGGACAAGAGAAAGCAAAGCAAAGTAATACTCGTAATAATATTTGATGGGTATGTATACTTTTAATGAGATTTAATTTGCTTCTCTGACTCTCTTCAAGCATCAATTTAATTTTTTTTGATAGATAAAATCTTTCTAGTGTAAGTATCACCATTCCTGCTGTTATTCCAGTGCTCTACAGGATCAGGAATCTTTTTCCAGTATATGACTACTAAAATTTGATAGGAAGAATAATGCCCACAGCATTTCCCACTAACCACTTGCACTTGCTTTTTGTAGGAATATTAGCAATGGAACTGTGAGCTACAATTCTCATTCCAGCTTAGGTATAAAAGCATACTAGATAAATTACTGTAAATTTACATTTATATAACTGAAAGTAGAATATGTCCCGTGATACTTTTACCGTCCATACCTGCAACAAAGCAATTGAAATATTTCCTCACTTACCACTAAACCTGAAATCCCTGCTGTTGGGTAGAAACTTAAATTCCTGTTACTGGGAAATGCGTTAGCTCAGGATGGCCGTGAGTGCTACAAATTGCCAGGCGCTTGCCCCTGAATAGAGTGTAACTAGTTATCAGCAGGTGTCAGAGGTATTGAGTGAACCTCAGGAAATTCTGATGATGTAAAGTTCTGACAGGTTCTTGTTCAGTTCTTGAGGCAAGACTGGAATTTCCCATTGCAGAAAGCTAATAAAAATGCATTGTTAACAGTAGGAGCCCTAGCAAGGGTTTGTTAACCTCTTCATTCAGGGGATCCTCATTAAAATGTGCTAATGGAGATATGAAAGCTCTGAAATGGCTAATGCCAGTGAAAAAAAATACATTACATCTGCTAATATCACAGTTTGATGCAGGCTTAAATTGCTAAGGAAAGTACTATATCGCTTTTTAAGTGCCTCAAAAAAACCCCACGCCTAAATATCAGTCTTTTGCCCTCAAATGATTCCCAATTGGCTGGAGGGATAGTATTCAAATTAGGGGGGGAATGTCTGGCCAAGTATAAGACTTTTCAGCAGTTAAAGTAAATTGAGATTATATGAGAAATAGCTGCTGAGCATAGAAGTGCTGTTTCAACCTCACCTCATATAAGACTCACAAAAGCAATGTGGATTATTCAAGCTACATAAAGCAGTTCAGTGAGACTACTATGGCATGCCATTCCAAAGTCCCTGTTTCTCATATTCAAATACTTCTGGTTTCAATCAATCTTTATTGTCCACTTAAGTGCTTGAGATTGATCAAAACAGCTGGTAATGCTTGAAAAAAATGTATCAGGTGTGTGTGAGCTACTGGCCTTTACCATGGTTCATTAGAATATGTCCTGAAATCCCTTTTGCTTCATACAGGACAGGCTGTTTCATGCTTAGAAGTCATCCATCAAATAGCTGGGAAGATGGCTGTTGTGTGGCAGCTACAGTGGTGATATAAGCACAAATGTATCCATGTCTTTTTTTTTTTTAATGGGAAAATTTATGATGATTTATTTTATATTGTTTGTAATCTGAGAAGTTTTCTACTCGCAAGAGTAATGAATTGAATGCACTAAAACATAAGCTTTTAATAAGAATGAAATTCTCATGTAATGTAAGAACTGCTATTCTGTGAAAAAAACAACAAACATGGCAAACTCAGGGAATTTTCTGTCTTTATAAAATGAAGGTCACATGATAATACTGTCCTGGGAATCACATAAGATTGATTATAGTGAGTAATACACACTGACATATTTTCAGCAATCTTGGACTTCTTATGAGGTTTTCAGCTTTGGTATTGATTTTTTTTAACATTATATTTAATTACTTTGGCCAATGCTGGATGTTGACCCCAGTCAACAGGCAAGCACAGACATAGCTGTTTTCTCACTCCCCCCTTGTGTGAGAATGGATAAAATAAAAGGAAGGTCAAGATACTTGGACTCTTAGTCCAAGTAAAGGACAGGTGAAGCAAAACCTGTGGAGGCAAAGAAAGTGAAATAAAGAATTAATTCATTACTCCCCATGGGCAGGCAAATGTTTAGCAACATCCTAAGTATTACTCAGATGAAGGTTACTTGGGAAGATAAATACCATCTCTTCTTTTTCCTTTCCTGATCTTTTGTTGATGAGCATGTTATCATATGATAGGGGTATTATTGTGGTATTGTGGTCAGTTTGATCGGCTGTCCTGGCTTTGTCTCCACCTAGTTACTTGCTGGTAGAGTGGGAAAAAAGAGAAACCCTCAATGCTGTGTGACCTCTGCCCAGCAACGCTCACAAGATTGGTGTGTTATCAGCATTATTTTAGTCACATATCTGAAACATAGCACCATATGGACTTCTGTGAAGAAAAGTAATTCCCTCCCAGCCAGATGCCATATAGTCATCTAATTATTTACTTTGTATTTGTAAGGCTGCTTCCTAGAGCTTAGATGAGCTACTGTTTCCTTTGTCTTTTTTTCATGAGATTATAAAGTTTTAATGATACAAGTTCATGATAATGCTAATAAAAGTTCACCTCTTCAAAACAATAAAATAAGCAGATCAAATTAATTGTTTTGCCTTGTGTCATGAGGGAACACCAAGCATTAGATAAAGACTGGTGAATTTGTCTCAGAGACTAATGTAGATTAAATAGCTAAGCCATTGGAAGCCTTAACACTTGAGAGTCAGCTGAATCAGCACCTATTAGAAAGTTCACAAGAACTCAGGAAAAAGCTTTGTAGCTGCTTCTACCTACACATAGCAGAAAAAAGTGTATCAAACTTTTTTTTTCATTTGCGTTAACTCAGTCTGTATTTATTTCTACAGAATGGGCCAGTAGCTAGGGGTTGTTATGGCATGCTGAATAACTTCTGTAAATAATTATTTTTGAAGTTGCATCAAATGTCAAATTACATTAAACTGTGAAACAGTGTTTTGTACCAGAATTTCTGAAGACTTCTGTATAACTAACATGCAATCAAACAGAGGGGAGCATGTTGCAATCATACAGAATAATGATAAAAGGCTTAAAAGCATAGTATAGACTGTTCTGGAGAGCCAACATGATGGTATCTTAGTATGTCAGGACGCTGTTCACAGTCTTAGATGAAACTAATAGTATGAGACAGCATGATATTTTGTAATAAATGTGAATATTTGATGTAGTAGAGAAGGAACAATTTATTTACTTTCAGATGTTCCCTA
This sequence comes from Turnix velox, assembly GCA_013400935.1. Classification (NCBI taxonomy): domain Eukaryota; kingdom Metazoa; phylum Chordata; class Aves; order Charadriiformes; family Turnicidae; genus Turnix; species Turnix velox. The sequence continues at coordinate 76,022 of VZTY01024261.1, read as the reverse complement.
TTTTAGTCCCTGAACATTAAAGGAGCCATTTGGGAAGCGTAAGTTGATTAACATTGTTTGTCATTGTAAACAGAAGCTTCTGTTTCTGAACTTTAAAGATAAATTGCATTTAGGACACACTCACACAAGAAACTCCAGTTTAACTGAAAGACTTCTTAAACAGATTTTGTTTTACTTTTTTTTTTTTGAAAGGAGACCATTTTGGCGGAACTGAGTTAAGAAGTAATTGCACATATGGTTCTTCTGGCAGATGTGAGGAGTTTTTTACCTCCAACAGGAAAGAGTAGGAAGAAGCAGCTGGTAAAATCAGGGAATGATAACCTCTCAGCCTCAAACAGCATGCTTAATTGTCATCCTGTGATAGTAATTTCAAAGTGCATTTAAATGTAGAAACAGGTTTTCTGAAGAAAAAGGGAAGAAAATAAGGGATTGAATTTTAACTGTGTACTATGCTAAATTTAGCATGGTACAAGAGGTACCATGCTAAATAGTACACAGTTATGGTTTTTTGGGCGTGTTTGTTTTTTTTAATAGCTCTAAGAAATTTGAAAGTGCTGAGATTTGCTTACTGACTCTATGTATAGGTGACTGCACTGCCTGCTTTTGGAAGGCAATCCATATTTCCTTTGAGTCATCTAACTGTAAAAGTAGTAGCCCCGTTATGCTTCTTGGGGAAGGGGTGTGAAAAAGATGTGTTTCTTAGCAAGCTCCTAAATGGCATGTTATAAACAGTTGATAAATTTTTGGAATATATTTCCAAGGAGGTTGAAGATCATATTGGTTATGGCAGCAGATTATGGGACTGATAGAGTAAATGGAGATCCATTAAGTAAAAACAATACAACTATATATATTTTTTTAATTACCATTTTAATATAGAAGTCACAAATGAAGAGCCATAAAAATCCATTCTGTTTACACTGACACTACCTAAAAAGAACAAGGCAAAGAGGCTAATGGAGTGGATATTATTAATCAAATGCTGAATGTTGGCTTTTTACATTTGATTTCCCTCATAAATGTGTCCTCTTTGTTAAGCGTTGTAGCTCTACTTTTTTGTTATTTTAATCTAACTTAATGAATATTGCTTGCAAAACTTTTCCTATGTTGCCTTGACCACACAATTAGAAAGCTCACAATGAGCCTGACCAGTATGGTAAGTTTGGTGCTGCCTGGTGTATTGTTTGTTAGATATTTTTGTCCAAGAAAAGGCTACAGGCTTTCCAAGAGGAACAAAATGTAGCACTAGAAATGTAGTTGCAGATATCTTGTATCTAAATTATTTAAAATCTTAAAAAATGAGCATTCAGTCCCCACTTAGGTAATGTGTACTAGTATCTTGCAACTACTGTGTTGCATTTCTTTTTGTAAAAGCTTTGCTACAGTTGCTGTGATTCTTTGGCCGTTTAAGAGTCCTTCACCTCTGTCCTTAACTGCTTAAGCCTTCTCTTCTTGTGGAGGCCTCTTTCACTTGTTTTATATTCTTTATGTACTTAAAAATAAATTTTAAAAAATTGGTTTCATAGGAATGTTTGACTGAGAGAAATGAATTAAAAGAGCAGGAAGCATTCAGCTAGCGGGAGTCAAAAGGGAAAGTCAGTGAATGTGATTTTAGAAGGTGATAAATGCAGAAATCAGCATGTTGAAATGGTGATATGAAAGGAAGGACTAAGGTATTTTCATCTTCGCATCTGCCTGATTTACTAAGGAAGAAGTTCTTCATTGTCCTTTTATAACATTTTTGGGAATGTTACTAGCCCTTTGATATTTTTGAATAAGCTAGCATCAAGAAAGTTAGTTTCATGGACTTCTCATTGTTGCTGTCCTCTGGATTCTTTCTGATTTATCAGGGTATCTGGCACCAGATGCTGATACACTCAGGCAAATGCTGGTGCCCAAGCTGTGCTTATTGTTACAACTGAAGCTTTATGAATACTGAGTAGAAAATTATTTTCTCAGTGTACTAGAGAATACCATCATTCCTTTTCTTCCATTCCTGGTGTCTAACTCCTTTACTATACATTTTTGACCATTTCAAATTGTCATTCTGTTTTCATTTGTGTTGCTTTGTAATGACTCCTATCTGTGAGGCAGCATAGGAAGTAATCAATAAGTTTTCTATTCTTGTGCTTAGGTTTTTTTTTTCCTTTTCCAGAAGTGCTACCTTTTGCAGCTTTTACTAAGTTTGTTCTGTGGATTTCTCAAGGATATTTGAATCCAAATCTTGTTTCCTGAGGTGCTCACAGCTTTTCATGTGTTGGGTCAAGTGTATTCCATTGTTCAGGACTAATGAAATAATGAGAAATATTTCTATGGCATCTTGTTTGCAATTCCCCCTTTTCCTGCCAAAGTGTTGATAGCTCCCAAATGACATCTTTTTCAGTAAACTGAATATGAGTGCCACATAAAACACTAATAGCATTGCTGTTTGATTTGGGCAAGAAGTATCCTTTCAGGCTGTTAAGATTCTTTCAATGCTTGCTTTAGTTTAGATAAACTTTGAATGAAAAAAAACCTGATGACTTAACTAAAACAAATAAAGCTAGTGAAAATCCTAAAAAAACAAAACCAAAACATCTCTTAGGAACAAAGGACAGTGTCTTGTGTTTTTGCATTTTCACTTCTAGTGAAGTGAAAATTTGCATATTCTTTGAAAGATGTGTGCATTTAATTTGAGAGCATGGTTTAAAAACACAAAGTATTACCAGGCCCAGAGACAATTAAGTGGTACTGAAGACATTGATTGTATTTTAGTCATAACTTAAAGAAGGAAATATTAATGTAACAAGTTGATTAAGGTAGAAATAAACATGGAATTCAGAATAAGTTTAAAAAAAAAAAAAAAGAAACAAAACCTTATAAGTATCCCAGTTCTGCATAGCTGTAATTGTACACAGCCAGACACTGCTTGCCAGCTGTTTAACACTGGAACTAAGGTGATTCCATTACCTACATGGTGCATTCATACCAGGCTCTCCAGCATAAGCATACTTATAAATCAGAGAGAGAACCATTAAACATATCACAAGTTGGGCAGTCGTAGAGACACTGACCTGAGAGTCACTGGGGGTTGGGGGAGTGAAAGGGGTGATTGGGTGGGGGAAAGCCTGGTACCCTGTGTTGTTGGGATTCTGACACAAACAGATACAGAATTGGTTGGAACACAGAGTGTTGTAGATACAGAATTGGTTAAATTATTATTTAATTAACTGGAACAGGTTGCCCAGAGAGGTTGCGGATGCCCCCTCTCTGGAGGTGTTTAAGGCCAGGCTGGAGCAACCTGGTCTAGTGGGAGGTTTCCCTGCCTATGGCAGAGGGATGGAACTAGATGATCTTTAAGGTCCCTTCCAACCCAAACTATTCTATGATTCTATGATTCTATCCTACAGAGCAAAATAGTTGCTGCTGCTGCAGAGTTGAGGGGTTTGTTTTGTTTCGTTTGTTTGTTTTTTTTCCATTCTTAGTTCAGTCATACCCTTTCTGCTGCTCTTTTTATTGTTGTGGGTTAATTTGACTACTTTTGACTGCTGAAATTCTAGCTCAGTAGATGGTAGCTGATAGTGTAGTTTGTGAATCATCTGTTAATTCAGTTGTCTGGACTTGCTAATTAAATCCATCTTTATTGTTACTCTTCCTAATGCTAAGAAGGCAGGAGTGGAGTTAAGTTTGCTGTAGCCATTCAAGTTTCTTCTAGCTATTATATAGCTAATGCAGGACTTTCAGTTTGCAACAGTATAATGGAACAGCTATGAAGAATGGATTTCTATTTTTTTCCCTATGGTTTATGCCTACAAGCTTTCTCACTCTGTTGTAGATTTTGGAGGAGGAATTTCCTCTCCGTCTCTTCAAAAATTTTTTTTTGTTGATTTCAGGGAGATATCTTAAAGAATTTACAGTTTCTTCAGGTTTCTACTGGTAGAGAAAAGGAAGACAAGAAAAAGTTTTGCTATTTTGTTTCCACACCATTTTTGCTTTGTTTTTTATTCCAGTGTCAGCCTTAATTATTCTTTACAGCTCTCTAGAGAAGGAAACGGCTACAGGAGAAAAACATGTCTGAAGAGACTTTAATGAAATTGTTCATAGAAACATATGAAAGAGATATGTGGTTCAAGATACAGGAAAAATACTGTGTTGAGACCTCAGTATTGTAGTTATTTATATTTATATAATCAGTATCTAAGTGCACAGCTCAACTTCTTAGCCAAAATAAGGTCTTAATTCACATGAATAGTAGTTTTCAAAATAAAAAGAAATTTTAAAAAGGACAAAGTAACCTCTGCATAAGAAATTGATTTAGATTTCTAAGTGCTACCATACAAAAATTTCTCATTAAATACACTTGATTATAAAGTTCCACATATGGAATGTGACTTCCAAAACAGCTTTAGGATTTCTACCAAAACAAGAAATGCTGTAGAAATGTCTTTATGTACTTTTTTGTTATTCCTTTGGGTAAATGCAGCTATGCTTCTATGTTTTGTAGTTCATTATCTACTGAAGCAACACAGCTAGGAATTGTTCAAAGAAATATGAAAAATACCCACTTTGTTTCTTAAGGAGGAAATATCCAAAGTTTTCTTCTTATTTTTTGAAAATGCTTTTTCCTGTTTCTCATGCTTATATGAGAGCTTAGATTGTTATTTTCTTCTTATTCCATTTGATTGCAAAAGCCTTCTACTTTTATTAAAATACAATATTTGCAGATCAGTAGGAGTAGTTAATTAAAAATGGCCAAATACTAGAAAACACTTAAAGACCGGAAAAAAGTTATTTGCCTTATTGGTATCATTTACAAGTTTCCATTTTTTCATTTGAGCATAAAGTGAAATTCAGAGTAAAAATGTGATAACTGAGGAAATAGGAATGAAATTAACATGACAAAATTGCAAGTCACAAAAGATAGGCTACCAAATAAAGCTGTATTATGCCAAATCATTAGAAGCTTTCTTTCAGACAGATGAGTAAAGCCAATTCTCACTACAGTCCGTGAAGTGCAGTGAGTGATTAGTGCCTCTAAAGATAACTCCGGCAGGCTAGACCAGATCCATGTTAATTGTCAGGTTGAGAGAACTGAAAAGAAAGAATATTGAGAGTTGGAAAATGAAATATTTACTCCAGAGGACTGTATCACTCAGCCTCTGTATACCCCATCTACAGCTGATTTTATTGAAGGGAACCTCACAGTGAATATTCTCTGTATAATGTATTGTGTTTTACAACATTTTTTAAAAAGGATTTTGGAATGCAGCCTGAAGTAGGAATTAAATTTTAAGGAATTTGCCTTATGGAACTGTGGTTAGTTTAAATTTCCAGGCTGGGGATGTAAAAAGTCCTTCTTTTTGTTAGCTGAAGCAGCAGTTCAGTATGCTGGAGTCGTTCCTTAGAGAGGAAAAAGCGGCAAGTGCAGACTCCTGGCCAGAGCCCAGCTGCCTGTTAGAGTTCCAGAGCTTGTCCTGATTCACTTCTCTTTGTTCGTCTCTCACTTGTTCATTCATATCCTTTCCACTGAATCATGAAACAAGAAACTGTGAAATCTTTGGATCAGTGGTTTTTGTCATACTTCTGGGTATCTAGGCATTCCGTCGCTGAATGTAGTTGACAGTATTTTTAATACGGTGTTTCTTTAGAATTTTTCTCTAATGTATGCAGTAGTAGGTGGCAGATTTTTTATATCTAGAAACATGAACTGAAACTTTCCAAAGTGTATATAAAGGAATTAAAAAAATATTTCTGCACATATTTCACAAACAATTTCTTCACAAAATAAGTAATTTAATACCTATTTAATAAAGTAAATTACAGTCCATTACTAAGGAAATGGTGTAGATCAATTTTGTTGGAGTCAGCTTAATGGATTTTCCTTTTTGTATGACAGTGGTCCACAGGATTTGGTCTGTTGCTAATTCGTGGATGGACCTGTGGAACTTTGAATCTAAAAAATCACTCTTTGACATTATGATAAAAACGTTGAATTTAGTATCTTAAACTGAGTAAGTGTTCTGAACAAGTAAATGCGTAGATTAGATCTCATAAAATATGGAAGGAAAAGAATGCTTTCCTTAACTTCTGTAATTGCTAATGAAATAAAAGTATAAGTTGTGGAAAAGATTAAGGAAATATCACTCTACCATGGAAAACAGGTGAAGGAAGTCTGTATGTCTGGTATTTTGAGCCATGGGTCTACTAGGTTTTCAAAGTATGAATGTCTTTTCTTCTAAAACTGTTGGAATGTGTAGCAAAATCAGGAGCAGGTAAGTCTTATCTCAGTAAGGGAAACTCAGTAAGAGTGAAATACTGCTCCTGCTTCCTCCAAATACAATACATTTACAATTGCTTTATACTCACTCCACCTGTGAGGTCTGATTCATGGGTGTGAATCATGGGTCTAACTTCGTGACACTTAATACCCGTATCTGTCTATCGATGTATCCCTTCATCACCCCTGAGCAGCATGTTTACAAAGTAGTTACTGGATCAGTGCATGTTGAGGCTCAAATACTAAAGAATACATGCAGTTTCACTTGAATGTACCATGCTGTAAACTCCAGCTATTAGCAGTTGCCTCATGAACAAGCTTGTTTTGTGGGTGTGGGAGTAAGTATCTGTGAGGGGGCAGCAATGTGCACAGCTGAAAGAAAGATAATGCTTACTGTCTCCAGGAAAACAACTTCATCAGAAGCTCTCAGTTCAAACTCATATCTATTTGGAAATCCTCACCTGTTACTTCTTAGCTTGGCCAGTTGATTTAAAGGAAATGTATACATCATATACACATAACAAAATGCACCCTTAAAGTGTCTGAAAGAAGGTAGGAAGTAACAAGTTTGTGGCAGTAGAACTGAAGTCTCTTGTTTACCCCTTTGGTAGGTGCATAGTGTCCAGGGCAGGACACGACCTTTCCTCTTCTCCTCCACATCACTTTAGCTCCCATGTAATGTAGCTCACACTGTCTTGCATAATTCTTTGAGTTTGACTCTCAAGTTAGATCACTTCAGCTCACCCTGATCTTATGAATTCCAGTTTTAGTTTGAAACAGTTTTTCAGGTTTGAGTTTAGATTTGTGTTACTATGAAGTCAAAACCTCTGTCTTATTCTTGTACAGGGAATTTGAACCTGCAAATTTAAGTCTTAATCATTGGAAGTGTCCAGAATCTTTAAGACTACTTTCTCCCCAACCCCTTCCACATTCCCCCCTGAGTGAGTGGGGTAGCTGTAAAGAATTCCAAGTGCTCTTAAAGGGCTCTGGAGGTCCTCTGAGGAGTTCAGAGAATCCCTTGGGTGCAGACAGAGACTTCAGGATGTTTAATTAGTACTCCTTTCTCTGTTCATGGTTCATAATGATGACTCTTTGTCAGCTTTGGGTTAAACCATTAATGAAAAGGGTGTGTTAATTAAACAACTTGCATATTTCTAATTGGCAAAAGTACTGTTGTTCTCCTGAGACTTTGAACTAAGCACAGCGTTTGTTAAGAGACACTCATGAGTTCGTCACAGAAAATATTGAAGCATCCCAGGGAAGTAGCAATAGCGAAAATCTTGTATGCTGAATGCTTCCTAAGAGGCAAAGCCTGTGGATATTCATATTCTCAGGAGTCTTCCTCATTTGTTTGGATATTTTTTTGTCTTTTTTTCCCTACAGCATGCAGTTTGCACAAGTAAAGCGCATTATTTGGAAGGAAACTGTCAAGATCACTTGAAAGTTTCAGGTGTTTTTGCAGCACATAGAAACATTATTCAGCTCTTCTTTTTGTTGTTTTGGTTTTTTGTTTTTTTGTTTTTTTTAAGCCTGTTCTGAGTGTCATTGATTGAGTGAAAAGGAGAACAGCATGAGAATGAACACAGCTTCTGAGAAGGAATGCATCGATTTCACACAGCAAAGTGGCAGCATTGCCCCTTTTCAACCAGGTTTTTTTTTATTGACATTCACTAATGTATTAATGGGAAGTCCTACTGATAATCCCCTTGATTTAGGTTATGTTATGTAGTACCAGCAATTATGTTGACAGATTTCCACAAAATCTTTCTATCACAGGATTGAATATCACTATAAAGGAAAATATTGTGAGATGATACATGTTTTATTTAAATTGACTGGTATCTGTGAAAAACACTGCCCATTCTTCTGTCTTAAAATAAAGTTCATGTTAAATGTTTTACATGCAGGTTTCTAACCTGCAAATGATTATTAAAATTACAGTGCTGAAAACTATTCTCTCATACAGCAAGTAAGTTGAAGAGTTCTATTTATGAAAAACATCAAAGAATCCCATTTCTAAAGTAATAGTTTGCTGTATACTGAAATTTATTGTATCAATACAAAACTAAAACTCATAAGAATGCAGCTTAAATTTTGGCTTCTCACTTACTTAAATAGATATTTATCTATACTGTCCATTTGTCACTTACCTGGGAGAATAAATAATTTTCATATAAATTTGTAAGAATTTATTTTACAAATTTAAATATTTCATATACCTTAATGGAAGCATGAGTATCTCTTTCTTCTTTTGAACACAGTAAGTTACTTCCTCATTTTTTCTCTTGAAGGCACCACTTATTTTCTCTGTATAAACCTCTTTTATGCATTATGTCCTATATTTGCAGTCCCATTTGTAGAAAGTTCCTTAAGTACACAGAAACTAAAATAGCAGACTTGGTGGTTAACTCATGTGACAACTGTAACTTACATGTTTCATATGTGATTTCAGTGTATGTTGTATCAATGTTTTGAATTTATGCCAACCTGCGTGTGATCTAGTTCACTATTCCTTTGGGGAATACAGGCTTGCAATAGACTTGAAGGTTAAGCCTTATGCTGCTAAACCACACTGTTTAGCTATGGGCAATACAGTAGAAATTACAGCATCAGTACTTCCTTTCAATTCAATATGACTATTTGTATAAGCAAAATGACAATAATTTTATGATGAGACACAACATGTGCTGTATGTTGTTAGAAGGTTAACCTCCACGTAAATTGTTTCTTTCTAAGACAGTAACAGAAAACTATTGGTCTAGAAAGTAACCAATTTGATGTAGGTTTTAAACCTTCTTACCCTTCTTACTCTACAAAGAAATACTTTTTTAAATTCAGTTTTTATCTGACAATATCGGTTCACTGTCTGCAGATTGTTTTTGTGGACTAGTTCTTTTGAAGGCAACAGACTGCTTTGTGTAACATCACCTTACTATTTTCTCCAAGAATTAGCAGACTAGTAAAACTCAAATATTAAATTATATGGTACTGAGGCCTGTAATGTGGTTTTTTTAATGAAGTCTTGGGGTTGTGCAAGATTCTGGGAAATAAAGGCAGTGGGAAAAGTGGAATCAAATGGGCATAGTTTTGAAACATAGAGATTAAAGGAAGCATGTTCTGTTAGCTGCACTGCAGCACAGGAATGTCTTTTTTTAAAATGCTTTTTCTTTTAAACATTCAAGGAGTCTTGGATTGGCCAGGATTTGTTACTTACCCATCTCCACAAAGATAGAAGGCAAATGATCAATGCTGCTTCTTGTCTTGGATTCTCAAAGTATTTTGAAGCATTAATTGTGAAAAAATGCTGATGTTTTTGTCTTGCCTGCAAATTTCCAGTGTCAGAAAAGGCAATATCTTTCTCTTGAAATCTTTGTAGGATGTTACAGAAATACTTTCAACATGTGAGAAATTGTCTGGCCTTCCTTTTATTAGTCCAAATATTTAAATGATCTTGTGAGAAAATATCTGAAGGTACTTTTGGAAGAGGCTTTTGTATCTAGGCTTTGGGATATTATAGTTTTATTATTGTAGAATATTTATATTAAGTTGTATTTGTGCTTGTCTTATCTTTTCCTGAGAGGAGATCTCAGCAAAGCCTGGGTGGGTTATGATTTGGGTAGGAAAAGGCTGCCAAGTGACACAAAAGTGACAAGGAGAATTTTTAACAGTGTGAGCATGAAGTGTCCTTGGTCATAATAGGATGTCTAAATGACTTTGACCTTTTCTGTTTATTTCCTGTGTTTGACTGAGTGAAACTCAAAAAAACCCTCTTTATTTACTGAGGACTATTTCCTTCTTAGTGAGAAACTTGAAATTGATTTTAACTTGACACATTTTTTCTCTGAAGTAATATAAAATCTTTGTCTAATAAACGTATACAGAGGCTTTGTGGCCCATCAGGGTACCATGACATTCCAGTGTATTGATTCTGCGGTGTTAAGGGGTGACATATTTGGTGTTAACAGGCCATCAGAGTATTGAGATTTGAATTGTACTCTGTAGGAAGCATTGACTTTCCTGTAACATGACAGGCTTCCTAAAGCAGTAGAAGTAGCTCTAGTGTTATATAATCCCTCACATGGAAACTTCTTAATAATAATTTTGCATAATCATGCAGAAATTAAGTAAATAAAACCAGGAAATCTTAGAAAAATTTCAGGAAACAGAAAAGACTACGCATTGACCTGTAACAATCAAAATCATTCTACAGTTTTTCATCTGCAATAATTCTTGAAATCCAGAATATACAATTAACTCTCGGAAGGAACATTTTGTTTTATAACTTTTTTCTTTCTACATAGTGTAATTTATATCCTAGGTAAAGATCTTGACTTTTGTCAGTGTGATTCATTGCAGCATACAGGATTTCTTTACATTTACTGTGATGCCTGTTCTATACTTTGTTGTAGGCTAAAAGCATGTAATTGTGAAGCTGTAGCAGTTTTGTTACCCTGCAGAGCATCAAATGTGACCAAAAGATCATATGGACTAGAGAGGGTTAAAAATTATCATCTTCTGTTTTACAGTCCTTTAGGTGAGGTTTTCTTTCTAGTTGTGATGATGATGTGATCTGGAGTGATTTCTGTGGAAGTAGGATTTTGATTATTGTGTTGGTTATGATTATTGCACAGAAACAAATAAACTCAGTGTAGCCATCTTTGGAAACTAATTGTGGGAGCAACAGTTTAATGGATTTAAAAGTATCAATAGAAATCAGCTCCCAGAATTTTGCATGTTCTTCATATTTTGTGTGTTTGAATACCAGATGTCCTGCAAAAAAGCATAGAAAGCATTCTATATTGCATGTTTTCTAACAACACAAGTGCTTTGCTCGAGCAGATTTGCTAGGAAGTGAGAGCTCTGAAAAATTTGATCCAGTGGCTTCTGGAAGTATCTCAGTTCTAGGGAACTTAAATAGTTCAGAAGGGGGAAAATGAAATACTGCCATATTTTAAAGATGACAGTATTGTCAACAATTCCTTTTTGCTCTACAACGTAAAACAAACTGAGTAAATTGAGTTATCTGAAATGCCTGCACTCAGTGAACATTCCAAAGGTTTCTCATTTTCTTGAGGAAGCCAAACCATCTCACAGCTTGGGAAATAATGAAGAAAAGTGTAACTGAAAAACTTTAACTGTTAAAGTTGCTTTCTCTAACTCTGCTCAGTAATTACACAGCTTTTCCAAATATTTTGCAAATAGACAGTTTTAAGCAGAGTCCTACTGCTGAACTTCTCACAGGGAAAGAATAAATTGACACCTCCTAAGTGGAAATATTGAGATTCCTGGAATAACTGCACAATGACTGAGTGGTGTATGTCTGTTTCTAGCAAGTTTTTCTCTCTTTTACAGAGATGATAACTTGGACATTTCTCTACAGATGTTTATGTTTGTGGACACCCTGACTGGTGAAGAAGTACTCAAAGGAGAGCAAATATCTAATGAAGAATTATGGGAAAAAAGGTTATGCAAATTTTAAGATGAAATCAGCTCAGTGGTCTTGGTATTTGAAGAGAGAGCAGCCTTTCATTTGTAAAATGTTGTACTATGTTGCAAAAAACCAAATTATAATATACATCAAGTATGCACTCTTTATTAATTTCAGAGGAATTCTTCTATTTAAAATAGAAACCTTCAGAAGTAAGTATCCAGAATTGTCCCCCATTGACATTAGCTGGTGTACTGTATTTGCCAGCTAGGCTAATCAAAGTTTCACTGGTGTATATTTGTGTCAAGAAACTTATTTGAAAAAAAAAAAAAAAAAATTTTGTTTGGGCCGCTCCCTCCTCCAAGACATGGTGTAGCAATTCTGATCTGTTTTATTACCAGTATTAAAACTCAACTGCTAATATGCTGAACCGGGGCAGCTGTGTAAAAATAAAGTGGATGTCTGTGTCTTACCTCAATAGAAGTAGCATACGCTACATATTAGATGTAATTGAATATGAAAGACTGACACACTTAAGACTGATTTTGGTCCCACAATAAGCATTTTACTATTTCACTGGGAAAAGGTGCTTTTAATTTTGACCAAAAAGGAAGAAGAAACTGCCTAACCCTAAACCAAAACATCATATAGTGGTATTTCCATATTTCTGTTCACCAGTTCTGTACATAAATCACTTTACAGCGTGGAATTTGTGAGGAAATATACTCAATTTGGATCATCAGAGTGTGCTGTAATTTGAGATAATTCAACCAATTTCACTAATTTTTGAATGTAGCTTTCACTCTTTTCTATTGTTCAGCTCCTTTCACATGTGTACTGTTAGTATGATATTCTGATTTGGATGTATGACATAATTTCACTTAATTTTGGTAATTTTAGGTTAAATGTAAAAGGATATCTGAGAAATTTGAGGTGACTTTGTTAATTGTCTATTTTTCTCTCTTTTTTTGAATTTCTTTTGTATCATGTATTAATTATAAACTCAACTTTCTCAGTTTCCATTAACAAAAATTGAATAGAGAAGAAAAAGCAATTATTTGCTGAATGCAAAATCATTATGATAATTTGACAGACTTTAATTAAACCAATCTACCACCCTGCGCTTAGATAGAGCACATGTGACAGACTATGAAATAAGCTCATATTTGTTAGGAAACACTATACTCCTCATTGATAAAGGACTTCAAAATTGCAACTTACTTAGAAGCATGGAATTTGTTTCCTTTGAAAGAGATGACATGCAGACAAAAATCCCTCTTGTGAACATAATTTTAAGAAAAAAGAAACAGTTGACAATGCAAACAGGTTTACTCTATCCTTATAGCATTTTGCATACATATAATACAGTATTTATAGATCACTGTGTTCTTTATAAACTTAGTTCATCATTATAGTATATTCATAACTTAAGAGAGTGTTTAGTTGAATGCATGGAGTAACCAAGAATTACAAATCTTACAAACCTTTTGACTACAACCTCAAACAGTTCAGGAAATCTATTTTCAGTTTCTGTCTACTGAATAACATTAATCTTTAAATGATACTGTTTTATGAATCTGTATTTTACATCCATGCTTTCTATTCAACTAGTGGTATCAGCCTATCCCATCTAAAAGACTCAGCCTGTTCCAACTCAGACATTTCAGATTGGTGGTTGACTGGTAGCAATTTTTGCTTTTGTCTTCTGATACATTTTCTTACTGATCTTGCTTAACTTTCCCCTCCCTTTTTTTACCACAGTATCCCACCATCAGTGAGTTTTCTATGGTGACTGATTCCTAGTTGTACTTTGGAATTTGATATAAAGGCTGGTAGGTCTATCCTAACCATTTCCTGACCAAGGGTCCTAGAATAGGTTGGAAGGGACCTTAAAGATCACCTAGTTTCAACGCTCTGGCTGTGGGGAGGGTCAAGTTCCCACTAGTCCATGTTGCCCAAAGGCCCATCCAGCCTGATCTTGAACAATTCAAAGGTTCAGGCATCCACAACTTTTCTGAGCAACCTATTCCAGTGCCCCACCACCCTCAAAGTAAAAATTTCTTCCTAATACCTAATCTAAATCTAGTAAGAATACTAAGGATCCTATAGAAAGCAGTTAAACCCAGCCCTCCTATATAGCTTTTCCTTTTACTTCTTTCTGTATTTTTTTCTTTTACCTTTAGCTGCTCTTTGGAGATGCTACCTTTAGAGCTCTAGCTTGGCATTATTGCCTTTGTCATAATCCTCTGTGGCATGATGGATAGAGTTTTACCCGCTTAGAATCATATAATCATAGAATAGTTTGGGCTGGAAGGGACCTCAAATTTCATCGAGTTCCAACCCCCCTGCCGTAGGCAGGAACACCTCCAGAGAGGGGGCGTCCACAACCTCTCTGGGCAACCTGTTCCAGTGTTTCACTACTTTCACTGTAGAGAATTTCTTTCTTATGTCGAGTCTAAATCTACCCCCTTCCAATTTACATCCGTTGTTTCTGGTCCTCCCATCCGATATCATATTAAGAAGTCCTTCCCCTGCCTTTCTGTAGGACCCCCTCAGGTACTGATAAGTTACTATAAGGTCCCCCCTGAGCCTTCTCTTCTCCAGGCTGAACAACCCCAACTCCTTCAGCCTGTCTTCATAGGGCAGTTGCTCCAGCCCTTTGACCATCTTCGTGGCCCTCCTCTGGACCCGCTCCAATAGCTCAATGTCCTTCCTGTGTTGAGGGCTCCAGAACTGGGGATGGTTCTTCTGCAGCTTTGACATAGTTTCTTCTCCATGCAGCATTACTGCATTTATTCTCCTCTCCAGTCTCTCTCTTGCTGATGCAAGGGCAGTTTTGGGGTTGGAGGGCAAGAGAAGCCCTGAAGCCTGTCATACCCCAGGTGTAGTAGGGGGGTCTGCATTGAACAGGGATTACTGGATGAGTGTCTCCAAAGGGATGAAATGTGAAGCATTCCTGTGAAGTCTGTTGTGCCCATGAGATGAAAAGCAAAGCTTCACATTGCAAAGTAAGCAATAAATGTATCAACTTGCTATTTCTGCGACATCACAGCAGTCTGTCTTAAGTATATTTCTGAACCATTTAATTCCTTGAATAATGCTTCTGTCTCTCAAAAACATTTCTCTGGAAGTCCTCTTTGGCTTTATATGTGCAAATTAAAACCTTAGTAATCAACAAATTTAATCAACAGATACCATTTCCTGCTGATTTTATGTTATTAAATTATTTTAGAAATTGCCTTTAAGATAAAATTGTAAAAAAGCCTGGCATATTTGTCATTTTGTATAAAGTAGACACTGCTGTTTTGCCAGTCTCTATGTTCTTTCTGTCTTGGTACGGTACCATATGATGGCTGGAGAAATTGTATGCAAGTATAATACTGTGTCTGAAGTGACAAAGGGTCACTAGCAGAGAATGAACATTTTGCCTTTCAATCTGTTGGTTTGTTCTCTTCAGCACTGGCCTTCAGTAGTAGGAATAGACAGTGACTGTACTGCCACTGACAGGTAGGAGGAAGGGGGAGAAGATGACATGGAAATACCTTTCATAAACACATCTATGGAGTACAATATTTCAAATATCTTCTAAGAGGCACAAGTGTTAATTCTGTGTGGAGACATGAGAATAATTTTGTTTTATGTAATAAACTACATGCTCAGGAAAATTGTAGTTGATGAGAAACGGGAGGATAAGGGAAGTCAGATAACCAAAGAGGGGTACATTAAATGGGGACAGTATAGGTATGAAGGGCTGACCATTGTCAACTTAGATAGGCATTAAAAGCATTAATAGAAAACTTTATTAAGCAAGAGAGAGCAAAGGGAGAGTAAGAGAGTAGCAGGATCCAGGACAATTATTACACTTAGAGGTGATGCAGAAAGGAAATTATGACTCTGCCATAGTTTTAGAAAAATGTGATAGTGTAGATGGGAGGCAAAGGCTGGAATTTTCTAAGAGAAGAGCAAAGCTTGAAGTCAAGGAGAAATAGGAATGCATCATCACAGAATCCTGCATGATATAGAGCAAATCATGCCATGTCTTCCTGTAAATAAATCTCTCAGGGCAAAAATGGGCCTGTTTTGTTGGCAAATAGCAAATACACTATTTATATTTAAGTAGTAGGGATGATGGAAAAAAAGTGATAAAGGTCTAAAAGTGTGACCTCATTTTTTATCAGAAGTAGAGCAGCATTTATATGAAAAAATTGAGTTGCTGACATAAAGGAAGAAGGAAAATGGGATAAAATGGAAATTGAAAATGGCTTTACTGAAAGGGGTTCATACAAACCTATCTGATACCTGCCTTTGAAACGATAACCAATTTCATAGATAAAGAAAATTTAGTAATCTCTCTTTGGACTTCAGCAAGCTGTTGATACTGTGCCACCTGGAGAATTATTTGTGCACATAAGGAGGATGTGGATTACTATAGAAATTACAAAATATGTAAGAAAAGCAGTAAATTGAGATGACAGATGGTGGTGTTGCAAAAGTGAGCATCATAAATTAATGGAAGTGACTCATTCAAGTCAAGCATCATTCTTAAGACCAATTTTGCTTTAAGTTTTAACCTTTGTGCACAGATTACAAATGTAGTAATGAAACTTGATTATGAAACGAATATGAGGATTAGGCTGTACTAAATGAAGGGCTAGAAAACATTTTAGACTTCTACAATTAAAATAAAACTTAACTCAAAATACAATAGCAAAAATACTTAACTCAAAATACAATACAAGAACTAGACTATAGATTGTATATTCTTTTGTAAATTCAGATTCAGGAAATAATTAAATGGAAGCAGTAGAAGAAGAGGAGAACTTAATGAAGTGGGCAGAGTTATTATGAGCACCAAGTGTGACACAGGCATATTTTTTTATGCAACATAAGGCTGCATCAAGTTGTGTGCTGCTTTGAGAGAAACAGACATATTCATGTCATTTGAGGAGTCATTCACGAGCCTTCATCTGAAAAATAGCTACAGTATTCTGGTGAACCATTTTTAGGAAGAATTGAGCTTACATTTAGAGATTCATAAAGAGCTGTTTAATGACCATGGAATACAGAGTCAGCTGCACAAGAGATGTCTGAAAGGGCTTTGCTTATTCAGACTCAAAGCACTGAGAGACATGCTGTGGCAAGCTAAAATTGCATGGCAGAAGCTGTTACTATCCTTAAGGCATGAATACTTGAACCTCCTCTGAATCTCCTCTGCCTGGAATATTTAGGTAAACCTAAACTGGAATTCTTTAATATGTCCAGCTGAAGACTGCAATAGTACATGAGCTCATGCATGGGCGTATCATATAACCCTGCCTTGAAGGCTTTAATGCCCATCAGAAGGGTGGAGCAGATGGATGAGGGTGGTAACTATTCCTACCATCTCGTTTTAAGTCATTGCTACACGTACTTCAGAACTTTAAGAAAGTGATGAGAGGAGATTTGATTGCTCTTCATAAATGTATTGGGAATAAATATCAGAAAAAGTTATTGAAGAGCAATTAACACACCACTATACCTTTAATCTTGAAATTGAAAAAAATATTTCATCCCTCTGGAATTAAGAGATGATGTAAAAATATCATAGTAGTTTTGAAATATAATCTCATCAGTTTAGAAAAAGATTGATAGTTTCCTTTCAGTCTGTTCCTAAGAAGAGGAAAAAACCAAAGAAACAACAGCAACAGATTAAACTACTAGTAGCATTACCTACACCAACATCAAGCTATGCTCTGTAAGCTGTTTAAAGAGAAGCACAAATCTCTCAGTGTGAGTTTTGGAGCATCACAAGCATCTAAGGATATCAATACATCCTGTTCTTGTTTTCTGTGAGCCTATTTTTTTTTTCTTGACACAGCAATATTACTCAGTTTTCAATAAAGTCCTGAATGTTTCTGGTTTAAGACTGTAATAAATGGATGTAACTTTTATTATTACGGTGCTTCTTACAAGATTGTATTAATGCATTAGTTCAGTAGGGTAAGGTGACAGTATTTTAATGAAGGTAATATGAATGTAATACACAAACCATTTGTAATTTTGCATTATTGAGAATTTTTAGGTAAATTAATCCTATGTTTTTCCATTCTGGGCCTTCAAAAAGCTATTAGAAAACTGTATTTCGGAACTGAAAGTAAGGGAATGTGTACGTATTGAAAATAGAACAATTATACCATTATGCTGCATTATACAGTCTGCGCTTCAGGAGTTGCAAGGCATTGTAGTAAATAGCATTAATTTTGTACCATTTTTCTAACTACAGTGCTTGTGGTATAGGGGATGAGAGAGTTAAATGGGATATTTTGTATTTTTGTTTTTTCTTCCTACCTACTACTAATGGAAAGTATATATTTGTGATTAACTTAAAGCAATTTTTTAAGAAGACTGATTGCTAAAATAGTTCAGTGTATGAGTTTTTTCTGTATTCTGAAGTATGAATTCTTTATGGGGAGGGATGAATGAATTAATTTCAGGGCAATGCTATGGGCACAGTCTTTCCATCTATAACCACTATCTTTGCACTCCAGCAATCAGCTGATGCTTAACATGAAGAAGGGTTGACATGTGCAAAGTGTGACTATGAACAGAACATAATCCTAATATCCTAATAATAGGAAGTAGTGGGATTTGGCAGATGCTTAATGTTCAAAATTCATTTGCAAGTATCATGTGAGCAGGAAATCAGTAAACCAGAGGATTTTTTAGGATAATGAATGACATGTTAATTTTATCTATTTTATGCTTGCAATGATGGGTTAAAATTATTTTGATTTTCTTTATTTGATATGAAGTGGAATGTTTAGTTTTTGTTGAGCTTGATTTATGTAGCATGCAAGAGTCAGAAGTAGCCACAATGAAGTGGGAAAAACTATTCCCAGATGATGCAAAGTAGTTCAGGATATGTCTAATAATTAAATTTCAGTAAGGTGAAATGATAATACAATCATATTAAACTGTGTACTACATCTAGATATGTTACCATTTTAAGATGATTTCTTTAACATTTTTTTCTTTCGAGCATTAGGGCTATTAATAGGGTTTTTTATATTGAATTAGACTGTATCTATTACAGATATTCTAATGACTAAAATCTATAAATCTCTTTATGATTGTGTATAGTTGCTGTAAATTACTTAGAGAAACTTCTGAACAGTTTCAATTTCCCTATTTTAAAATCCTATACTTGGACTGTAATGATTCATAGATATTCTACAAATGGTAGAAAGGAATTTAATATTTTATTTGTTAACTTTTTTGTTTGTTTATGAATATGAGAATTAGTAAAATTATTATTCCCTATTCACTGTGTATTCTAAGGAACATATACGATACGCTTTCTATAGTTCCTTGTTGATTTCTGTGGCAGACTAAACATGAAGTTGTGTGTGTAAAAGGAGTTTAAAAATAGATTAGGAGCATCTTGTGAAATGTAACAGGAAATCTATGGAGGTATATTTTTATCTGGCATTTGCTGGAGTGGGCAAAAATGAATATGTTGTGCCTTTCAGTTCCATTTAAGACGTGTTGAGTGGTGCAGAAACTTGTAATATCTCAGATTTTTAGTAATATACACACATCACTCAGGACAATATATAATATATACTGCAACCACAACATCTTTACAGAAATATTTAGTGCTAAGTATAGAGTGAGGTGAGTGGAAACAACAATCAGCAACAAAAAGGTACTTGCAGAAGTTAATAATTCCGAGTTTGTTGCAATATGTTTTGGTTGCAGTATACACTGTTAAAATGTGGCTTCTCACTTATTTAGTGAGAAATAATTACATATAATAGCAAATATATATCATGTACTAAAAGTTAATTTTCCAATGGCAATGAATATTTAAATTAGGGGAAAAGAAGAAAGAGACTTAAATGCCCATGAATATATTTGGGATTGTTATTCTCGAACAGATGTGCCATTGAAATATTTATGCAAGAAAAGTGTATCCTATCAAGGAAGTATGTGAGGTTATGCTTATGATAAACAGAAACTGTATTAAATATTTGGTAAAAAATTTTCAGGCCTGTATTTCAGTATCATGGACTGGATTACTGGAGCACTGCAAGTTCCAGCTCATGCAAATGGAGCTAGTGACTATCCATTCTTTATTTAACTCTTGGATGTATTTCTTGCTGGGAAATGGGAGGAGGAACAAGCCAGCAATATAAATTTCATGGAGATGAGTATGATTCTTCAATTGCTGTAGGAAAGTGAGGGATACAAAAGCTTATTTAACAGAAATTTAGAAAAAGACTAAAGATAGCTTTCTAATTTTTTCCATCTATCATTTTGTATGGATGCATTTACATCAGGGATGTGGAGCAAAGGAAGGAGGTTTTGGGTGTGAATTTGACTTGAAGCTGTATTTGGAGTGCTTCTGTACATATTTTAGTGCATCACTGCTCCTTCTGAAGCATGGCCTTCCTTCCAGCATTATTGTCAAGGTGTGGCATGTCACTTGCAGTGCAGATGCATGATCCTCCGTTGTTTGCTGTGCCTACCTTAGATAGGCAAGTGGTACTAACATCCCTTTTTATGCTGCATCAGCAGCTAATGTAGACACATGCACACCAAGACTGCCATGACTGTTTGAATTTGTGAGGATATGATATATTGCATTTGTGACAAAAAAGATTCAACACTTTGTCCAGTAAGGTACTTGTTCTGCTTGTTTTGGTTTATTATTTGATTTGTTAACTGAAAAAGTAGGCTGTCTGTCAAAGAGGAAAATTCTAGTTATAAAAAAAACCTGCTATGTTTATGAACTTTTGACCTCAGAAATATCTTATGAGTACACTGAATGCTCACAACTATGAAAAACATGTTTGTAAATCCATGCTGGAATAAATAGTCTGCTATTCCAGTGAATTATTTTTTTAATAACTGTGGACATTAGAAACTTTGAGGTACTCCATGTACTTAAATTATAGGTAAAGAAATAGATTGATCAGGATAGGTAGGTGGGTAAATAGATGCACTACCAATATTTCTATGTAACTTTTTTGGCCAGTTTAGCATTTTTGCTATATATAGTTGAACTAAGGCAGTGGCAATTAAGCAAACAGATTTGCATATAATTGGATTGATGATGAAGAAGAATTTTACTGAGGTGTAAAAATATTTCTACTGCAACCAAAGCAGAATGTTTTGCTTACTTGCCCCAGATGGCTTCCTGTAGGAAGATAATTTTTAGATTGATGAACAGATATTACTTTTTTGAGGACATTCAGGAGTCTTTTATGGATTATGTTCATAGACCAAAAGCTGCTTTGTAGAGATGTTTGACATTGCAATCCTACCCATGTGTAATTTTGTTCTAACTTTACATATGTGGAATAGATTAGAAGAAGTGATTCATTATTATTTTGGAATATAAGGTCTTAGTAGTGAGTGATGTAAATATAATGCAGAAGAATAATCATACAAAAATACTGGAAAAGGTGGCAAGAGTGAATAAAACCCAAACATTTTCTGTAAAGAACCAGTAACTGGTTTATGTTTTCTGTGTGGGTGACCTGTTTTGAGCTGTATTGCTAGAGTATTTGGACAGAAACCTTCACTGTTTATCAGTAGACATGCGTATCACTGATGTGCTAAATAAACAAAGAAAAAAATACCTCAGGATTGAATTTCTGGAAATGTATGTGTGGTCTTAATACTTCATACTACTTGGGAACAAGAGACAAAGTGTGGGAGAGAAATTAGGGTAAGCAGTCTAGAGTTCCTCCAGGTTTTGCTGAGAGTGGCTGTACAAGGAAATTGTGGTAGACACAGAGAAGTCATGCTAAATGACTATCAGCACAGGGAAATCGACAGTCACTCACATGTATATATATGAAGTTTGGTTGTTAAACTGAATTTAATTAATTTGAGACCTCTAGACTAGAATAATTGTGCCAAGGGTTCTACAATCACTGTGAAAACCTTTGATTCTGCGGTCACTATTAAGCTATATACATCATATAAAGACTGCCAATTGCAATTTTCTATGTACGTATACCGATTTTTATATACTACGCTATATAGTATATCATATCATGATTTACAGACATGAAAGGCTGAATATTTTCTTATTCATTCATTTCTCTCCTCCATAGTCGTGTGGAACAATAAAAGAAGACAATTTAAATATTTATTTCTGAAAAAACAGATTTTATTAATGAATAAAGCATGACTTCATTCTATTCAGATTCCTGATGTAAAATTGGTGTAACATGTGAGGAAACTATATAATATTTGTGTCTATTATTACTTACCGTGCTTCATAGTATGCCTTTTTAACTGTATGGAAAAGGAAGGCTGAAAAGCACTTTTTCTTCTCTTGATTGTTCTGAATTAGCTCACTCCTTGTCTTTATCCCTTCAAAACGTGTAGCCTACCACCTTTCTCCACTTGTAGTAATTAGTTCCAAGTGGAGAAATTTATGATACAGTAGAGGCTGTGACCTCTTCATTGTGCTGAGGTGTATTATCAAATTTCAAAACCTACATGCTCCTGCTATATTGATTTTTTTTAAATGGTGAATAAAATCAATGAGCAAAATTAAAATTAAAAAAATCTATTCTTTCATTTTTTAATTGATTCAAGTTTTCTACATGTATTTTGTTTGTTTAACCTTGATTGCCTGGAACTCAGTGAAAGGAGAAACACATGGAGGCCTTCAGTAACTCTGCATAAGAAGAAACTTGTGGAAATTAACAAAATGCAGAAAGAAAAAAAAATGAAACTTAAAATACAGAAAGGAGAAGGAAAAAAAAAGATGCAAAAGAGGTCAAGAAAAGCATTGCTATCAGTTGGAATGGATTATTTAAAAATAGCATAGAACCTGTAAAAATTTATACCAGCAGCTTTGTGAGAAAAATTGGCATACAAGTTTTCTCTTGCCTTTTGTATCCCTTTCCTTTAATTGAATAAATGGCTAGAAATGGCACATGAAATACCTGTAGTCCATTTTGTGAGCTCACAGCAGTTGCAAGACTTAACTAAACATGTGAAAAATATGACAAAAAAGAATTAATGTGTAATATTTTGCACAAATAATTAAATTATGCAAATATGTTTGTGAAAAATTCTTCCTTTTTCTCAATGTGCATATATTTTTTTTTTAATTTACAGTGTAAAGAGTAATATTAAGAACTGGTCAGTTTCTTATATGAGATAGAGTCTTTATATTTCAATAAAATTATTCTACAGCTGGAAATAAAATCAACAATGTGTCTTCTGTGTTCATTGCAGTTTCATCCTTCTATATTTATTTTTCTGTTCAGAACCAATTACCAAGAAAGGATCCTTGAAAAATTTTGTGCAACTACTGTAATTTTCAGATTTCATAGAGTTTAGCAGCCAGGCAGTTTGAATGGAATAAAAGCACTTTTATATTGCCTCCTGCTACAACACCAATGGGGAAAGGTCAGAAAAACAGTGGGACACCAAATGAAGGGTTTTCTTCTTGTGTGACACCAACTTGCAAGACACTCGGAGTTTCAGAATTGCAAGTGGTGATACGGCTTTTTTCAGTTATTTCTTTCCTCTTGGCCTCCTATGGCTGTTTCATTGTTGGGCAATGTCTTTTTTTCTGTTACAATGAGGGAGTGAAGATCTATTTGTGACAAGTGACATTCTAGTTTCTGTTTGCCATTGTCCCACGTGGATGAATTAAAAAAAGTACATCCATATGCCTTTCATTTTCTAACCTTTTATGAGCTTAAGTTAGAGCTTTTAAAGTAAAATCTGACTTGCCTTACTGATATGAACAGGCAAGATAAACCCAGTAATGCTGATGGTATGTGTAAAAACCCCTCTTCTTTTATATCACTTTATTTTAATTTCTGTTTTATACAAAACAACTAAAAAAAAAAACATGTCAGCAGTAAAATCTCAGAGAAGTTGTGAGACAGTTACTTTAGCTTGTTAAACACAAGTTAAGTAAATTATCAGTAAGAATAATACAGGCAGTGACAACCAGTGGAAAAAGAAGCAGTGTGTCAGATCTCTTTTCATAATGGTTGTACTTTTGAGGACTGTATGCTGTCACAGTTTGTAGAGGCACTCTTGCTGATGTCAATTGCAAACTAATATAAATGTGGAGTAGTAGATACTGTTCTCTCATCAGTACTTGACTTCCTAACCTATCCATCAAACCTAAACTACTGAATTATATTAAATAGATTTCCACCACCTAAACTACCATTTTAGTCTCAGGTTTATATCATATTATTAACATTATAACTTAATTTATATAAATTGTTATGACAAAGATTCTTTAAACAAATTAAAACCTTCACCTGAGATTTCTTAAGCTTAAAACCTGTGTCTCTACTATTTCTGCAAGCTTCATTTAGGCCCAGAAAAATAGTGATGACTTGCTCCACTCAACATTTAAGAAGGGTGGAATACAAATCAGTACTTTAACTACATGAGAACCAGTAGACCAGTAGACTGAACTTTGCTGAGCTGGTTGCTTTGTACTATCATATGCGATGTCTACACTTAAATTTGCAGTGGTTATTATACATACTTACAAACTTAAAATAATCTCCATCTGCACTGGGGAGAAAATTAACCTGTTGTGCTCGCAGAACTTACATTTGCCTCCTGACATTACGCTTAGGGAAAGCTAATTAAATAAAATGCTGTTCCAATTTCTCTATTGTTCTTGGTATTTTACCAGAATTTACATTAAGGGTAGGTAATGAATGCCTTAAGTAATCTTTTCTAACATATAAACATACCTGTGTAGCTTTATTGCTTGAAATTAAGGGATTTTTTTAGTTAGAATATATCTGAAAAAATCAAGAAACCACAATCAAATTACCATTCTTTGTCATACCCTGGTAGATTACTATTTTGGCAGTGAGTTTGCCTTTGATCTGTAGTTTCTAGAAATGGCGTCAGAGTGATTTATCACAGGAAAGCAGGTTTTTGCCCTTTCGGCAGAAGTTACAATGCTAGTGGGAGGAAAAATGTTCATTATGTCCCCTAGCAGTTACAGTAGAGCTCTCAGTAGTACTCAGCAGTGGAATTCAAGAAAGACATTAATGTTTTCAAATCTTGTTTAGAATTAATTTTCTTCTAAATCAGATTACTTTTTGCATTTAAACAGCCTCAGTTCAGACCAGTAACACCATTTTGAACAGCATGTGCCAACCAAGCCAATTTCCAGAAAATCTCTATTATTTAGTATTTATGCATAGTAATACTATATTTATTTACATAATATGTTTGAGCACTAAAATGAGGAAAATGTTCTCAAGGATTTCTGTAAACCTAATTATGCTTGTAGACTATCTTATCAGGCTTAATTATCTCATTACATTTTGAGGGTCTGTATTCAGGAAAGAAACAGGACTTTAAATGGGCTTGTGACACAAAATAACTTTTCTTTAAACTGTGAGTCTATACACAGATAATTGTTGTTTCTGGAAAAGGAGCATAACTCTTCAGAGCAATTTTATTTTAGCAAATATGGGCAATAGTGTGGTATATAGACTAAGTAACCTCAGAAGAATATGTGGGCATAGTCCTACATCATGAATGTCGATCTGCTTTCTCTTTTTACTGCTAGAAGAATGTTTTACTTGTTATCCTCCTCTGTATTGTGAGAATGATAAGAGTATATAGGGAGCAAAGAGAACTCAAGCCTGACTTCCTCCAGTCTCAGCTTCCACCTTAAAAAAGGGAGCTGTTCCATAACCAGTTACACATGCATGATCTTGACAGGTGGATTATGTTTTATGTGAAGCTCAGTGTCTCATTACCAGGTTTTATAGTGAGAAATTGGTATCTCTTGGCAACCATTCATGTCAACTGAGTTGGTTTTCTAATATTCAGAATGAAATCCTTTCTAGTATCTCTCTCCA
This sequence comes from Turnix velox, assembly GCA_013400935.1. Lineage (NCBI taxonomy): Eukaryota > Metazoa > Chordata > Aves > Charadriiformes > Turnicidae > Turnix > Turnix velox. Next base: position 50,473 of record VZTY01024261.1, on the reverse strand, counting down.
CAATTCTATAGAGACCTTAAATGTGTTCAAGCTGAAAACATTCCTGCATTTATGTTTTATACCAGTTAACATGTTTAAGTAGCAGTGTCTCATCTTGCTTGATTTCCTTTAGCATACATCTGATAAAAGACAGTCCATCATAGTGACTTTACCAGCCTCTCAGAAAACTAGTGCAGGTATGGAAACCAGTCTATTGAGTCTTCATTCCTAGGCTATGCCTGTGAAAACAGAACATACATTTTCATTGCCTCAATGAGAGGAAATTGTTTGATTTGTTTAGTTTTGCAGACTTTTTATAAGGTATGGTAACAAGAATCATAGAATTGTTAGTAGAGAGTAGTGTGATTTTATAGCAATACTTTCTTTCACTGAAGTTGGGAGAACTGGTTTTCAGAGCAACTCTTTTTTGCTTAACATCTATAAACTGCCTCCTGGCCAAATTGTTTGAAACAGATATTTATTTTTATCATTATTTATATGGAACAGTTCTATACATATAGTTCAGTGCACTTTCATCAAAGAATGCTTTAGATTTAACCATAGGTTACTTTTTTCCCTAAAATACTGTATTAGGGATGCAAAGAAAAATTCTTGTTATGTTGGTTTGAAGCATAGGTAGCATATCTGTTTTTGTATGAGTGTTTCTGACTGTGAAGTGTGACTATATTGACATCGTTAGTGAGTAAATACTTTCAACAAATTAAAGACATAGTGTGGAAGTAACTAATTCAATAGTATTGTGAAACTGCTGATTATATACTCCGTGCTGGCAGTCACACAGCTATACATTAGCTTTGTTCTGAGAAGCCTACATTATAAAGAGGAAACTAGACAAGCTGTGGGAGACTCGGTGTTTTTCTTGTTTGCCTTTATCCTGCTTCCATCCTTCGTTTTGAAATATTCCCCATGGAGGGCATTAGAAAGTTGTGAATGAAATCTCCAGGGAGTCTGAAAGAAGCAGCTGTAGGCAGCACTTTTTACTGTGTGAAAGGGGTAGATTTCCTGATGCAGTTATTCAGGTGTTTCCTATGCAGGTTGAAGAGAGGACAGTGAAAGGAGAATGCAAATAGCACAGTTACACGTTGTTAAAATTCACATCATGTTATGATGTCACGCCATACTATTCTCAGATGCTTAAAAGTATCTGAAGATGGTCCAAGCAGTGGCAAGGAGTAGATAATTGCTGGTTACCTGTTGAGTTACTTGTCTTTCAGAGATGGTCACTTTGGATAGTTTTACAGATCTGATCAAAGATCTTGAGCAAAGTTGTTTCCTGTATTATGCACAGGTATAAGAGCATTCTCAAAGAACTTGATGCATATGCAGGGAACTAAAATGAATAAACTCCTACAGAGTTTATTTTTGGAGTTTTTTTCTATTATTGATGCTGGTAGTTTCTGGCATTAATATTGAAATAATGGTAAAAAATAGGTGCAATACTTACAACCTGTATTTTGAATTTTAATATCTCATTTGTAATGTAAGTTTATTTACTAAATATAGTATTACATCTTAAATATGAGACAATTTCATTCTGTATTGTGTTGTGGAGAACTTCTATGCAGCCTTCTGTGCTTTACTTTGAATCATTCTCTCTGAAATTAGAACTGTCAGTGAGAAGCACCAGATTTTGATTTCACTCGAAGTTATTTCTAGTTGTGACAAATATATATTGGTTTTATTCATGTTGTTAGGGTGATATTTACATTAATTTGTTTGCAGTCCCTTTGACTGAGTTTATGTCTTATTTCAATATGTTACAAGGTAAAAGAGCTCTCCGAAAATAGAGTTTACAACTATGGGAGATCAGGCAGCAATGTCAGGAACTCTGCATTACAGAATTCATTATTGTAAGCAATTTAAGAAGATGTTACATCAGCAAGACTTAAAAGAAGATGGAAGATCTTTGAAAAGCCATGTAGTCCATTGACTTTCTAGAATTCCCTTTGTACTCTTTGTAAAGGTATAATTTGGTAGGATATGGTTCTCTCCTATTACTTACCTCAGTAAAGTTTGAATTTATGGCATGAGCTACATCTTTAACAGTCTGGTTAACTACATAAAATGAGGAAGTGGGAATTTGGGTTCTTGCATTGTATTCTTGCTGATGACACTGACCTACTTTTTGAAAGAAGTCACCTTAGCTTTCTGTGCCTTAACTGTCTTGTGTTTTAAATAGGTGTAAGCTCTCTTACATTACAGAATATGATGAAGGATTGAGAAATGAAATTAAGGATTTATGTCAATAGGAATTGATTGATGCCTTTGTGTTGCAAAGTTTTGGGATACTCTTTATCTGCACATCTACAGTTCTTGGTTCTTTTTTATGTTGAAGTTGAAAAATCAGAATCAGTTTTACTATTTTGAGAATACTGATTTCCTCCCATTACTATGATGAGGAAAAAAAAGGCAGAGAATTGTCCTTAAAATGCGGTCATTTAATTTTTGACTAATTTTTGACTTTGCTGAATCTCTGATAATCTGGACATATTGAACTGTATCAACACAGAATTACAATAGTAAGTGTAGTGCATATAGGAAATGGAGTTGAATGTTCAAAAACACTCACTATAACTTACTCCAGTGATTAACTCTTTAAAAATATGACCCTTAAGAGGCAGTAGGAGACAGATGTACAGATGGTTATCCACATCTTGCAATAACCAGTATGAATTCATCCAGGCGGCAGGTGGGAAGATTCTGGACATCTGTATCATCTCTCTGGCTTGTGCATCTGTCTCTCAAGGGTCTGTACAGCTGCAGTGGCTGCTTCCCTACATGCCATAACCAGGAAAGAAAAGGCAATCAGAATTCTAGTCCTCAGACATGGACATCAATGGCTGGAACCTGATAATGAATTTCTAACTTGCTTCATGTTTTTCACACTTTAATGGCTTTTTATGTTTCCCATGTCTAATGCCTCTATCTATGCTTCAAAATTTTCATAGTAGTCTTTTGCAAGTATTGCATTTTATTTTAGGACAGAATATAAATATGGCTTTTTTTTTTTTTTTCTTCCTACAGGAGGATATAGTGAATAATCACACCTGGAGGAGCATAAGTATATCAAAATGAAAGATCAAATTATCACTAGATCTTTTGATACTCAGTTTTACAATCCATTGAAATTCTGCAGAAGAGATTTGTACCTTGTGTAGCTAGAAAGGCTGCCAATCATGCTTTCCTCATTTATTATCTTATTCAAATTAATACTAGTAAGCTTGAAATATCATAAGTAGCTTTAGCTCTTCTATAATCTACTTTTAATAGAAGGAATGAAAAACAGTCCATATGGTAACCTGGATGATCCGTTTTGAGTTATTTCTGGGATAAGATCAAATATATACCTGAGTTTTGGTTGCATTCCCAATCTCAAATTATTTTCATTAAAAATTAAATTCTCCTTTAAATACATTTTGTCTGAGGCCATCTGTTGATTTCATAAATCCTAGAGCTTCAGTTCTTCTACTGGATAAACTTCTCTTATGTCAGCTTATCATAGAGGTAAAAACATGAGAACTGGCATTTGTGAGATGGGCTTGGCATGCTGCACTCAGCAGTGAAAGGGTGAACAGCATTTACCTTTGTAAATGCCTGCTTCTGACTCAAGACAGTAAAAGAAAAACTAGTCTCAGAGCTTTCAGTGGGTTTTGGAACAGGTCTCAGTGTGGTTAAATGGCAAATTTTCTACATAATGGTATCAGAATAATAATGTATACTTTGTATTTTTGTTAACTGATGTATTTCTACTAATTGAAAGAGTAGAAAATTTCACAGGGACAGAAGAAAGGTTTCTTTTGGTGTAATATTCCCTTAAATCTCTAGGGGTTTCAAGCTTATGTTATAAACAATGGACCTATGTTCCTGTTTCTGAACTAGTCATTAAGAATAATCCACAGTAGCGTAATCATAATTTTCACTCCCCTTTATAATTACTGACCATTGCTATATTATACTGTCAAGAGACTACTATAGCTGCTTGAAAAGAAGCCTGTCTTCAGCAATGAAGAAGTAGCTCATCATTCATTAAAGCTAACAGCAAGCATGCAAATCCTAAAATAATTTATCATCAGAGCAGTGGGGGTGGTGGTGTGCTTCTAAAATGGGGTTCAAATTACACTCTCTGCTGTCTGCAGTGATATAAAAACTTTTTTCATTATCAGAAGGTTCAATGTGTTAGCAGGTTGACTTAATACATATAAAACTTTCCTCATATTAATTTTGTTTTTTATACACTCCAGGCAATTGAACATATAAGAAGAAATTATATTTACTCAAATTTTTCATTAAAGTTGTTTCATTAAAGTAGTTTGATTTACCAAAGGTATAGGTATCTGTCACTGAGAGCTGTTGATATGTCTGTTCTTTATTTTGATATAATGATAGCATCACTTTGCTTCGAGCAGCATGTGAAATTCGGGTAGCATAATGGACTTCTGGGGCTTTTGAGAAACCCTATTACTTTTTTACTGATTTGTATTAAATAAGTACCAGCCTGTATTTGTGGGTTAATATATGCATACCATTTGGAACGTACTTAGTGACATTATGTAATTCACAGATGTTTTATTATTCATAGTACTGTGCATTCATAGTTCTCTGTAGTCACTGTTGTGCAAAATCTAATGAGGGAGATTCTGTGTGTCTTTCGTTGGCTTTTTAGACTTGTCAAACTCCCATTCAGTTAATTAAAATCACACTCATTGGGATGTGATGCCTTTTTCTGATTTTTTTTGCTATTTGACTGATGGAGTGGAAAGCAGTGAAACTATTGGCTTTTCCTCTTTGTGTATGTATATTTCCTGTTGTAAAAACACAGGGGAGAATGTTAGAAAAATAAGATCTTATCTGCCCCCTGTATTTGGATCCCTTTTGAGAGGGGATAAATTATCATTAGTATAAGCATTAAATGAGGACATTATGTACACCTTTCATAGGCATAAATGAAATTACAGAGTTATAGATAGAAGTGAACTAAAACAGAATTAGAAAGGTCCTCTGTTTCTGTTGTTGATGCTGTTGTTTTAAATCATATTAGAAATGCTTTCTCCAGCTGGTTTGCCAATTCAGTCTCCTTGATTTCATCATCTGATCAGCACCAGGCCACTAGCTGATGAAAGAGAAAGTCAGTGTTACTGATTGCAGTGGCATTTATCACGTTCTATTAATATAAAAAGTGCAGTGTCTCAGTCCTGTAATTCTACTGAGGAAATTATAAATCATAGGAATTAAATGACATCCAGAAATCCTCACTGGAATCAGAGTTTTAATTTGGAATTTTATTACCATTTTTTCCTGAGTAAAACTTCTGTCCTTTTTTACTTTCTTTAGCATTAGTAATACCTTTTCTCTGTGACCATTGCATTCTTCATTACACATTTTGCAACTAGTTTCTTATCTTCATCCTTGCTTGACTGGATTTTTTGGACTGGGTAACTATAAATTTTGTAACCTCTATTTTTCTTCTATCACCATATTTATCACTAATTTCTTGCATGTTGTGTTATTTTAATTCTTGACATGAAATGAAGTCATTCCCTTGGTAAAAACATCCAGTGGTTTAGGTTAATCTTGTGAGTTTTCTGCTGCAGTGGCAAATTGTTGACATAACAATATCTTTTTGCTTTCCTGTTTCTCCAAGGGGAAGTATTCTTCCCTGGGAATGCTTGCAGTGAAAATTTAATCTCCATGTGCTTAAGCTTCCTGTTGTACGGCTCTATACTGATCTGTCATCTCTGACTACCTTCCTTAGTCAGAAATCAAGGTGTAGTCCTATCTAGCTTTACCTGTCCCTGATTCTAATGTCTTGTGAGAAAAACAAAGCAGTTTGCAAAGTTCTGTCTCTCTGTGTTGCAATAGTGATAGCCTTGCCTTTTCAGAGACTGAGATCTTTATTAGGAAAGTAAATACATTGGATAATGAATTTTTCAGTTTTATAAAGGTAGTATTTTTGCAGTTTAAATGTTTATGAAACTCTGCTTTGGATTTATTTAATATTCAGTTATTCACTTTGATGTTGTGTTCATTTATATACTACTTCAGTAAATAAAAATGTAAAGCCCTTTTGAGCAAAGCATAAACTTCAGTCAAAATGCCCACAGGAGTCTGATGGCAAACCCACGGAGCACAGAGAGTGATGTGAAATCTGAGACATGTATGGAAGAGTTGAGCTTTCTTTTACATTTAAGAAAAGTTAATGTAAGAAGGTGGTATGAAAGTTATTTGTTTTTCAGTCTTCCATATCCAGTGAACTTCATTAATGTGAGATACACTCTTGAAAACATCCTTCCTTCTTCACTACCATTCTGGCTTCCTGTGATGGTGTAAGTGAATTACAAGCTGCTATCTTCACACAAGATAAAGGTCTAATATTCCGACTTTTCTTTTCAGAGCTGTATTGTCTTTTTAATATTTTCTAATAGGACTCTGATGATGAATGTTGGATGGTCCAAAAAATCCTTTGAAGTTTAGTAGCGAACTATACTTAAAATTTTTAGGAAGTTACCTGCTTTCTTGCTGAACAGAAAGGGCAAAAAACACAAAACACTGAGAGGTTTTTTTGCTTTGATTTGCAAAATCTATGGAATGGCCAGCCAATGATATTTTAGAAAAATAGCTTACATAAGCTGACCATTGTTTTGAAAAATACCTCATTTTTTTTTAATCCACTGGTGCCCCAGTGTATATATATCAGAACAGAACTCCTCCTGCAAGCAAGCAATGCAATTATTCTAATGATGTTCTCTGCTTCTGGCACTTGTTTACTCTTTGATGAGTAATGGATAAAGGTTTTTAATAATTTTATATCTAAAATTTGAGAAGCAGCAGAAAATATTTGGTAAAAATATAAAATATAAGCCAGGAATTATTTCAAAAGAGACATCTGTTCTTTGAGGGCTCCGGTACTATCTAGCCTTTTAGTTCTCTCATATCTGGGCAGGAAACTGAATGGATGTGGTTAATCTTCACTCCATACAAGGACAGCAAGAAAATTTCCAACCATGGAGATCACGTTATCATACACAGGAGCAATACAAGGGTTAGATTCTGTCTCTGCTCCTCAGTTGTAATAGGAGTCTCCAGATTTAGTTCTGATGAATATAAATGGACAAGAATATGTATTCTACACAATGTCTAAAGAAAAATGCTCTGGGCAAACTAGCTTCCATTTGGTTTTATGTGAAAAAATGTAACAAGCAGCAGTTAGTTTCTCCCTGTGTTTCTTCCCCTAGAGTTTTTTCTTCATTCACTGAGCTCCCTTGTTGGAAACAGCTTAGGATTTTTCTGTTTCACATTTTTGCTTTTGTATACGTTAGAGAACACTCCAATGAAAGAACAAGGAAGATGGATGAGCGTGCTGGTATGTTGAAACAGGGCTGCTCTCTATAATGCTAAAGGACGATAGGTGGAGAAAAACACCAATAATAAACAAAACCCAAAACATGATTCTCTAAAAGGGAGTATTTCTGTCTCTATGCAAAGGTTCCAGTTCTTAAACTTGGATCCAACGCAAAATAATATCTTCTAAGTGGTTGATGCTGAAAGAAACTTAGTTGATTCGAAATAAAAAACTAAATCCTTTATATAAACGATTGTGGTGGGTTGACCTTGGCTGGATATCAGGTGCCCATGGAGCAGGTCTAGCACTCGCCTCCTCAGTAGGATGGGAAAGGGAAGAAAATAAGACTGAAAAAACCTCATGGGTCAAGGTAAAGGCAGTTTAATTTTAAAAAGTAAAGGATGCATGTGGAAGCAAAGGAAAACAAAATATTTAGTCTCTACTTCCCTTCAGCAAGTGAAGTCCAGCCACTTCCTGGGAGGCAGCTCTTCAGTGTTGTGCACTTAAAAGTGAGTTGGCAGAAAAAAAGTGGCCTGGCTGAACAGAGAATTTTGACTGGAACTCATGAAAAAAAAGAAGAGTTTATGAAGAGTTTATAAGGAAGTTTATAAGTATATGAAGAGTATATTTGGAAGGAGGTGCAGGCAACTTGGGATGACTACAAATAGGTTGTGAGGCTATGCAATGAGAAAATTATAAGGGCCAGAACAGGATGAAGCCCTTGTATGAGGAAGCGGTGAGTGACCTGCTATGGCATTAAGGCACACACAAGTCTATAGGTCAGTACTGGATTAATCCAGGGCTTCTAAGGGAGCTACTGGAAATGTTCACCAAGCTAGATTTCATCATTTATCAGAAGTCTTCACTAAATGGGGAGTCTCAGTTGATGGGAGGTTAGCAAATTTCACACCCATGACAGTAAGGGCCTTAAGAACTTCCCCCTGAATTTCTGGGGAGCTACAGGCCTGTCAGTCTGACCACAGTGACTGGGAAGGTTATGGAACAGATTATGTTGAGTGCCAGCACTCAATTACTCATTACTCATTACTCAGTCTGTGACACATGGGCAACCAGGTGGTCAGGCCCAGGCAGCATAGGCTTGTGAAAGGTGTGTCCTGATTGATAAACATGATCTTTCTCTATGCCAAGCTAACCTGTTTAGTGGATGATGGAAAAGTTGTGACTGTCATCTACCTAGTCTTTAGTAAAGCCTTTGCTACTCACAGCATTCTCTTGGAGAAACTGGCTACTTGTGGCTTGGATGGGCATACTCTTCACTGAGTAGAAAATTGACTGGATGGCTGGGCCCAAAGAATTGTTGCTAGTGGAGCTGAGTTCATTTGGCTGCTGGTCAAAAGTGGTGTTCCTCAGAGCTCAGTATTGGAGCCAGTTTGGTTTAATATCTTTATCAGTTATATAGATGAGGGGACTGAGTGCACTCTCAGTAAGCTTGCAGTTAACACCAAGTAGGGCAGAAACAGTGACCTACTTGTGAGTAGGAAGGCTCTACAGAGGAATCTGGACAGGTTGGCTTGATTGGCTAAGGCTAATGGTACAAGGTTCGACAAGGCCACGTGCCAAGCCCTGCACTTGGGTCACAGCAACCCCATGCAGCATCACAAGCTTGGGGAAGAGTGGCTGAAAAGTTGTCTGGCAGAAAAGTACATACAGTGTACTTTTCTCCCCTAGTACAACACAGTGTGATGCATGAAGCATAAAGAGATGAAGCTCATTCAGTATGAACCTAGCTAGAAATATAGAAAAACAGCAGATAGGAACTAAGGATAGTTTGCTTCCATAAGCTAGGTGTAATAAAATTAACTCAATGGATGCAAATTCTGAAAATGTTTAAAACTTAGTTCTGTGAATATTTGTTAGGTTTGTCAGTGAATTGCATGCACTAGACAGAGACAATGCAACTAATTGTTATAATTAATTTACCTTTTAGTTTCAAAAGCACTGATATTTATAGTTTAAGTTAAAAGGAGAAGAAAAGAAAAAAAAAAGAGTACTTTAAAAGAAATGGTAAGCAGAATACATTCATAGTTCTTATGATGAAACATGCCCTGCTCATAGCTCACAGCTCTGGCAGCATTATAAATCTTTCCAACCTTCCTACTCCAATTTAGCTATACATGTGAGGATGTATGTTGAGGGCATCTTGACCATGAAGAAAACAAAGATGCTAAGATGTATAACAAATATGACAACTAACATTTTTAACCCATTTATATTTGGAAAGGATTTATACTGTCTATCAAAGGGTAATTCCTCTATACCTATCTGTTCAAGCAATTCACCTACGTTATTTTCTCAGTGCCAGGATTGTTCAGTTATGTTTCTCAAGTCTTATGTCCTAGAAAGCCACAACTTTGATTAGTTGACTATTTAGGAATTGAACAATAATGTACATTATATACTATCAAAGTAATTAGCAATTAGATTTATGTGCTAGTGTAATGATACAAAAATATCTCAATTTTCATTCTGAAGCAGTAGGGAAAGCTATAGAAACAGCATAAAATCCCCTTGGCAGCCAGGAGTAGACAGTTCTTCTGCCACCTTTTCTTTGCATTTAACTGCAGACATATGTGTTAGCCTGTAAGGATGCTTAAGTCATCCGTATGCTCATTCTTAATGACTTAATGCCAGACTTTAAGAAAGTAGGAGGTTATTGGGAAATGTGAGGCAAAGAAGTCTTAAAATAGGTGCAGCAGGAACAAAGTGAAACAGAACTTGAAGAGAAAGAAACTACCTTCTACTCTCCATCAGGTGTCAAAGTTAAAAAATAAATTAATACACTAGTATATACACATAAAAGAATAAACATATCTGTAATACAAGTATGTGAAAAAAATGGAGTTATATTGACTCCTTATATAGTCTGTAAATTATTTTGCAAAAGGAAAAAAATATTAACACCTAAATTGGTAATTTAAAAGGGCATTGGACAGCATCTTCCCCTTTCAGTTTTTAGTTTATTGCTTGCTAATCAGGATTCGTTTCCTCTGAATTTTAAAATGAAATTGAAATTGAAGAGTAGGAGTAAGGAATTCGGTATTATTTTTGGTCAGAATTATAAAAGTGAAGTTAGAAATAGGATTCCAGATCAACAGTGATACAAAGCATAAGGAAAGGAGGAGAAAACTGCTTCAAAGGGTCTGTAACTCAGTGAGCAAAGGAAGTAGTGTATTTGTTGATGCTTCTTCTTAGCCCACAGAAATTCTTCTGTATATATACCTCATAATTAGGGCTTCATGTGCCTGCGGGGAGGGTACACAGCCAGGGAGCAGCCTTTATGCACAGCATGCTACCCTAGCAACCTGATAGATTTCCAGCAGAAATGTGTGTGGGAGTTAATGCTGATCTTTGCAGAGTTAACCCATTTTTGGAGAGAGAAGTATGCACAGCTGTTGTGGACTTGTCAGCATAGCATGGCTTCTGTAATCCATAGAAGAACATGGGCAGTGTATGTTCATATTCTGTATATGGACCTGGATTTTTCTTATCTCATCCACCAGATTCCTCCGTGGAGATTAAACCATGTGAGATGATGCTCACTAACTATGCTTTTGACGTGTCCTAGGTTTGCCATTTATTTCTCACCTAAGCGTGATATGAGCTTTGAGTGTCTATTTTTCACAGTGATAGCAGGTTAGCCTTTTTGTGTTTGCCACCCTAGTGCTTCAGAACTCTGAGGAGCTGTTTAAGCACTAGTTGGCTTTAAAACATCACATTATTAACTTTGTCAACCCAAGGTCAGATTTGCACAGCTGTCTGAGGTGCAGTGGTGGGATAGCCAGCAGACAGAAACAGCCATCCGAATCAAACCTCAGAAGGTCCCATTCAGAACCCTAGGACTGGTTTGAGTACAAGAAAGGGTGCATGAGAGCAGAAGTGAGAGAATTTCCTGGTTTGAGGAAAAACAGAACTAATATTCTGTTCAGTAAATTTACTTCTTAGCTAGACCTCTTCTACCACTCTGAAATTAACAGGATATTGTGCAGAAAAAAGTTTGTTCTTAAAGTGATTTGTATAGTCAATGCCAAGGAATGTTATGCAGAGAGGCCTTTGCTTATATTTACGACTGTACCAACAGGGGTCAGCTAGCTGTTGTTTTCTCCATTGGAGGGTTGGAAATGGAAAAGCATACAGGTTTCTTACCTGCAGGGAAGGAGCAGACAGGAAAACTGACACCAAAGTGAACAACAGGAATATTCTGTCTCATGTTGCTCTATGCTCAGTGAAGGATCAATATATCAGCTCTCTTCCTGCAATGGCCACCTTCCAAGGGAGAACCTTGTTTGTTCATCCACCTCTGATCCTGATCCCTGTTCTCCTCTACCTGTCATTTTGTCCAACCTGGGCCTTCCCCAGCGACTGCTGGTGACATCATACAGAGAGCTCAATAGAGTTTTGCATACACTATATATTTTTTGCTATTTCCTGTTAAATTTATTACTAAAAGTTCATTGGTTTAGATCCTCCTAAACTTGTCTATCTTTCTATCTCTTCTCCTCCTTTTTCTGTGTGCTAGAGAAAGGAGTGGAATCATTCTATCTGCCACCAGACAGTTTTGGGCCAAATGGGGCCTGAAATGACAACAGAGAGAAAGAGGTGAAGATAGGAGAAGCATTCTTCTGTCTTACTGAGAACTGACTCTGGCAGCTGGTTGGGACCAGAATGTTCATACCTCTGGTCCTTATACTTCTCTATAGTCAACTCCAGAAAAACGTTCACTACTACAGAGTGAAGGGTGTGTATGTGTCTTCTGGCTGTGTTAATCTCACTCAGCATTTTAAAGGCAGAGAGTAGAATATCCCTCATTGGTGTGCAGAGCTGGGGAAATTGCTTAATGGTCAATGTTGACAAACTGTGAAGGAGGCAGTTTTCTGAATCTCTGACAGGCTGTAGGGCCTATTTTCAGTTTGTATAATTCTGAATCACCAGAGGGAGAATTTATGTGCTCAATTTTTGCTGTTACCCATCCCCAGAGGAAAACTGCTGCATCACAGTCTATTCAATCATCTGATGGAGTCATTAATCAGCAGAAAAAAGGATACATATGATAGAAAACCCATGTTTGCATACACTGTCAGTTGCATAAATCTGCAAAAATTATGATTTTAGCTATCAATTTTATTGTCACAATAACAAAAAACCTTTAACTGAGATACCTGGTCTTTGAGTCGTACAAAGCAGGGAGTCAATATTCTAGCTTTACTGAATTCTGGTGTGTTTATCAGAAATCAAACTTGAGAGCTTCTCACTGGAAGTTTCATCTTTCTTTGTGCTAGCATGTGAAAGCTTGAAGTTCTTCCAGTGCTTTCCAGTTAGGATCCTTGAATTCTTTCCTTGGATTTACTAATCTAATCTAATGGAAAATTCTATAAGTAAACTGCTGGCCTATATCCTCTGTTATTTTCAGTGAGAAAATTTCAAATTAGTTTATACATAAATTGGGGTCATTCAAAGTTCCCAACACTTTCTCAGCTTTCTACTATCAGTTAAAATAGTAGCTAGACTGCTGCTACATCTCTATTACGCTTAGAGAAGTTGGAGGTACACTGTCTCTGTTGCTGCACTGGGACATTGCAGGCAATTTCAGTTGTTTTACTGTGTATTAATCATCTTTTTATTTTACCCCGTCAGAAGGTGTGAGATTGGTTTGAACTATTACAGTTAACTTTATAAACTTTATCTTTCTCTGTTACTTGGTTCCAGCTCAGTCTTTCTACCTCCTTTGATACTTTGTATTGCTATCCTTCAATACTTTACACATAAAATACCTCTACATGTAAAATAAATACCTGAAACCCCTGCTAGAACTGAAGGATCACTCACTGGAAAAACAAGAAGAAAGGTTTTGCAAGGTTTCCTAAAGATGCCTGCCTGGATTTTCCAGATCCACTATAGGATATTATAGGTAGAATTAATTTTAAAAGGCTATCACTTGGACTACATGAGAAATTGTGCTATTTTTTTTAGGAGTGAAAAATAACGGAACTATAATATTAAATTTTATTTTACACTTTAAATAATTAAAATAAACATTCAAAGTGGTATTTTTGTCTTGTGACTTAGAAACTTTCATCAATACAGTCTAAATTAAATTTATACAAGTGACAGGAGGCTTTTCCTGTGCAGTTGCTGTGCTTGTTAATAACATCTAACTAATAGGAACATATTCATTGCTATTTAGACTAGTTCTAGCTCCTTAAGAAAACTTTAAAATAAGAAACTGTTCATCTCACACCTGAGTAAGTTCATCAGGCAATTAAACATGGGAAGTACAATGAATCCTTTTCCTCTTCATCATAACATATATATAGCTGTGGAAGTTAATTTCCCTGTTTTCAAAACTAAGACAGATATCTTGATAATAGAAAATGCTTTATGCATGTTTCTGAACTGGAAACATGTATATTTATTCACATTAGGCCTAAAGGCTTTAGTAATAAATAAGTGTTGGAGTTTTTTTCCTTTTTTCATCATTAGCTTCTCACAAATCAGTACTGGTGGACTTCAAGATCTATATCCTTCTCTAGAAACTTTTTTTTTTAGATTTTTGCATTGCCTCAGTCTCTTCAAATACACACAACAAGGAAAAATTATTTCTCTTAGGCAAGAGGGTCTAAGACTCCTGCATCCATTCTAACATTTATGCAGAATATCAGTGCTCACACTGACCCTGAACTTAAATTTTAGTTCCCGCATTTATTCTGTCATCATAATCACATTTTCACTACAGCTGTTATTCCATTTCTTGCATAAACCTTTAGGATTGAGACTTCTTTGGCTCTTTCTTGAACTCTACCATCTTAAGAAATTGATTTCTGAGTCTAACTTTTGTCAAATGTTGCTTCCTGCTTTTCACAAACATCAGTAATTTCTGCTAAAATTCATTAATTATCGCTATGACAATGGCAGACTGATGATCGTACTTTTCCACTGACTCCCATTCAAATTCCAAAAATTTAAAAAGCTTTTCAAACATTCATCTATCTTCATTTGCTTTGCCTCTCATCCAGATCCTCTAACACCTGCCCCATCCTTCCTACAGATTCGTGCCTGCTGGTGTGAAAATATGTTCTTCTGCATAGATCTGCAAAACAGCCTACTTGTGTTTCTCCTTAAGATCAAGCCTTAATTGCCTTTCTAAGCTTAATTATAAAACCCCAAATTTTTCTGTGTTTCTTTTTGTTTCATTTGCCTTTCTTTACATATTCGCTTTCTGTAGTGCTGCTGTTGGAGTAATTTACCTTGTGCCTGCATTCTGTCTGCTTTGCTATTCTAATAGATAAAATTTTAATGGTGCAGGAAATATATGTGATATGAATTTGACTGACACTGATTGGGTTCCATGTCTATATTCTAGAATGTCTGGTCTCAGTAAAGTGTATAAAAAATGCAGTACTGTGTATGGTTTTGTTTTGCATGTATTTAGAGGGAGTTTGTATTATTTGAATTTGAACTATTACAATTAACTTTATCTATGAAGTAAGTTACCTATTCATATATACCTATGTTATATATAGATACGTGTATTATATATATTTTATCTATCTATATATTTTGGCAGGAGTACCTCCGCTATGGCTACATGCACTTTTACCTGTGTTTGTGTCTTTTCAAACTTACCTTTCAGAAGTCAATATTACAATACGAGAATGGATACCTCTAGGTGTAGGGAAGATCTTTGCTGGGTTTTTTATGTTATGGTTCTACATTTCTAAAGGGCCAAAAGCAAAAGTAAGATCACATATGTATTTAGAATACAGCTTTTAACTTCACCTACAGCAAGATTTTGTAGAAAGAAAAACTGGAGTAAGAGCATTTAAGATGGATCCAACTTGTAATTTCAATTGTTTCCAGGTAGTTGGATTTTAGCCCCACATATATATATATGGCCATTGGGAAAGAGTCATAAATCCACTTTTGGTAGGCATTTGCAGTAAACTTGTCATGTGCCAAGTAAGATTTGCTTTCCGTAGTGTTAGGGTGTTGCTTCACTGTGTTGCAGAGACTTTCTTGGAATGCCAGCATCTTTCTTCATGCTCATGCTTACTTCAGTTCAAATGCTGTACTACACATGTCTAATTCTACATAGAATGGAGATCAGGGTATCCTGTCATCAGACATTAGAAGTTTTTCATACAGTCTGCACTACGAAACAACATAGTGCAAGCTGCAGAGATCATGCTGTTCTGCGTCTATCAACTGGTGACATTATTCCCTGTTATTACGACAGCTGACAGCTCTTGCCTCAAATCAAGATTTGTTCTGCTGCTGAATAATGACAGCATGCAATTCTTTGGATGCATGATTCTCTTAGAATTGAAGTAATCCTTTCTGTGACAGGTTATGTAAATGCAGTCAGCTTATGCTGGTTTTTTTCAGAAGCTAGAGGAACCATTCACTTCTTTTAAAAGTGAAAAAAATTTGTAATGAATTTTGAATTTGTTTCCCATTCCATTCTGTTACTATCTAAGCATTTTTTGAGCATGTAGATCTTAGAGTCAGGCATAGTTTATTTCCTGCATTCCATCAGTGTTTGTGGGATTTTCAGAATAGAAAGACACTGTGTGAAGTGATATTTTGTTTTACAAGCTACTCTTGTGATGCTCTAAATTAATGATAAAACAAGTGTTTAATAATATTAAATATCATTGACTGTATCATTAATAATGCCCTTTAATAATAATAAGGGGTTTGTGAGGTTTTATATAATGCTTTAAATTGTTATAGGAATTTAATATGTAATTTGAGGCTTATACATATCTTTAATTCTCTTAAATACTACATAGCTGAGGATGTATATGCATCCAATTGCTTATTAATACTTTTCCTGGCATCAAGATGAAATGCAGAATCCATAAAGAGAGAGCACACAGGCAACTATCTAGCCAGTGTGATCTTCAATGAGTTTAAGCAGCCACATAGGGAGGAACAGGTCTATAAGATGAATTGTGTCCAGGAAAACAGGAGTTGCAATCTATATTTTTCCACTGCATAATTATTTTCACTGCACTCTGATTACAGATTCAAAACAATCACTGCCCTTTTCACTAGTAAGTTAAATTCTTTTTTTCCTTATCTTTTGGAAAGCTGAAAGAACTAATTATGTTGCTTGACTTTAAGTTGGGATAACCCAAGAAAAATCTTAATTACATTTTAAAAACTGAAAATATTTGGTTTTTCCCCATTTCAATCACAGCAATAAAATACAGAGGTGTCAGCAGACAGTTTCTGTTTGGTCTGCTTGACTTGTTAGAAAGATCTTTAGACATTTTCCTTTGACTTAACCTCAACAGAATGTGTCTCACTTCCCTCCTTCTTCAGGTGAACTGTATTAAGCCTGATTTTCTGCTTCTAGACCCTTGTGTTTCTAGGTGTTACATCATATGTTTAATTCTATACGTAGTGCCACTGGCTTCCATGTGATTATTCCCATTCTGAGAGTTTAATACATATATAATACTGGGTCCCTGATACTTGATCTTATAAACTCTTTATGGCTTTCCAAGATGACTTATTTGATTTCTCAAAGTTAGTAAACATTCCCACACTAAATTATCTGAGTGCTATGAATTTAATCATACTTTTGATTAGAAATTATAAAGTTGTTAATGAAGGTTAAAAGTAATATACATTGCTAGGTTCATAAAAGCAAGCAAGACAGTGAAAATTAATTGCATTGCTGTGAAAACAAAAGTCCTACTTCATATTAGTATTTCCTGCATTGTAAATAACTTTGAATTTTAAATATGAAACTAAAAAGGTTGGATGAGGAATTATTTCTTTTTTTTTTTCCCTGAGGATCACATTAAAATGTGAGCTCATTTAAAATACTGCTTAGCCTAAAAAGCAATTTATTTTTTATCATCAAATGACAGATTGAAACTCTTGATACATCTGTCTGAAGTGAAGAATATAACCTACAGGTTGACTAAGTACAGTAACTGTGTACATTTTGATACTAGTTTTGAGATGCTTATTCCAATACTAAGAGATATCAGGCTTTATAAAAAGGCATAAACTACGACACTTAATGAGGTAGTGAGGCACATCTTGTTTTCAAGGAAATCATGAGTCACAGAAATGTTGCATATGATTCAACAAAGAAAATCGATTCTCTATTTTACATATGCTGAGAACATACTTTGTTGAGCCTTTATTAATCTTTTTGCAGCTTTCCCTTCCTCTGTAACCTCAGGAAAAGAAAATATTTTCTTACAGTATCAGTTCCTGCTTCCTTCTCATTAAATTTCTTTTAATTTATTCCATCCTTCATTGCACTTTCTGTTTATAATCCAGTTCAAATTTCATCTACTCTATCCCTTCTTCACTAGTAATAATAATGATACTCCTTTCTTTAATTCTGTGCTGTCCTGTGCTAAGCTAAGTTTTTTCTAAATCAAGCACCTTGCAGCTGATTATGTTTATCATACTAGAAACAGCTTATCTTTTGACAGTGAAGTTGAGACATTTTTTCAGTATTTAAATACTTTTTTAATACTACATGTGTGTACCACTGATATCTTTCTGTATTTGAATGTATACTCTTTATGAAGACCCTCTTTAATGTATCTGATAAAAAATTTCAGTACACTTGCAAAACTTTTTAACTCATGGGTTCCTATTTCCTTAGGAATTTTGTTCTTGATTTCTTTACAGATATTATTTAAAAAACTCAAAATAAATTGATTTTAAGAATGAAAAATAAAACTAAAAAATAATTAAGAATTAAAATAATTTCACAATGTATTCAAGAGCTACATACCTATATAAGTAGAGATAAGAATATCTAAGAATAAATAAACTTTTGAGTGTACTCAGCATATGTTTTTTAGTTACTTTATATCTAATTGATTTTAAAATTATTTTTCCTTATTTGTATTCTACATTTTTCGATTCTGGTTTGCATGGAATATTTATTTGACATTCAAGGAAAACTTTCAGAAAGATCTCTTGACATATTTTCATAGAAATCAGAAAAATCTATTCACATGTGAAGACAGAGAGTGTTTGGGAGGTGGAGAAGTTATTTTAAGTCAATAGCAATATAGGTTTAATTTTCATCTTAAGTGGGTGAGATGACATTCACTAGTTAATATGCAGTTTTCTAGCTGATAGGACTCTTAGAATCATAGAATAGTTTGGGTTGGAAGGGACCTTAAAGATCATCGGGTTCCAACCCGCCTGCCATAGGCAGGGACACCTCTCCACTAGATCAGGCTGCCCAGTGCCTTGTCCAGCCTGGTCTTGAACACCTCCAGAGAGGGGGCATTCACAATCTCTCTGGGTAACCTATTCCAGTGTTTCACCACCCTCACTGTAAAGAGTTTCTTTCTTATGTCGAGTCTAAATCTACCTCCAATTTACATCCATGGTTTCTAGTCCTCCCATCCGATATCATATTAAAAAGTCCTTCCCCTGCCTTTCTGTAGGACCCCCTCAGGTACTGATAAGTTACTATGAGGTCCCCCCTGAGCCTTCTCTTCTCCAGGCTGAACAGCCCCAACTCCTTCAGCTTGTCTTCATAGGGCAGTTGCTCCAGCCCTTTGATAATCTTCGTGGCCCTCCTCTGGACCCTCTCCGATAGCTCAATGTCCTTCCTGTTTGGAATTGTCTTGGGCTGGCCTGGTGATGATGTGGAGGTGAAGTGTATGAGAAATTACTTATATTTGGTGGTTATATGACAGTTTCAAATTGTTAAAATGTAATTTAAATAGACAAAGTAAAAATAGAATTCTATGCCTTTTTTAACAAGGACAAATGAAATGAATCATCTGCAAATTGCATGACCCTAGAATAAGTGAAGGAAGAAGTTATGTTCTATGAATAAATAGGTATTTCTACTTATTCCTAAGGAGGTCACTTGGTTAAAGATGGAGATGGCGTTCTTACAACTACTTTTGCCTTTTACCTGAATTCCATCTTAGACAGTTTCTCTGTTATTCCTGTCATTCTATTCCCTCTTTTCTATGCCTCTACAAAATGTGATGATAACATGACCAGTTTAACATGAAACTCACAGTGATATGATTTGGAAGGATATTATGCCTATATTAATAAAGACAATCAGGTGTTTAAACCATCTTGAATGTTAACTTGGAGTGAAAAATTATAAAAACAGTGAGGACAGAACATCAGAAATACAATCAAAATGTGTTTAAAAAAGCTACTAAGTATTTCTGCTTGCAGTTCCAAAAACTAGAAAAACAAATACTCTGATATAGCAGATGTGTTAGTTTGGGTAGGGTTTTTTGTTGTGCATAGGGGTAGGCACGGAAACTATTTTCAACTAATTCATTTAAGGCCTATCTAGAAACTTTCAAAGTTACTTCATAATGGTGAAGGAGAGTAGTTTCCTCATGACATTTGACTCTTGCTTGAAAATCTTCAACAACTCTATCCCATCTCATTTTTTTAACCATTTAACATTGTAATAACACAATACCATATGACAACCATAAAGTCTTAACAACAGGCTTTATGGTGGGCTTTCCTGCAAAGTCGGGAAATTAAAGTAAGGGTATGAAGACCTTATCCATACATGGAGGATGGGTGGTTATTAATTTTTGTATGGTTTTATGTCAATTATGTTATGTAGGAGCATGATGTTTTCTGTAATGGAATGGTATAGAATGATTATGCTTGTAGTAGTATTGGCCTGCAGTAGATTTGGTGACTCACAGTGAAAAATACTGTCCTTACAGCTGTATTGATCTTGTTTCTGACAGTGGTATATCTACATCTGAACTTCATTGCGTGGCTTTAAGTATACAGGTATCATTAAAGGGATTAAGTTTTCTACTTAAAGAAAACCAGAGTATTTTTGCAGGAAAGAGCATCTTCATAACTTTGTCACAGGACCTCTTTGCCAGAAGAGCTCACTCTGTGGAGGAAATAAGGTCTCAGAAACAGCCAAGTGAATTCAGCATCCTGCAGTTCTCCCTGCAGTACGCTAGATGCTTTTCTAGGTTCTGACAATGCTGTATAATACTTCACCCTTACATATGCATATTTAAAGGCTGAACTCGAACATAGTTTACTAGAGACTAGCTTGAAATGATGATACATTACTTCACCCTGGTTCAATTAACTTACAGATAAATACTATGATAGCCCTTATTTAATTAAAAAACAATATTTTCCTCTCCTTTTCCCCTCAAATCTATTAAGAAAACATGGAAGACAATTTCTGTTGTGAAGATTCATACATTAATGCATTTAAGATAATAATACTTAAAATTTTCCTTAGGCTGTAAAACTATCTCAATCACTTATCTCCTAAATAACTATCCCACCTGGACAGCACAACAGCACAAATATTTTAGTAAAACAGTTCATGGAGTTCTCCTTACATTTGTCAGGCATGTCTACAAGTCAGTATCATACTCAAATGCCAGTTAAATCTAACTGAAGGACTTCAACTTTTTAGTGGTGAATCTCATTCCCCAATGCCATAGCTGATGGCATAGCAAAAGTGGAAGTAAATTGTCAGAGCCATTTTTACAGTCTGACAGTATTTTTCAGAGGAGGCAGGATTGCTTCCATAGTCTTGCTATGTTACTTCCATGTGGAGAAGGACAAAAAGCAGCAGATGGCAACTTCTAATTTCTTCTTGCAACCACAAGCTGGAATACCACAGCCGTGCTGTCTTAATGCTCCACATTTGGCCAGATGGTAGCAACAATGTTTAGGCTGTAAATATGACAGAGTTATAATGGAAATATATCCAGTTAGAAGAATATTTGATGAGGTAATGAGGTGCAGTATCTTTCTAATGTTCTCTGGCATCTGTATTCTCTTTAGATTATACAAACTAGAAAAAAAAGAAACCCAGAACTATTTTAAATATCTTCTTCTCTAGGCAATACTTGATCAGAACCTCACTTAAAAAAAAAAAAAAGGAGTAAAACAGTCCCTTGCAGACACGTGAAAACTGAAGAAATAAGTGTAGTGATTAATGAGGCTAATAAAGCTTTATTACCATGAAAAATCTTCAGTAGGAAGCTTCAAAGGAAGAAAGGAAGTACGTAAAGTGTCTGTTAATTACTGTGATATTACAATTGTGTAGGGAGTGAAATGCATCTGCTGTTGTAATCACAGAACACCAGGGACTGGAAGGGACCTCGAGAGATCATATAGTCTAATCCCCCTGCTGGAGCAGGATCACCTAGATCAGGTCACACAGGAACACATCCAGGTGATTTTTGGGTGTCTCCAGAGAAGGATACTCCACAACCTCTCTGGGCACCCTGTACCAGTGTTCTGTCACCCTTATTGTGAAAAAGTTTTATCTTGCATTCCTGTGGAACCTCCTGTGTTCCAGCTTGCACCCACTGCCCCAATCCAATGATTGGACTTCCTCATCCTGATCCAGTGGCCTGTAATAGGCCCCCACAACAGTATCACCCATGCCAGACTGCCCCTTAATTCTCACCCACAAACTCTCAACCGTGCCTAATTGCCATCAGATCATAACCTGTGTGAACACAGATTTCTAACTCCTCCAGTCTATTCCCCAAGCAGCATACATTGGTGTACAGACATTTCACAGCAAACAGAGCAGCTGATTGCACCCCAAGGGATGGGAGGCTCCTGGTCTTCATGAAGATTAGAGCCCTTGTCCCTCTGGTGCAAGCCCAGCTGCCCCTTCCTCCTTCACATCTAGTTTTAAGCCCTATCAGTTAGCCCTGCAATCTCTTGGGCAAAGACCCTCTTTCCCCTTTGGGACAAGTGTCCCCCACCTGATATCATTCCCAGTGCTGCATAAGCCATCCCTTTGTCAAAAAATTCAACATTGCGTTGGCAATACCAGCTTCGGAGCTATGCATTGATTGACTGGATTCATATGATCCTTCCAATGTAATTTCCTCCTACTGGAAGGAGTGAAGAAAAAAGAACCTGTGAGCCAGATCAATTTAATTACTTACCCAAGGTTCTAAAGTCTCTTTTGATTGCTCTGGGCCTACGAGTTACAGTCTCCTCTCTACCTACCTGAAAACTAAGCAGTGGTCAGCAGTCAGACAGCTGTAACAGGTTTGGGAGGCTCCTGGTCACATCCTTAACCTGAGCTCTGTGAATGAGCTCTGCCTGGCACATTGGGCCTCCCCTTCCCCTTTAGGGAGAATCTCCAGTGACAAAAGCCCATCTTCTTCTCCTGGGGGATGAGGTTCTTACTGGCGCAGTGGGCCTCCCCAACTGCAAAGACATTGGCAGTGAGCAATGCTTGTCCCCCACAGCCTCATTTGTTTGCCCTTCAACAGCCAGAACCTCGTATCTGTTGTTCAGAGGAACTGGAGGCACTAAGGTGGGTAGGGAGGGAGCTTGTCCATTGCCCCAACCACCAACTTCATTCCACTCGCTTCTTTCTTTTAGGCTTCTGCTTGAGCAGGGCAGGATGAGGGGAACCATGATCCTGGCTCCGGTCTGACAGGAGCACCAGTTTTTCATGTAAAGGGGAGAACATCTTGCTCAACAAGTCTATTTCTGCCTCAGCTACTCTGATAAACCTGAGCCTTTGATTGTTCCCCCTCAGGCAGGCGGCCCCTCAGAGCTGCCCGTCGGTAGCAGTGAGAGGCTCCGCCATCACGCGCAGCCGCTCACCAGGACAGTGGCACCCCTCAGCGCCAGCTCTCTACGCTCCCGCAGCCTTTCTGGCCGGGGGTGCAGCCTTTGCCCGGGAGGAAACTATCACTATCTCCTCGTTAATACCTGATGCCACCGCCGTCGTTAATTATAAGAAACACCCTTTCCGCCCTTAAAACTCCCCTTTTATCAGTGTGAGGGCGGGGCAGGACCGGGCCGTTGGTGAGTTGGCGCCTGGTTTCAATCTGCCGCGGGGGCAGCGGTTCCACCCGGCGTTCCGTCACTGGGCACCGCCTCCCGGAGCTACCGTGGCGCGGCCTGGCCTCGCAGCTTTCTCTGGCTTCCAAAAGCGTCCAAAACCACCTTGTTGGTGGCTCTTTCTTTGGCCGAGATCCACTTTCCCAGCACGGACTGCCTTCTGCTGGAACTTGTCTCCACATTACGTGGCCGTTGGTCAGTTTGCACCTCATTTAAATCTGCTTAATATCTGAGCTAATATTACATAGTAGGTTTAAAGATAACAATGGACTGACAGTACATTTTGCTATGGAGTTTATTATGGAGCTGAAGAACATAGTGTTCCACACAGGGCTTTTCATGTGCACTCCCTTGCTTATCCATATAAATGAAAGAACACATAAAAGAGAATATTCTCAGCACTAGTGTTTTTTGACATTAGTTCTTTTCACATGAGTAGCCCTGTTGACTTAATGGATCTATTCATGTCAAAAAGATTTCTCATGTGACCATGGTTTGTAGGGTTGCTTCTAGGTTCTAAAAAAGACGTTTATTGCAGTGCAAATCAGTAAGTGAGGGAATTACATGTTTTTTGACACACAAGCCTTTGATTTCAGTTGATAATCTGGACCAGGTTGAAACTAATTACTTTAGGCTTAGTTAGGACAATAGCATGTAAGACAAGAGAAGATGTAAAAATGATAGGATAAGGGACAGTGGGTGCAAGCTGGAACACAGGAGGTTACACATAAATATGAGGAAAAGCTTTTTCATGGTGAGGGTGACAGAACACTGGTATAGGCTGCCTGGAGAGGTTGTGGAGTGTCTTTCTCTGGAGGCATTCAAACCCTACCTGGATGCCTTCCTGTGTGACCTGATCTAGATGTTCCTGCTCCAGCAGAGGATTGGATGAGAGAGATGATCTCTTGAGGTCCCTTCCAATCCCTGATACTGTGTGATTCTGTGATGAGGAATAAGAATGTTTGCAGCCATGAGCATATGAGCTCTTTGAAAGTGCACTTGCCTTCCTCTTAAACCTAAGAAGATTTAGGTGTATTTATTGTTTCCCAATACAATTAGTATTTCTGATGAATGGCATACATTAATATCTAGAGAACGTTTTGTGTTTGACTTTTTTTTGCAGTCATTCTGTATTTCTAAAGGGCAGGATGTGCACAAAATTACAGTATCCAGGAATAGCCCAAAGAAATACTTGCTAAATAGTGTAGAAAGAGAGAGAAGATTTGGAAACATAAACTGCAAATTCCAGAGAATTATTAATGAGTTTTCTGGACTGTCCTTAGGTTTTTGACTTTCCAAGTACTAAGTTAAGAGAACAGTATAATGGTAAATTACACAAGAATTTACTTTGAAATGTTTCTTCAGCTAATGGTAAAGCTGCTTACCTTTTGCTTATACTATTACCTTTTGCTAAATTCTAAGAGTATAAAATTAGAACTTTAGAAACACACAGTAAACCTTGATTTCCAAGACTTGTTATGGATCTAACTCATCAAATCAACACTGCTGATTTGAAAGCCAGCATCAGTGGAAGCCAATAGACTTCATGGATTTAGGAGGCATTTTGTAAGACATTTGTTTAACTAACAATCCTGGCTAATTAGATCCTTTGGTAGTAAAACTAAGATCCCATTAGCAGCATTGCAGTTTCAAAGAGTGTAAAGGTAGATATTTACTCTTTTGTGTGGCATTTGTTAGCTTGATTTTCTTTAGCAGTAACTCAGCTTAGAGTTCAGCTCATTATTTTTAGGAATGTAAGTGAGGGAGAGGGACTCCAGACAATGAATATGAATTTTTTTTCCCCTTCAAACCAAAGAATATGCAAGTGTAATATTCCATTTAATATGTTAGGAAATTGTTTGTTTTTGTGGAATATTAAGTGTAAGTTTTTGCTTTGAAAAACAGTATTCAAGAAATGTCCACAAGATTTTTTTTCGAGTAGGTCCTTTATATGATATTTATCTAAATACTTCTGCATTGAATATATTCAGTCTTTTCCTCCCACCTGGAATTTAGTGATCAAGTTTTGGTGAGCAGGATTTTACAATGGAAATGCTGTGTGAAATGGATACTGTTATGTATATAATCTGTGTATAATATGACTAGCTTGCATGCTTCTTGCCATAACATAAGCATACTATAAAGATTTCATAGCCTCAGTGTTTTTGTGCATACTCTCAGCTGTAGGAGAGAAGCTGACCAACACTTTACCAGCAGTTAAGCCTTTAATCAGACTTGGGAAAGTTAATTCTGCTTAGAAGCATCTGGATGCTTTTTCTACCTTGTAGTCATCTTAATTTGTAGTGCTTTGTGCTTTACTCGTGGACTCTGTCATAAACTGAAGTTAAAAAAGGAAAGGCAAAAGCAAACCTGCTGCTGTCAGCAGAAGACAACAGATGCCTCAGTGGGAAATGAGTTTGAGACTGAAAATTAATACAACGAATGGTAGGGTTACAATGTGTGGGATATAGAGTGAATTTTAAAGGGGGAAATTGCTCTTTCTACTGAGCAAGCTTTTTGGCATATTTTTATTCATGCATTTGATAACACTGTTATCCTAACATTCTTCTGCCTGTAAAGCTTTTCCAACCATAATATACAAGACCTTTGTTTTTCCCTTCACTGTGATGACTCTGTCCTTTGGTATTTTTCATAGCTTGACATGAGGCAGTAATGGTTCTATTAGCCGCACTGTTTCTGCTGAGCTTGCTGTTTTCAGGGAGCATGTCATCATCAGTGTCTTTCTGCAGTTTCCTTATTAGCATGTGCCCTTTACTGACTCTGCAGGAGCTATCACCTAGAATTAAATATTTTCTGCTAGACCTGTCCTTACTCTGTGCAAAATGATTACAATCCATTACGCCACCCTTTTGCTGACAGTCAGATACCACTGAGATTGCAATAAAATTGTTCCACATTTAAATATGCTACTGGCTTGCTGCACAGAGTATTGATAAAAGGAAATGTTGGAAAAAATTCCTTTCAGTTCAACAACTGGTGATGAACTTCTGAGAAGAAAAATGTGAATACATATTAAAACGATCATATCAGCTATGCTGCAATAGTTGTGATAACCGTAATAACAGAAAATGTAAAGCATTTGAATACTTTTTGCTTCATTATGGTTGCTAATAAGGTGTAGAATAGCACAGAAGATACAAAAGCTTTGTAAGGGAAAACAGAAGGATTGCAATTAGTCATATTTAATTTTGCCATTAGCACAAAAGTCAAATGATGTATTCTTCAGTATTTCCTAGTGCAAGATCTTTATACGTTGTCAAAAAACATTTCTTCATTGAAGAAAAGGGAAATGCCATAGTTCTCATTCTTGATTTGAATGTAGTAATTTTCTTTCTTTTTGAGACTTATTTGTCTTCCTTTCAAGTCCTGTTCCAATAGAACTCCAGAAGTCCAACTGTACAGCTACCTTCATTTTTATCAGAATTGCACCTCCAGCATTATGGAAGGTTTTGGTTTGAGCTGCTCCCTGTGGATGTGCTGCTCTTACTGGAGTTGCTTTGGAGCGGGTAGGAATCATTGGTGTGTACATAAAAGAAGGTGGCTAAGATTCTCTTAAGTGAGTTCCTTCTTTTTGAGTATTTTGCTTCTAAAAATTCTGCTCCATAAGTAAAATAGTGCTTGAACTTAAAGCCTCCTGCATCACTGCACTAACTTACAGGCAGAGTTGTGCTTACATTGCACAATAGAATTCTCTTTGTCTGTGAAAGACTGAGGACCATTTTGTAATTCTGACACTTTCTGCTTTTATGAGCATGTTGCTTTGCTTTATCTCAATACCACATTAGTCTAAACCATTCTAGCTGTGATCAGGCTCAGTCCTACCATTTCTAGAAGAGCGGCACTTTATAGATACAATAAGGAAAACTTCCTGCCATGAATAATTTGCCGTATAAATGTATCAGCACATTTCTAACATGTATTTTGTAAAATGCTTTGCATTTTAAGCCTCGAGGGCTACCTTTCTTTAAGATCTAGTTGGTTTTTTTTTCATGTTTTACACATGAACCTGCATGCAACACAAGGGAAGATAGATCAGTCACATTAAAATGTGCGTGCCTCCTTTATTAAAGTCATGTGCTTCATTTTTGTGGGATGACTGTTTACAAATAAATATATTTGCATAATACATAATTTTGAAGTTAATATGCATTTTTGAAAATGCCTGTCTTAATGTCACAGTGTAGCTTATGTATGAAGCAGAGAAAGAGACTGGTTTGAATAGGTCTTCTCAGGATATGAAAATGTTTGAAGGCTTTTTCACCACACCACTTTTACATTAAAAAAAGTGCTATTTTAGAGATTTGATGAATTGTAAAAGATCATTAAATGAAGCTGTTTTCTGCCAATGTCTTTAGCATGTGAAGACTGTTTCATGAATCACTGTGCTTTTTCAGTGATTCATGAAACTGAAAGTCTATGCTTATGATTTTTTGAAAGTTTATTTTTTTCTTGCTGAAACCACAGAAAGATCAATCTCATACATTACATTTAAAAACAAAAGAAAAAGAATTGAAATTTCACACTGTCATGGC
Organism: Turnix velox; assembly: GCA_013400935.1. Classification (NCBI taxonomy): domain Eukaryota; kingdom Metazoa; phylum Chordata; class Aves; order Charadriiformes; family Turnicidae; genus Turnix; species Turnix velox. The sequence goes on along the minus strand of VZTY01024261.1, from coordinate 22,723 downwards.
TATTCTGGATACAGAGTATTTTCCAAAGTCATATCCTGCATCCTATATTCACATTTAAATCATGCTGGAGCAAGTTAGCCAAACATGACTGGACTATGAAATACAAGAAAACTACTTGACCTGCAGCTGTGCCATTATACAGGTTAAACAAGTTCAGATGTGACTTCCTTATAGGACTCATGCCACTGGTAGGAGATCTGTACAGGAGCAGGCTAATCTGAATCAGTCAGACAGCTGATCAACAACTGCTCATTAAATCAATCTTAACAACTGCTGTGGGACCACTCAGATTCACAGAAAGATCTATTCTGGAACTGCTGAGAGTAAGTCTCTGAGGAACTACTGATATCTCCTATATGTGAATTATATCCAGGACTTCTCCTTGACCAATGAAAAGGTATCATGTGGTTCTTGAAAATATGGCACATTGGTGTGCAGCTTGCAGCATCCTGAACCTATGGCATAGCATGAGAACTAGAATGTATTATCACCGAACTCCATGCAAAAAATGGCATTAAGCTTGTGGACTGTACATGCAAACAATGGGTGTAATATAATTGGAAAGCTTTATGTATGAGATAGGATTTCATACCCTTTTCACCAAAAAATTCTGTAGATCTAGAGTCTGTATGAGACAGTCTCTCATATGTGAATTGATGTGAACACGCACAGCGATGGAGGTGACTCTGCCTGCAGGCAGACACTGACGGAAGTTGGGAGCTGCTTTCCCTTTATGCTTTCTGGCAGCCACCAACACGTCTTCCAAGTGTGTGGGAATATATCTGTAAGTGTGTATTTATTTATTTATTTTATCTGCGCTTGTTTTGTAGGCCATTTGCTGATAATTGAACTACCAGCTCAGCGACTAAGCTGTGTTAAGAATGTCTTAGTGGATTCTGGTGCTGTGTAACAAAAAGTATGCATGTATTATTTATTATGCCTCAAATTATTTTGTTTGCTGGGTAAAGCTGTGAAATATGCTCACCATATTGAGCCACTGGGAAGAAATGCATGATTTAAGGTATCCTGGGAGCCAACACTGGTTCTAAGGATGTAAATCAATTAAGCTTTAAGTTCTCCCTTTGCTGAAGTGAAGGCAATGACAAAGTCTACACCAACAAAAAACGCTGGAAAAAGGAATAGTGTTTGTAGGCAACTCACACATAAGGAATTTGTAAGCATATGGGTCCAGCATTTTGTGACTCAAACATACATGACTATCAAAGTCAGTGAACTCCACCAGAGCTGTGTAGGTTCCCTGATATTTCTGTCAAGCTGCCAGTACACAGTGTATTTCCTTGTTCCTGTGACAGATTCACCTGGATCAGAAATGGTTGACAGGTCTTGTATTTACTAGAAATGCAATTTTTAGTTCTCAATTTGAATTACTAGTCACAGGTAGTTTTACAGTCTTTTCACACTCCTAAAGCATGGGCTTTCTGGAGAAGGAAGGATACAGAGGATGTTCTCAACTGTAATTATTAAGTCACAATAGCTTTTCTGCTTCATGCAGTCACTTGCTACTTTTCTCTAGCGCTGTTAACAAAACCTAAGCTCTTTGGAGCATTTCTAGAGAAGGGTAACAAAGTTGGTCAAGGGTCTGGAGAACAAGTCTGGAGTGTCCAAGGGAGCTGGAGTTGTTAATCTTGGAGAATAGGAGGCTGAAGGGGAGACCTTACTGCTCTCTGGACGTACCTGACAGGAGTTTGTATAAACATGGGAGTTGGTCTCTTATCCTAAGTAACAGATGATAGGACAAGAGGAAGTAGCCTCAGATTGTGCTAGATAGGCTGTACATTAGGAAAAAAAAATCTACTGAAAGGGTTATCAAGCACTGATACAGGCTTTCCAGGGAAGTGCTTGAGTGACCATCCTGGGAGGCACTGAAGAGATGGGTAGACACAGAGTTTAGAGACTTGGTTTAGGGATGGTTCTTGTCAGAGAAATCAAGAGAAATGAATTTGCTTTGCTGTCTACTCAGTTGTTTTAATGTTCTTGTCCTGTTCCCACCAGTAGTTACATTCGACTACGTAAAATGTTATTGTACAAATGCATCCTTAACCAAAGGTGCACACAAACCCCGGCAGTTGCAGGCAAAATTTTCAGGTGTTGGGCTTCTACTGGCAAGTTTAGAATAAGCAATACTAAAAGACTTTTGTCATCTCTCATTTTCCATTTAATTATTCTGGGTGCTACTGAAGCTCAACTCATTGATCAGTAATTTTCGTTTTTATTTATCTCCGTTGATGTTACAGGACTTAAAATGTGTCCTGCCTCAGAAGCTGAATGCTAAAATTATGATTGTCTTAATATTTCTAGAAAACTTACAACAAAGTCTCATCAGAAGGTTGTTCTGTACAATACATTAAACATTGCATCACTTACATAATAGATGAACTATCTAACACCTTGCTTTTCTCTGCATAATTTCCATTTGAAGCTTTGGAACTTTAAGTAGCTTGCAACTACAAATGAGTATTACTGCATTCCAGATGTCATATAGGGTATGCACATTGTAGGTTCAAAAGAGAGCACTGGCTTTTGAAAATATTGCCTTTAGTTTCCTGCTTTGTGTGTGTGTGAGTGGCTTCTTGCCATTTAGAATTTCTCACCTCTTACAAATTCTTTTTTGCTTAGTTACATCTTTCATTAAGTGTAAATAAATTGAACTTGGTGAGAAATGACTGAAATCTAACCCAGTAATTGATGAATTCTGGAAAAGAGATATTGTTCCTAGGTAATTTTAGTCATAAATATTTGATGTTATTGAGTACGTTAAAATCAAATCTTATAACAAGAATGTGCTTTATTGTTATAATATTGAAAATACTATTGTTCTGAGACCCTGAATATTTCTAGCTTTAGAAAATGGAATTTTTCTCTTTAGAGAAAAAAATTTGTAAAAAAAAAAAAAAGCAGTAATATGTATATTTGCATGCATGATCTATATACCTTACATGCATTAGAATTTAAAACATACTATTTGGTTTATGTTACTTAAGCAAACAAATAATAATCTTATGTATTTACTCTTGTACTTTTAATCAAATTTTAAGTACAGAGTTACAAGCATGAGGTGTTTAGAAATCCATGTTTATGTAATATGTTTTTGGATACAAAACAAATTCTGCACTTCTAGCACTATTACATCTTTAGCATCATGTTGTATGAAAGAAAATTCAAAGGTAGGGGAGTGCTATTAATGCTGAGTTACTCGTAGAAGAGAGGGCAGAGCATAATTAGCTTGTCTTTTGCAGCATACTCAGTGGCAAGGTAGCTGCTTGCTGGCTACCATGTATCTGACCTTGTTTCAGAGCTCTGTAACATAGGAGTAAGCAAAGCATAAAAGCAAATACAGTTTATTAGTTAGTTTTCCACTGTGTTTTGAACTCACTCTTAACATGAGAAGTCATTGTAATAGCTCTAATTTCATTTTCTTAAAGCATATCAAAGGCAGAACATTAAAACTAAGCAATATAAAATACAGACTGTCATGCAAAAGATGGTTTGTCGTTTCTGCAATCAGCTTTGTGTTTTCCATTTTGTTAGTATGTCTCTCTTCTCAGTAAAAAAGCTCTGTAAATTCTCTTGATTTATAAAGGCAACTACTGATCCAGGTACTTGTCTGCACTATTATCCTTGGATTTGTTTAATTTGCTGGGAAGGACAGGGTTATTTTACTGCATTTGTATAGGTATATAGCTGTTAAGCTGATCCGTGAGTCTAATGAAAAGCTATCATTCCAAAACAGTGATTTTTAAAAGGCTGACCTTGAACTCAATGCCAGATGAAATTTTATTATCTGTGCTACCTCGTCTGGAATACAGTGTTCTTGTCTACGTGCAGCTCTTGCTTGTGTACTGATAGTGTGAATGATGGATACATGGAGCTGAACATACTGCAGTGACTTATTTCTTAGATAGAAGAGATAACTGTCTTTCCACGATATGAATTAGAACTCAAGCATAAATTCAGTAGTTATAATTGAAAAGGTTCATGTTATTGGTGTCCTGTGAAATTGTCCCTTGTTTCTCCAGGTGACAAGAGAGAGAGAGGTAAATTGTCTTGTTGTGGCATTCACGATTTGTCATGGGATTATATTATCTGTCTACTTACACTACTGATAATAATGCCAGCCTGATTAATGTGTCTGTTTTTGAATAGGCTTCAAAAGGTCTCAGTGTTTTACTTCAGTGCTTCTTCAAGTTGATCGTATCTGACATACTCTAGGCACACTGGGTTCATCTGCCTCAGCACACTGGAATTTTGTTGGCTACTTGACATAAACGCAAAATCTTTTAAGTGTAGAAACTAGAATTCAGTGCAATTTATATTTCAGGGACAGACAATGAGAGAGGAAAGCCGCTTGTTGCTTTTGAATATTTTGGACATTTTCAGTGGGAGTCTATGGCATTCTTCAGTGGTCAATTTTGTGGTGAAGAAAGATGAACAGAAAAAAAAAAAGGATATAAAAAATGAAACAAAAATCCCAGAGGAGACTTTGTTTATTTTGATTAGGTGGTTTTAGACATAATTGAAATGCTAGAGATACTGTTATCAGCTTGCAATGAAAAGTTATGCTCATACAGCTTCCTGCTGAGGCATGAGAGCCATCGTGGGGCTATCTGGTTTGACATAGGCAGTATCAAGAAACGACAGGCATGTGGAGTAGTGGGGGTAATTGAAGCTCATTACCAAACAGATTTTTGAAGACTGATGTTCAGTGTATTTAAAAGATAAATATCTGGATAACTCTTTAAATTTATGTTAATTTATGTTTTTCTTTGTTTTATCTCTGTGTACTTTGAGGTTTCTTTCAAAGTTTTGAAAGAATATGCATTTAATATTTTAAAAGCCAGAACACTTATACATGTTGAGAAAAGCAAGCAGCTATTATTGCTACTGATAATTTTAAGGACTTGAAAAAAAGGGTATTCTGTTAGAAAATCTCCTTTATTAAGAAAACTTCCTTTAAACTTTGAAACCCTCAGCTATTTCTATTTTCTTTAGTGTCTATTTCCAAATAACTTTTTTGTTTATGTAATTGTTACATGTGATCTGATGTCCAGATGTTACTGGTTTGTTTTGCCTGAAATGAGCCATTTTTCTTACCAGTGAATAGCTGGGTAAGACCAGTGAATATAAACCAGAAATATACCTTCTGTCTAAAAATATCCCTTTACTTGATCCACTGTTTCCTTAAGCTTGAACCATTTGCTTTTTTTTTTTTTACTTTCATTCATTTAAAAATATATTGTTGGAACAAACTATTAATGGACTACACCAAATAAATAGAAGAAATTAAGGATATCAAAAAGTCAACAAATCAAAATTTTATTTAATCGCTTATCAAAAAAGAATTGTAGAACAGAAATTTATCAATATATGGAAAAGAAAGGAAAAGCAAAAAATTCACATACTTATGTATCCTGATTTGACAATGCTTTCTGAAAGGAAAAAATATGAATCTTGTCCTTCATATCTATGCATCTAATGTTTATCAGCTGACAATAGCAATGTGGAACTTCTACATGTATTTACAACAAATCACAGTATTTGTAACAGGTAAATTTTTTGTCTCTTTGTGAACTTTAAATAGTGAAAAATTGACATAGACCTCAAATCAGATCTAAAGAAAAGTACACAGCTTTGCTTATAGCTGTTCAATTTTGTTTTTCTATTCCTCTAAAAAAAAACCTCAGCAGGTGTGTGATCAAATGGTAGTGAATTTTAATCTGGAAATACTACACTCCAGTGGAATAAAAAGGGCCCAGGATGTCCAAAAGAATAAGTGCAGATGATCTTTCATTATTACCTCGGCTGTTGGATTTTTTGAGTGGCTAAATACTGACAAACATTGAAAGATTTTAGGGATGTCACCTTCTCCAGCTATTGTCCCTAGTGTCACTGGTGAAAACAATGCCTAATCATGTATTAAGTTTAGAGAAAAACACGTTAATTGTGATAAATCTTTTATTCCTAGTATGGATTACTCCTAATATTTGAGTTTCAGGAGCACATTTCAGAGAGAGAGTTTTTGCATGGAATTGCTCAAATACTTACAAATAGGGGATCTGATCTAAAAAATACAAGTTTATTCTTACGAAGATTCAGTAAGCATCCAACTTCTTTCAGGTTTTGGTTATCTGCAGCTTTTTTCACTGTCTGAATTGTATTGTGCTGCACTGAACTGAGCTGTATTGAAGTTTTGTTGTTATAAACAAAAATTAGAATACATACTTATAGTTTTATAATAAAATTAAATAATTAAAATTAATTATAGGATCGTAGAATCATTTTGGTTTGAAGAGACATTTAAGATCACCGAGTCCTACTGGTACCTTAACACTGCCAACTTACCTCTAAAGTGTGTCTGTCAGCACCACATCTATTACAACTTTTAAATATCTTGAGGATCGTGACTCTCCCACTTCCCTAGGCATCCCATTCCAATGCTTTATAACCCTTCCTCTGCAAAAATTTTTTCTAGTATCCAATCTAAACCTCTACTGTTGCAACTTGTGGCCTGTCACTTGTAATTTGGGAGAAGAGACAGACACCTTGCTACAACCTATTTGCAGGTACTTGTAGACAGTGACAAGGTCCCTCAGTGATTAAGGTCCCCTCTCAGTCTCCTTTTCTCCAGGCTTAACAACCCTCGTAAGACTTGTTTGCTAGACCCCTCACGAGCTTTGTTACTGTTCTCTGGACCTGCTCCAGAACCTCAGTGTCTTTCTTGTGGTGCAGGGCTCAATAATGGATGTAGTACTTGAAGTGGGGCCTCACCAGTGCTGAGTACAGGGGAACAATCCCTTCCTAATTCCTGATGGACACATGTTTTGTGATGCAATTCAGGATGCTGTTGCTCCTTTCTGACCTGCTGGGCACACTGCTGGCTCATATACAGGTGACAGTCAACCATCACTCCCAAGGTAACCTTACACATTGGGATAGCAAAGAGGAAAAAGGCAGGATTCAGGGAAAAACTATCACCTCTGCCTGTACCAACATCTGCCATTTCCTCAAACCCAGTGGGCAAAACATACAACACAGGGAAAGCAATAGAGGTTGTGGATGCCCCCTCTCTGGAGATGTTCAAGACCAGGCTGGACAAGGCACTGAGCAGCCTGATGTAGCGGGAGGTGTCCCTGCCTATGGCAGGGGGGTTGGAACTCGATGGTCTTTAAGGTCCCTTCCAACCCAAACTATTCTATAATTCTATGATTCTACCAGTGAGCTCTTTAGCTCCGGGGCTCTGTAGCTATTTGGATACATGTGCCGAATCTTGTTGAACCTTATGCCATTGGTCCTGCCCCATTGATCCAACCTGGCTGCATCCCTCTGTACAGATGTGTGTTTTGGATTTAATTCTCACTATTCCATACAGGAAATTGCTGAAATGAGAACTGACAGTTAATCTAGAAACTTTTTTGTATTTTCTTTGCCATAGAAGGGATACTGTTACCAAAATATTGTAAGAAGTTTTGACCTAATTAGTCAGAACTTTTTTGTTTATTTCTGTAAATGTTTGCTTTTTGCCAGAATCATGACTTTTTGTTTTTCTCTTGACAATCAAGCAGTGGTACCACTGTAATGTATTTTGCTCAACATGAGCATTTTTACAAAAAAAGTTGCTGTAAAACATCATGCTCTAACTGTCAAAATCATTTGGGTTGATTCTTGCATTCTTACTCACTCTACATAGTATCTTACTCTTTAAAAAGTCATACCAGTTGTGCTGTGGAAGGGTTCTGAAAAATAACAGTCTGCTGCTCAGATTTTAATTTATGAAGAATCCCTGAGAAATTTGGAGAGCAAGATGAATCATTAACACTAGGAATAGAATTACCATTCATTTAGATTTTCATCCAAAATAAGCATGCCAGAGGACACCTAAGACTTTGAGCACCCTTGGCATGTATTTTAAAATGTAGAGACTGCAATAAATAAAACTTCCAAGAAAAGCAGCACTCTTCTGTCCTCCCACTCTCTAACACCCCATTTAATTTCTAGTCATAAGACCCGCGTACCTCCATCACACCTTCCCACGAGATATCCCACCAGTTTCTGCCTCAGACAGCTCACACAGATGGACTTTGTAGCATACCCAGAATGTCAACAGTTTAGGGTTATTTTAGACCTTGGCAAGGAAAAGCATTCCAGAGAAGTCCCTTGCAAAAGAATGCTTTGCCAGCAGCTCTGCAGTCTTTTACAAAGAGAAGGATTGGGTTTAAGGGCATCATCAGGTGTCAACTGTGGCACTGTCAATTGAGCTGACAAGTGCTGACCACAACTCAGATCAGCATTTTTACAAAAAATCTGTCTACTACATCATTGAGTCAAGACACTGTTTTTTTTAGTTACTGAGAAAAATGGTCTCATTTTTATAATGACCTTCCTATGCTTTGATTGCTACCAGCTGCTTTTGATTACATTTAATAGATTATCCATTTTTGCTATTGTTTCTGTGTGTGAGAATGCTAAACACAAAGTAATTATTTATTAAAATAATAAAATATCCCAGTAATTTGCTTTTTAAAAATAGCAATAATTTCATTGATTAGTTTCCTGTTGTTTTCCCCATCATAAAACAATTTTTATCCATTATAAAATTCTCATAAATAATACTCTGCAATTTGCTAGTATTTGTTAATTTGTAATTAAGTCTAAAACTATGTAATAGAATGAGGTTATGATCCTTCACAGATATCTATGAGCTTTTCTAGTAATCACTTGCAACAGAATATAGTGCTTTAGCAGGGAATTTTTCTCATGATCATGAGTCTTTGTAGTATTTTATGTTTCCTTTATGCATGTTACCAGTTAACAATTGCGTAGTACAGCTCTGTGGAAGATATCAAAGATCAATATACATATATTGTGTGGTTCGTTGTGCATTTTATTTGTGATCCCTCTGTGTGCACATATATATTTTGTTTTTCTTTGCGTTTCCCACAGTCATTAAAACAACTTATAAAATGGTACAGAAAAAAATTCTCTGCTTAGTGGATGCATATGAGGCTTGGTTAATTTTAGTACCTTTCAAAGATTTGACTGAAAAGCGTAGACATCTTTTGTATTTCTGCCTCCTATGTGTTGAATTAAGAAATATAAATTCAATGGAACAAAATCCCCTTATTTTACTGCTTCATTCTTTAGCATGTTGGTCAGGTATAGTGCAAAATGGCATTTTCTGTTTTGCATAAAGTCATAATTGTGTAGTCTATTACAATGCCATCATTGGGAAACAATAATTCACAATAGCATCATGTTAAATGGTAAAATACAAAATGTATGTATCAATTTAAGAAAGATAGATGTGTATTTTAAATAATGGAATTCTTTATTGCTGTGTATAGTAGTGTGATCAGTTTGAGATTCTCCTAGTTGCAATCAAAACCAAAGGAACAAGTCATTCCTAGTGCTGGAGAAGCAAAAGGAGCGGCCTATCTAATACCTTGCAGTGAAGTCTGGTATCCTATTTAATGTACTGGAGCCTATTTACCATACTGGAGTGACTCTAGATAGGGGACACCAAAATTATTAGAAGAAATGACACCCAGGGTGAGGTTGAAAGAATTGAGTTTTCTGCCTAGATAGACCTCTTGGAATCTATTTTCATCTGTATAATGGGTGATTGGGCTGAATTTTTCTCAAAGGTGTACAGTAACAAGGAAAAGGACAGGGCTCATAAGCTGCAATAAGAGGAATTCTAATTAAGTATTAGAAAAAAGAAATCACCACAAAGGTGATCAAACAGTACAGAGAGTTTGTGGAACCTCCATTCTTGGAGATTTGACAGCACAAAGCCTTGAACCTTCTGCTTCTAACCTGTCACAGTTTGGAGTAGGGGATGAACCAGTGGCTTCTATCTAAATCTTGCTATGATTTATTGTGCATTACACTTTACGTTTCATCTATGAGACAGTGATGGGAAACTAGGGTTCACTGCAACACAGGTACAAGTTCGGTGGAAAGATTAAGTTTATGGATAATATTTTTCATTTGATAAAAATTGGAATGGCTTATTTGAAGTTGTTAAAGCTTGGCTAATTTAATATAGGTGAGGCTCTGCTCTTATCCTTTAAAATACAATGTTTTGTTAGGTTTTTTTTGCTTCCAAGTGTTCAGTCTTTGGATCTTGGAAAAACTGTTATCATTGTGTTGTAATGTTTGCATGCTGTTCCTCCACATCTGCATTCCAACTATAGATGGTGGGATTTACTCACGTACAGGTATCTTCTTATGCTTTGTCTCTTAAGAAGTCTGGAATTTTTAAATGAACTAGGTACTGAGATATTGTTGATATTCGATTTTGACATTTCCAGGCCAGATTCTCTTCTGACTTAAAACCTATTGATTTAAGTGAAAAAGTGTTGGGCTCTGAGTTTTTTATCATCAGATGATTAAAATAATTACCTTTCCTTCCCCCCACCTTTCTTCTCCCTTTCTTCATATCAGGATAAAAAAAATTTTGTTTATTGCTTTTAGTTCCATGCTCAGATTAATGGTGAATCACATTCTGACTTTACGTTGGTTAAGAGGAATCTTCTGTTCTCCGGTTAGGGGAAGCTGTCAATCTAGGAAGCAAGAACTACAAGGGGAAAATGTTTTTGCAATAGTTTGCGTGTATTTTTGCAGTTTTCAGTGATGTGTAATGAGACATGTGTGCACTCTACATTTAATTAAATGGCTAAAATGTTATTATTCAGAAAGTCTGGAAATAATTTAAGCACAAAAAAAACCAACAGTAAAATTATTTTCTTTCACTCATTCGGATTTTCACTACATGCTATCAGAGATCCATGCTGATTGTGGGTGGCTGCTTTTGTGCTGGCCATTACCACATTATTATCAGACGTTTGTGCACATAAGTGGATACATTGTAGTAATTAGCTCAGACAGTTTTACAAATGTCTGTCTTAAATTGTCAAGCATTAGGATTCACCCAACATAAAAGAGAAGTACAGTTCTCATCATTTTTATTGTAATAGTTTCATTCTGCCCACATAAAATAGTCACATCATAAGAAATTCAGCATAAGAAATATCTCAGTTCTCAAAGCGTAATTAAAAATTAATAATAAACTGTGCAGAAACTGATGATAGCAGAAAAAAAGCTGGTCCCATTTCATGCCAGTCCCTGATACGGAATGACAACAATCTCTGGAGTGGTGGTATCTTTTAGCTTCCTTCCTGACACAGAAGGATGTCCTTGAGGATGTCTGTAGAGGGTGCAAAGCATAAAAGGAAACCAGAGCTTTCAAACAGTTTTTTTCTGCTTACTTAAGAGAAGGGGGATTTGTTATGACAATTCCTAGTTGTAAAAGGCAATTCAGTTCACATACATAAGAAATGGGACTGGAGAAAAAATTTTTGTGTCATCAAATACAGACTCCTTTTTTTTGCAGCCCAACATACAAACCCATTTACTAAAGGCATCAAATACCATCTTAAAACTGTGTTTTCTTGATCTGTTCTTAGTATAAGTAATGTAATTTATGTGAAGATTTAGAAACCTTTCCAATTTGTAAGTTTTCTTTGTGATTAGAGTATATTCATTTGGGTTCTTCAGGCTTTTATAAAAACATTTTTTTCCTATTTCCCCCAATATTTACAGAACGGTCAGTAGTAGCATATGTATTATCAACTTTTATAGGAAACAAGCTGTCTGACTGTGAGGCATATGTTTACAATAAGAAGATTTTTTTGAGTGATCCAGCAGTATATTTTTTATGTCTGATTTTAAAATAGTGTGAGTTTTGCTGGCTCTGGAAATGGAATATGATTATTTGATTTCATTAAGTTGAAGGAAATGTGACTCAACGAGTTCACAGGACACTTTGGTTAATCTAAGGATTCTGTTTTGTTTTACCTGGTTCCATGTTTTGGAGATGATCTCTCTTTAAGAAAAACGTCATTCTGCTCATAGCCTGCAGAAATACTGAAAGAGTGTATTCTATTAACATTAGCTAAGACTTCAGCATTCAGACATGCGTTTAAGGGAAAATGATAAAAAATCATTATGCTATAGCCTATAAACATTAAAGGTCCAATGCTGCTTTTTGTCAGTTTGCAAGTCATTATCTATTATAGGGATAGGTGATTGCAACATTTCCTCCTGTTGTTTATAGCAGAAACACCTGACAATAATTACACTGTTGTCAGCAATTCCTTCTGGAATGATTTAGGATGTAATAGCTCAGATGAAGCAGACTTGGATTTAGCACAGCTGATTCAACAGTATCTTGAAAACAATGAATTGAATTAAAAATACATGTCTGTATTTTCTATTCTGAAATTCTTTTTTTTAAACTTTGAGGCTAGAGATAGTTTTGAAGCTGATGAGATGAAAATTGTGCCTTGTGTAAGGATTAGTTTCCTACAAACCTTCATCATTTTATGTGCACGTATGTTGATACTATTTATTATGAAAGAAGAAAGCGATGCATACTAAAAGTGAAAGTCTGTTTAAACACTGTTCCAAAAAGCCCAATGAGTTATTTGCTAAAATATTTTCTATCTTACAGCTGATCTTAGGGTTTTTTATCATATGACTTCTATTTAATAAATGTCTTCTTTCCTGCTCCCTCATATATAGAATTGAGTACTCTGATTGTTGTGTACACAGATGGAGACTATAGCAAGGTATACTTGTGCTCAGCTATGTATGTGTGAAAGTCCATGAAACAGTTTCTTGTATTCATGTCTGGGAAAAACTTGGCATCTCATTTATCATGGGAGTGTAATACATTTGTGAGGTTGTTGATAGCTGGCTTCTGTTTCCTTTGTGAAGCCGAACTGTAGCCTGATTGAGTTGATAAATATGTTCCACATGCTTCCGATATTTGTGATCAACAGCCACTATTTACTCAACACTGTGTGCTAATGTGATCTCCAAGATGAAAGCATAGGCAGTTTTGGTTGAGATAACATCTAATTATTGACACCAGCTCTTTTTGGAGGCCTTCTTGCTGTGATTCTTGGGGCTCCTGTTACTGTATCTGTTCACTTTAAATGCCATTACAATGATATTAATATTCAGAGTAGTTTTACTTGTTTTTCTGTCTGACTGTTTGGTATTTTAGTCCTATTTTTTCCTGTTTAGATTTCTTTTTTCATTTATCTTCATTTGACTGTTTTGTTTTTACTTGAAAAGTTAATTCAAAAAGGCTAAAAATACAGATAACTTTTAATTTGAACAACAATTTTGGTCAGAGTTTAGGATTCCAAGTAAAGAAAAGAAATGTTCTACAGACATTTAACTTCAGATACAATCCATTTGCTTTATATTTTTAAAGTTTAGTGGTTTTGATGACAGTTAGCTAATATCAGCTACAGTCAAAGATGCTTTGAGTGATCGCTTCAGATCTGTTTTATGGCAGACGAATGCTACTTGCGCACTATAGTAGTAATTCCAATTTTCCAGTTTTAAAAAATGTTACGAATGAAGTTTCAAATGTAAGTAGTGAAATGAAGCAAATTAAACCAACTAAGCCAAATTCATCCCCACCCATCACCCCTTCCCAGTCTAAGGGAAATTAGCTTTTATGTACTTGCCTTGACTGTACACATAAAAAGTGCATCTTATCTTCCATAGAAGTACATAAATAGAAAGAAAAACAAATCGGGCAAATCAATTACCTTGCAGATCTTAAAAGTACACTATTACACACGTGTGTACTGCTGCTGGTTGCCTGTTTTTGCAATAGTGCCAACTCCTCTGAAAAATTTGAATACTGTTCCAAATAATGGACAGAATTGTATCAGAGCCTCAAATTCTAAAATAATCCTTTTAAAATTTCTGTCTCAGCTTAATACTGAAAATAGTAGGTCTCCTCACCTAAATGATTACCAGTTCTCTGGTTTAAATACATTAGATACTCAAGATTCTTTCAATTATGGTCACTTTAAGAGTGACCTATTAGTTTAAAAGCTGTTGTCCTTCATGCAGTTCCCATCTTTTAGTTTTCAACATGTATCCTCTTGAGATAACTGTGGCCATTGAAGAGGTTAGAATTGGAACATGTGACCTTCTCTTCCTCCAGAGCTCTGACAAAGAGAAATATGTGTCCATATTTAAAACTAATTTAATTCAGGAAATAGAAGAATGTATCTAGAAGACAGCTAGAGGAGAAGTTGACAACTACCTTGCCTTAAATGATTTATTAAAGCTTTACCTGCATGCTAACTGAAGTTGTGTTTTCTTTGTAAGTATCTTAATTGCATTTTTCCACAACAGGATAGCTCAGAATGCTGTTGCTCAATGATCAATTCAGGAAATAATGATAAGAAGAACAGTATATTTATATCCTTTATAGCACAAACTTATTGGAGAACTATAAATACAGTAAGAAAAATATGAACATCAGGAAAAAGCAACGGACTGCTTTTTCAAACATATTTGTATCTCATAGTCATAAAAAGTGTTAGGATTTAGGATTTACTTTTGTGTTCCACTTGAGGAGAGAAATTATGCATTTTTTCTTATCATACAGTCACTACATAGCATAATAAATTAAATGTTAAGGACTTAAAAGAGACCAAACACATCTAGATAGCACTTTGGGAAACTTGTCTCCTTTGTTTCAGTAGCCCTTAGAGACAAAACTGAACCTTTTCTATCCAAGTACCACAGAGGTACAGAAAATGATTACTGCTGGTTAACTGCAGGCATCAGGGAAACAGAATGTATTTCCATGACACTAGAGAAAAAAAAATCACTAAGACATCTGATCTCTTGTTAGTACTGTGTTTAGGCATAGGGCTGAGGAAATCGTTTGCAAGGCTTAATTTTTCAATTGCTTACATCAGTTTCATACTGAAAATGGAAACAGGGCAATTAGTTGACAAAAGTAATACAAGCAGCTGTGTAAATCTTGCATAAAATTGATATGCTAGTCAAGAAATATTGGTAAGTTTTATCAACACATTACTATGTTTGCTAGTTGTCTTCCAGGGGAGTTACTAAATTGTTAGGAATAGTGTTTATGCGTCACTGAAAAGAGTGGGTAATTTGTTGATTGGACCTCTATAGTTGTTAATATGGCTACTTGTATAATTGCTTATATTAATGGCAACTGTAACTCAGTTGAGTATTTATATAATCCACTTAGAACTTACAATTCCAAGCTTTAATTAATATGATCAAGAGTTCATTTGGAGCTTGAGAGAAAATTGATTAAAAAAAATCTATTTTCTTGTATTCAAAGCAGACCCAGTATTCAATGAAAATGTTAATTATTAGTTGCTTGTAGTTCAATTTTCAAATTTTATTGCTTATTATCATATGTAATTGCTGGTTATGTCAGTATTGTTTCTCAGTATTGTTTATGCATGTTTATAGGCTACCTGCTGATATATTAGATTCATTGTTACTGTTTTAACCATTTTGCTTATTTATTATGTTTTGCCATTTAGTTTGTTTCTGTAAAATGTTTGTTTCTTTAAATGTCAGACTCAGAATGATTCTTCTCCTAAATCAGCTATGTAGTAACAGTATTTAAAAAAAAAAAGCCTCCCAGCAAATTCAGTAGATATTTTACAGATAATTTTATACAAATCTATTTTCCAATTATTTTTCTTCCTGGAAAATTCAGATGTGTAGACTTAACCAAGTTCTACTGATACTTAACCCTCCTTTCCTATGTTGTCATGCACATTTTAATTTTTTCCTTTGTCTTATTATTCTAGAGAGAATAAAAGAGAGAAAAAAATTATTAAAAATAAAGACCAAACTTTCTGAATGTACTCAGAATATACACTCTCTTTTTGATTTCAGTTTTTCTTAGAAGAAATGAGATAGGAATTTTAATTTTCTTTTCAGAGCTACATTAAAACATGTCCAAGAGACATTCAAGGCACTACAGATAAGGTCTGTCAGCAGTTCCATTTATAACCCACCTCTGACTCTGCACACTGTTTTAAAAGCTTTTTAAAATTGATTTTTAGATGCTTTGGCTGCAACAGGCTTTTTGCTGGTTACATACAACATATAAAAATAAAATTAAAACTTAATAGGGTAGGTGATAAGTGAAGAAGTCCATTGAACTTCACTGTGTCTGTTCCCACACATTATTAATAGCAACATCTCCTTAAGTAGATGTACATTGAGAGCACACTAAGGTTGTCAAGAAAAAAATAGATCTGAGATCAAAAAAGACTCACATATTTTACCTTTTATTTCTGAGGTGCACACACACACACACACACACACATATATATATATGAAATTTACCATAGATACCTCAATCCTTTCTAGTAAAATTAAGTATAACTTTTAAATAATGATCTACTTAGCCTCAAATACTTCAGTGAAGTTCCTAGGAAACAAAGATGTTTACGGTTCACACTATACTGTGTTATTGTAAGATCTCACATAACTAACTTTTAAAATCTGTTCAGGAAGTCACACACATTCAGTGTTTTTCTCCTTAGCCCAGAAGCACAACAAAATGTACGTTATTAGATACGACTGTGATGTCTGTGCAGTTGGCAATCCAATCATAAAGCATCCAGGATGGTATTTCAAATTAAGGCATTCAATGATTTGCATTGATTTTAGACGCGGTTAGAAGGTAGTTAATGCTAGTGAGTAAGCAGCTTGGATCAGTCTATGAGATGTAGTGGTGTGAAATCTGTCCAGAGTTCCAGGTTTGTTGCGGAATAGGTGAAATGTGATTAGTCCATTCCAGTATCCTTTTCAAACACAAAAGTAGAATTAATTTAATGTAGAAAACCTGTGTGATTAGTTATGCTGATTTTGATATGGGTTGTAAATATTATAGTCATTTATGCTTGATTGTAATAGGAGGCATGTATGCAGAAATTACAGCTGATACTATACAGCAAAACGGGTACAAATTAACTATAATTGAAAAGTGTATTATATCTCTTAGTCAGAATTTGGGTATTCAAGGCACTGAGAGTGAGTCACTTCATTACAAGCAAGTTTTAATGCAGTAAGCCAGAAGAGAACACAAAACGGTAAGTTTTTCGTTTAGAGAACTAATTATAAAAGAACCACCTCCAAATCAGGTGTTAATTTAACATCTATCCTATTCTTGTAATTAAAGCTACATTATTTCTTTGCAACAACTGATAACCATATTGTCTCCACATAGAGTAAGAAATTTCACCTTTATAATATGGCTTTGCATAAATTTTTGTGTTTCTTCAGGTCATACTGAAGCTAAATCATACTTTATCCTAAGCATTAGTTCATTGCATTTTTCAGCAAAGCTGCATGCAGAGTTTTTACACAGTGCTTGAGAAGGTAAATGTTTAGATGAAATTAATTTACATAAAACATTGGAAAATGAAGTTATTCCAGATGTGGGGAGAGATTCCAAAGGATTAGTCAGCCTCAGAACTGTACTAGAGGAGACTGTGTTCTCCAGTGTCACTGTTCTGTCTAATCAGCTCCAATTCTGACACATCTCTAAAGTGTACTTGAAATGCAATAAACTTTCTGTGAGTACCACAGATGCAGAAAGTACGGAAATAGATTCCTACCGAAAGAACAGAAGGTGATTAGCCAGATAGGTGCCATTGGAGAAAATTGTAAGAAATGTGAAGTAGCAGCGGTTTTGCTGTAGCCAAGAATATTTGGCAAGTTTTTGGTTTTGTTTTTTTTTAAATACTGTTCATCAAAACAAATAACTAGAGCTTGTAAAATGCTGGTATTATCACCATGAGCACAGAAATTTATGGTGCAGGTAGATGAAAGGATATAACATATTTTTGTTAAGCTCATTCATGTTCTTTGTTTTTTGGTTGTCCTTGTCTTTCTTTTTTCCACCAGTTATTATTTTGTAAGAAAAATCTGCATTATCATTTTTGCATTCCAACTTGGAGTGGGAAAATAAGTAAGAAACCATTAAAAAGAAAAAAGTAGTTAACAAAATCATGTTAGATTACGCCCTACATTTCACTGGAGAAGTATGTCAGTTTTACCACCTTAAATCACATATTCAAAATATATGCAATAACATTAATGTTTTAAGTGCTTACCTCGAAGAAAAATCTTCATTGAGCTGAAGTGACTAAAAAATAAAATAATCCATGACTTTATAAAGTAATATTTAATGATGAAAGTAGTATAAATTTAAGCAGCTATCCCATGCAAATTTTCACATTAGATGTTTTCATATGAGGTTGCCTTGAATAGCACACCTTAAATGTGCTGACATTCAAAAAGACTATATGTATAAAAACATTACTTTAGATGTCTCTGTGGTTTATGATGACACACTTTATAATGGTATGTGACCACTATTCATTGAGCCATTTTTTCCTCTCAATAAAAGCTGATTAGATAGAATGCATTTGAATTGCTCTCTGTGCTTATGCAGCAGTATTGCAGGATAATGCAAGCTCTTGACTGAGTCAAGTGATCTTAACATAAATAAAATATAAATTAAAAAATATTTA
>VZTY01024258.1:92564-195065 GCA_013400935.1 Turnix velox | reverse complement strand
TCTGTGTGTGATTCTGTGATTTGTCCATTGTGCTTTACCTTCTACAGTATTTTGCCCTCCTGTTAAGCACTTTTCTGAGTGCTACTTGTACTTTTAATATCAGTGCTGATAAAGCCCTGCCACTTGGTTGTGTGGTGTATTAAACTGAGGTATAGTTTTCCATTCCTCCTCATCTATCTTGAGTAATGTCTGCTCACTTACTCAAATGTGTATTTTCAGAGGTTCTGTTGGTAGGCAGCTAATACAAATGTCTGCTTGTGTGGGTGAAATACTGTCCTTTGTAAATTTTCAGAATTCCTTGGGTATGTATTGCAAGTGATTATTCTAAATTATCTTGCTGTAAACACTATGCCTGATGAGTATTACTGTGGTCTGGCTTGTGCCAGTGTTGTATAGCATTTCTAAGTTGAGTTACTTTGACAAAATGAGATAATAATCAGGTATCAGAAGGGTAGTGATTCTGTCAAAGTTCTTATAAATAAGGTGCCAATTGCTGCCCAGCATCTATTATGTCCATCGTGAACAATCATTTCTCCCTTGCTGACTTTTTTCCTGTTACTTCACATAAGTAAAATAGTTTAGGTGAATTATGTTACTTGTGAAATATTTCTGGAAAATTCCCATATGCTTGCTTGGGTCTTGTACAGTGCCACATCCCTAACAGTGTTTCTTCCAAATGTCTGGAGGAAATATTCTGCAGCTTCCCTTGGGCTTTTTTTTACTTTTTTTTAACCACTTTTGGACATGTTCATATCCCATATTCAGATTCTGAATATTGTTTTTAAATCCAAACTTTTCTGGCGGCTATGCTGTGTGCCTGAAAACCAGTCCATGATGGTTGCATCAAAAAGAATTCAATGGCATCTACACATGGTTCTTCCCTTCCCATCTACTGTTGGCAGATCATAGGTACCAGAGAACATCTGCCCCTTCTGTGTGCCATCATCCTGCTGCATGAGAGGAGAACTGAGACAGGATTTAATCTCCTTTTTTTGTTTTTAATTTGAGTTGTTTGAGTGCAATTATCTCCTACATTACTGCTTTCTCTTTTCTATCCTTTGGAACTTGTGGAAATACTGACATTTCTCCTGATCTTTGTGTAAATACTAATAGGGAGTTCACAGCTTCAGAGTGCTTTGGCTCTTTCACTGAGGTTGGTGCTTTAGAGCTTTGCAAGTTTTTTCCTTTGAGTATTAGATCAGATAGCCTCCACTCTTCCAAACTCATTGCCTTTTTTTACGTTATAAAGTATTTCTAATGTGTGGAAATGCAACGGAAGTAATCACCCCTCTGCTTTCCCCAGCAGATGAGCATAGTCTGGATATGCTCTTATGCACTGAACCCAGCCTTTGTGGTAGCATCTGTGAGTGTGCCTGTGGTACAGTTTTCCTCTTTTTTTGTCATGTGTGGATCCCAAGGGCCTTTGCACATTCAGACTGGCTCACCATGTGCTTTGGTTTTTATTACTTGTAGTAATCAAGGTAACCCATTCTGAGAATTCCTCCACCTTTCCCATTACAATTAATTATGCCATGTGCTGGAGCTGCTCTCCCCCTTTGGCTGCAAAGGTGCTGGTGCACATTGTGTTCAGTGAAACCTTGAGTTCTTCACTGACTTTGTATGTCTCATGCCCTCTGTAATGTTGGTCTCTCTCATAGTTTCCTTTGCCTTGAGCTGTCTTTATGTGGATTCTACTGCATACTGCACATTGCACTGCAAGATTAATAATTATTCTTTTGCAACTTTCAGTCCCACTGCTAAGTATTTTGGGTATTTTTTTCTCACTGTGCTAATCAGAATGAAATCTATATCTGGCAGTTTTCCTTTTAATACTGTATTTCCTGATACAAGTAGCAAATGCTTCCTCTCTGCTGCTGCCATTGACATCAATCCAGTGGCTGTTTGGAGGTCTGCTCAGCCCTTCCTACATTCTCTTCTCAGAATAGTTTATTAATGCCAGAATTTTTGAGGGTTGGTAGCACCTTGCCTGGATCAATTAAGATGCCTGTTTAGCTGTAGCTCCCTATTATCTCTTTCCTTATCCTGTTTCACAGTTTTGTAATCACTTGGCTTTGAAGGCAAGTGTGGGCATGCTTGGACTAGCTTTCATGCACTTCATCCATCCACAGGCTGTCTTCAGTGCTACAGGCAGGTGATACTGCCTCTCAAATGGAAAGCTCATCAGCTTTCTACAGAAGGGACAACAGCTGCCTCTTATTGTAGTCAGAAGTCTTTCCTGATTTTCCCCTTCTTCAAACTGACCCAAGTGAACACCTCTGTCACCATGGCATATTGTCTTGTATTAGGTTTCCTTTGAGGGAACACTTTGGTGTAACTACCTTTTTTATATACTTAATAGTATAAAAGCAGCAGAACCTGCTGCTGGCTAGCATTTCACAGTACTTATTCTGCCAGAACTTGTGTAGCTGTTTGGATAACTAACTGTGCATGAGGCATTGCCATCCTTGCCCCAGAGAAAATGACCAGCAGCCAACCAAGCAAATCAGCCCAAGGAACAAACCTTAGAAACAAACAATGTTTCTATGCCTAATACAGAGATAATGTTAAATGTCATTCAAATGTCATAAAATCCCTCTGCAAATTTGAATTACATGGGTGGATATGAGGGTCTGGAGGCACTTATACAAAGGTATATCCAATGATTAAAAGACTGAGCTTTTTCATCTGTTATTTGTCTCAGGATTTCCTAGACAGTGAAAGATGGATTATGTTTGCTCATCCATTCTAATTGTAAATGTGTTTTCCTAGCCTAGAATATCTTCACATGCACCTCATGTTTCCTTACAGTTGCTTTTCAGTATTGCATTTCAGGACATCTGAAATTTATATTATTGGGTAAGCAGAGATGACTCTGTTAACAAAAGGAACTAATAAAGCAGTACACAAAGATGAGAGGCTTTTATGTTTAAATCTGACTTTCTAGCCACTGCAGTCCTGATCAGTAGGACCTCAAGCAAAAAAAAAAAAAATCACTTTCCTTTGTAAATTGACACATAACTATGTGATAAATTGATCTGGTTCCACCAATTAAAATAGCAGCCCTGAATTTTTATAGGGGGTCAGTGGCAAGGCATTGTGCCTGTTTTATGTCATTAAGTTCCCTATAGCTGTAATAGGTAACTAGTTTGGCATGTGTTTTTCATTAGTGACTACAATAAAGTCTTTATACAGGCACTGCCAGCACAAGTGACTTGCAGCCAGCTCTGTAATGGTGGATAGGGCTAAGCTTTACAAGGACTAGTCTCACTAACTTAGTAAACAGAACTACAGCTTCTCTAAAATCAGGCTGGATGAGCCCCCCGTAGTGCATGGAGAGGCAGAAGTGCCAAGAACTGAGAATCAAGGAATTTGAATGAAGAGGTGCCCAAGCTCTTGTAGGCACAGTACTGGAAAGCTTTCTGTTCTCTGTTTCTGTGGGAAGGCAAGCACCCAGTTCTTGGCATCTTTTCCAATGAGAAGTCATGAACATGTTTCAGCAGACAGGGGACTTGACTGATGCTTAAAATAATTGATTTATTCTTACTGTTGTTCTCCTTCCTCTGCATACAAGATCTCAGATTTACTTGGGAGCAGAAATGTGAGATGCTGTACAAAGTCTGAATTCCCTAGCAGACAGGCTTTGGCATGACTTTTCCTCTGATTGCCCATCCAATTCAGAGTGAAAATTTGAACTTGCCTTATATTATGGCAAATGTAATTCTTGCAGATAGAAACAAATGTTGCTTAATGTAATAACACCAATATGGTACCTGAAAGACTCATATGAATTCCCTGACCGACATCTGTTCTACCAGCTTAAATGGTCACAAAGAATTTTCATGTAAAAGAAATTCCCCATGCTCTTAGTACTAACTTCTCAATTCCTCATTGGAAGTTGGCAGATTAATTTGACATCATGATTTTTGCCTGTCTGTGAAGGTGGAACAAACCTTTTGTATGGAGATATGTTTTTTGCCTCCTGCTTTGGATATAAGGAGGGGAAATGAAAGGATTAAGATTGGACAATAATTTTCCTTTACTAATTTTTTTCAGTTGAAGTATCACTGCATCTGTTGTTGGTAGTGATATCTTGCAGTGAACATCAGCATGGTGAAACTGTGCATCTTCAATGATGTAATTTAACTGCTAAGCATTCCTTATCCTCTCATTGAAATGTCTGATTGTATTTTCCTGAAACTGAAGCAGACCTTACTTGTTCTCAGACATTTGTGAAAGCAACAGTGAAAAGCAGGGAGAGGTTCTGATTGCAGGATAGGAGTATTAGGGGTTCTTATAATTATCTTTCTTGGAGTTGGAAAGAAATAAAGAAAGAAATTATTTAAGAGGCGATGTCCATTTCAAGTTTAGAAATGGCTTTATCTTAAAGGACCAAGATGGTGTCAATCTATATGCAAAGATATACTGCAATTATTGTGGATGTAAGTATGCTAGGGGTCTTCTGGCAAATGGTGACACTGGCTTGTCCATATTCACTCTTTCTATGGGACAACTATAATTCTTTTTTAACTTAAAACACTATTGCTCTTTTTGCCCGAAGCATTTCTTTTTTTAAAAAAACAGGTGAAAACATAATGAACAGGGCAACCTTGTCCTGAATTCTAATAGCATTCTGATGAAGTAAACAATGATTCTTAATTAGAAGCTAAAATTTTTAATTAAGATGATTCTTCAGTAATTATCTCAGTTGTCTGCTTCATTGGATTTTAATGAAAAAGATTGATTAGGTATAAAACCAGTAGCATAATTAAACATTCAGGGTCTACATTGGTTATGAGGTGAAGGCAATGTGATTAACTTCAAAGTGTGTTTTTCAGCAGATGATGTTAGACAGTGAAGCCCACTTCAGGTGCTGTGCTGCCCAATCCCAGCTCCCTCCCTCTTTCCCTGCCTGCATTTTGGGCAGGAGCAATATGCAGGTGTGTAACTTCTATGTAATAGGTAGTTATGTTGTGTGACAGACTACAATAACACACTTTAACACCATCAATGTGGTTATGAATTCCCTGTGTCAAGGGGTTTTAGTAAACTTGACCACAACTTGTTACACAGGTGTCAGGCCCAAGAGTAGATTTATTTTTGTTCTTGTGAAAAGTGTCATAAGTAGTTCACCAATTCTGTTTTAATGTGTGCCTGGTACCTCTCATATGTTTGCATATCTAGAATGATTTTGATAATTATTGATAATTTTGATCTGAATATAAATAAGAAATTGAAGCCTGAACCTGGGGCCTAATAAAGTTAGCCATGGAAACCAGTCTTATGAGAACCTTGCAGGAAAGTAACTGATTTCTTTTAGGTAGCCATAGAAACATCATGAATTCAGGATCTGGTATTGTTTGACCAGAAACCTTGATGTCTAATGAGCAAGTAATAGTGGACATGCTTATTCTAGTAACTTAAATCAATGAATATTGAGGTATAAATATGTTGATTGTAACATCTGAGTAGAATCCCATGTCCCTGGTGTGCATAATTAATAAAGGAAGTCTCTCCTTACCCAGCTTTGTGTTGATAATTTTTTCTTCCCACTGTAGGTTTGCAATAATAGGACCCAGATGGCGAGAGATGCCTTTCTGTGGTTGATATGACTACAGGAATAGTGGCAATCAAAAATATGACTCCTTTGCTCTCACTGGGCAGTTTCTCACTGAAAACTTGGCTATAAGTTTATTGTAGTGAAAATTTGTTCTGAAGAACAAATAGCTGCTGTGCTTTCTATTGTGATTCTATAGCCTTAATACAGCAGGAGTAACTGCACTCAGTCCCCTGTTAATGAATTGTGATTAAACATGGAGCTCATTGCCACCAGGAGACAAATTGGGGATGTTTTTTAATGGAAGTTGTTGCTCTTACAGCCAGAAATATTTGTACTGAAAAACTGACATTTTGCGTTATAATACAGAATTCAGGGGCCCTGCCTGGAATTCAGTGAGTTTCCCAAAGCTTTTGCTATGGATCAGTCTACTGGGAGTCCTCCAACAGTATTATACTTCTCACCAGCTGCCAGAAGGAGGAAATGTGATGGAAGTGCCAGAAAGCTATCAATGTACAGTCATTCCAATAAAAGTTTGCCTTATGTAGATTCATGTTCTGGTTCATTTTCTCAGCATAAGGCAAAAGATGTTTTTCTATGATGGCACTGGAGCATCAGAGAACATGAGAATCAATTCTGCGGTTCAAAGTCATGTTTTTTCACTGAATCAGCCCACATCAATTATTTTTAAACTTAATTATTTTCTCAAACTCCTCATCTAACAAAGAAGCCAGCAGATTACTTCTCACACTTTCCCCATTAATTGTTGGAATATTTTCCTTGGTGCCAGACAGTCTTAGTTAATCATTAGTCACATTAGCAAAAGGGGTAACTCCAATTCTTTCTGTTGATTGCCCTGGCTATCACAATTAATGTGAAAGGCACATGATGAGGCAGCTTGGTTTTTTTTTTGAGTTTTTGCATGCAGAAATATTCAAAGTCCCAATTCTATGCTTCTAACTAGATGGGCAAAAGCCCACATGAAAGAAATCTCTCATCTCCTCCTTTTAGCACTTGAATAAATATTCTTAAGGGACCTTTTCTTCTAAAAAAAATAGATTGTTTGTCTCTAGAAAAGTTTCTATTTGACCCACGTGAAAAAAAAAAAGGGAATTCCTTCAAGGGATTCTTAATCATTAGATAATCTAACAAATATAACCTAATTCCGTGTTTTTCTGTGTTGCAATGGGACCCTTTGTAAAGAATCTTATATCCTTGTAACCTTTATAGAAGGACTCTGCTTGAACAGTGTCGGATTTGAGCATATTATTTTTACCTCATGCTCCCATCATGTTTGGAAGGTCAATAGCTCTTCAGTGTTTACTTAACCAGCAAATCTGGGAACGCAAAAGGCATGGGTATATTTTTTTTTGTGGAGAACGCTACACAGCAAGTTTTACTACCCATATCCACAGAAAGAAAAAGTATATCTTAGGTGTTTCTTTGAGGAACAGGTTTGCTTATTGAGAGAGACCCCTCAATAAATCCTTGTATCCTTAGAGGAGCTGTAAGGAGCAGTTTGTGTAATGCATTGCTGGTGGATAACCTTCCCTTTCCACTATATTTGGAGTACAGCCTATCTGATGGTATTTCTTTCTTCTTCATAACCCAACTGACTTTTAGCCCCCAAATATTTTGTATAATTTTCTCAAACACAGTTTCGCTTCTTACTTATCTTGACAATAAAACAAATGAATAGCAGTCCAGATTTTAAATGAATGTTGCAACCACTACATCTTGGGGAGCTGAGCAGACAAATGCATTTGTCAGCTTGTGCCTAAAAGCACAAGGATCAAAGAAAAGACTGGAAAGAAAATAATCCACTGTTTGCTTATGTAGCTCCCCAAATTTTCTGTTGAAGTGTGAGTTGTGTGCTTAAAGGCTAAGGTGTACAATTTTGTATATATCAGACTAATCAACACCTGAAATCTGTTGCTGCCTAGCTTCCTGGAATGCATTTGTCTTGGTAGACTTTTGAAATCAATTGAAATGTATCTTTTCCTCCTGGTAACTGACATGATAGATTGGTAATAATCAAACACTATTTGTGCAAAGTCAGACTGGCTTTTCTGTCATGAGTGATTGAACATCCTTTAAATACCATTGTGGCATTGCTCCTGTTTCAAAGCCTAATGAGAAAACATTATAAATGGACTAAAGTCATGTTTCCTGTTCCCTGTTGTGCACTCAATACAGACACACCTTGCTTTATCTCTGCACTGAGCTTCAGCAAACTGTCAAGCCAAATACAGAGTGCACATGCAGTATTTTAATTAATGTCTAATGATTCCTTTCTGATCAGGTTTAAAATCCTCTCTGAGCAAGTGATTATAGGTAATTCTTTAGCTGTAACAAGATCATTTGATAAGGCAGATAAAGGAAAGCAATTATTTAAATATCAGCAGCTTAATATCAGTAATGACTGTCGTCTTCTTCTTCAGCCTTTGTGTGACTGTGTTAATTTAATATTAATTTTCATGGCACTGAAACAGAACATAAACACAAGTGGAGTGGAGATTTCCCAAAGGAGAAGGATTTTCAACATGTAATTCCTTCTACTGGCTCACTCCTGTTGATGGTAAGAAAGAGGTAGTGCATCCATTTTCTTGCTTTTCCTTGTCACTATTCTTGTTATCAAGATGGAATTTTTCTTGTTGGATCAGGTCATAACGTTCATTGTATGCTTTGCCATGGCTTCTGGCTCTTGGGTTGAACTTGTTTATTTGTGCAGCCTCTCTGCTCTGAGGCTTGTCCAGGGCTACATCTTGCTTATGCATTGGGGAGCAGCTTTAATCATTTTGATGGACAAAGTACTGTAAGTTTTTCCCTGGAACTGCTCAAGTCAGACTTCGCTTCAGATTGATTTGTGCTCTGGTAAGAACCATGCTCATTTGAGAAAAATTGTCCTATAATTTTGCAAGACAAGCAGAGGAATCACCTTCTCTCTTGGGAGATTTGAAGTCAATTCTCATGCACTTTAAGCTCTTTGTGCCAAGTTCAATGCCTTACATTAATGCCAGGGAATTTGATCTTGCAAAGTAGATGTAATTGAGAGGCAATCACTTTTCCTCCACACTAACAAAAATGCTAAACTTCAGATAATGATTAATGACCTGAATTGCTGTGATATTTGGGAGCACACAATTGGCAAAATGCTGTTGTATCGCTTTTGGCTGGGATAGAGTTAATTTTCTTCATAGTGGCTTATTGGGTACTATGTTCTGGATTTGTGCTGAAAATAGTATTGATAACACTGGGGTGATTTAATTACTGCTGAGTAGTGCTTGCACAATCCTCAGGTCTTCTGCTTCTTGCACTGCTGTGCCAGTGAGTCTGGGGGTGCACAGAATGCTGGGAGGGAACACAGCTGGGACAGCTGAACTCCAACTGACCAAAGGGATATTCCACACCATAAGACATGGTGCTCAACAATCTTTGGGAGAAACTTGTCAAGGCAGTTGTTGCTCAAAGGCTGGCTGGGAGTTGGTTGTCTGTTGCTAAGCAAATGGGATTTTTTTGCATCACTTATTTGTCCCCTTATTTCTTTTAAATTATATTAATGTATGAATTTTCTACATTTTGCTCTTTTTGTTCTCCACCCCTCTGGAGAGGAGGGAGCAGGTGGTGTCTGTGTGGGTCTTAGCTGCCTGCTGGGGTTAAACCACAGGAGCTGTAAAAGAACATTCTAGACAATACTTTTATATATATGTATCTCTTTTCTTCCTTGCTCCAAATTATGAATAACCTGAATGGCCTGGTTTTGGTGCAAAATACTACTCACTGGTGACCCTGGGTCTAAACAGTATCTTGGTAGAGCTGTATTGTGTGTTTCCAAAAACTGAAGCATGTACGAGTCAATAACTACAAGGTCCAATCTCATTTACTGAAGATAGTGAAGTGTGAGGAGAGGAGGAGAAATAAAACCACCTTTATTTACAAAATAAAGCAAAATTGGAGATGACACAGAGTGCATATACCTTGGACTCGAAGAACATGCACTGAAAGAGTGATAGGGAGCAGAAAGGGGAATGATAAGGTGCTTTGTAAGGGTGCAGGGCACCACTCTGAGGTCAGAGTGATATACATGGGGTCATGTACTTGGGAATGGAGGCATCCTGCTTGCTCTGCTGGGCACAATGACTCATGCAGAGGAAGCAGTGGTGCTTTTGCCGACAAGATTGCTGATATTCATATTGGTCAGTGGTCCATAGGAGAGGGAGAGAAGATAGCATGGAGTTCAACGCTGCTTCTGCTGTCCTGAAGCAGAGCAGGTGAAATGATCTTCAGTCATGCTTTCAGCTGTGGAACATAATGTTCTCCTTTTTAAAAGGCAAGCAGGCAGATGTTCTTCCTCCTTTTATCCAGACTTATATTGGCATATATGTAACCATAGCAACTATGGCTGGAAAAACTGAGATCTAGTAGTTTTCAAATTGCCTCCAGAATAAGTTTAACAATGAGGCCTGAAAGCAGGTAATATAGCTCATGGAAAGGTACACAACAAAAATTAAAGGAAATTTTATTTCTAAAGTTAGTAAAAAAAAATTCTAATAAGTGAAGTAATAGCTTCTCCCATTAAACAGGCACTTAAACAACCCGTTAGCATTTCAAATTTACCTTCAGGCAATCTATGTTTTTCTGGCACATTTGATATCACTTTTGTTTACTCACAGTAATTACTTTTAGATATGTATTCTTAACTCGCCACATGCTGAGTTAACATGATCTGAGTTGATCCTGGTTGAAATGAGTGTTGGCTGTGTAGCATGTTGATTTAAACAGAGTTTTCCAGTTATGCTGTCTGACTTTGAACCCCACTGCCTGAAAGAGTCTCTGAACCCATGTTTACAAAGCAACTTACAAATGGGATCCTCTGTTTTTGTGTAGTTGATTTAGAACCAAGGTGAGGGGTTCAAAGTGAAGAACACCCACTCAAGCAGTAGGTATGGGCAGGTTTTGCTATGCATGAAAAAAAACAGATGGGTGCTCATAAAATTTAGGACTCCTCATATCTTGCAGTTGCTTGCTTTTGTAAATAGAAAGTCAAGGCACCTTAAATCACGTGTGTTTTTGGGAATTCAGACTGAACTTCATGAATTGGAGCAAACATTTTATTGCACAAGTAGTATTCATATAGCGCTTCTTGAAAATGAAGTGGTAGTAAATTGAAGTACAATGTGTTTGTGTCAACAGATTGAGTAGATTTTGGAGATAATGAGTAGATGAATTAAACTTGAAAAATGCTGAATGTATGCAATGGATTTCTATGCCTTATTTAGATGACTCCTTTTCAGGAGAACAAACAAGTCTTTATCTCCTTAGAAAATCTTTGCACAGAAATGAGAGAAATGTAGCTTCTTAACACTATCTATCAGAAGCTGAGTTTTTGAAAATCGGTTAATGCAGATGAATGCCACACATGAACTGGAAACAAAGCACTTAAAGACTTTGTTAGCTTGGTGTGCAAGTTTAGTACTTCAGCAGGAGCAACATCCTGGTCCTTACAAATAAAGTTTGTAGAAGTAAAAGGCACATATCTTTAGGAAATTAGGTAGGCCTGCTTGGCATGATACCTACTGCATCAGTTTAGGGATCATAGGATGCTGGATAGGGTAGAGTGAAATCTAGTGAAGTTATTCAGGGAAGATGTTCAGTGATTTGCCATCTCTAGATAAGGAATTTATATGCTAGTGGTAAGAAGGATATGATAATCTAAACTTAACCATAATAAATAAACTAAGTTTTTAAAATCAGAATTGTAGCCATACCTAAAAAATTTGTTTCAGATAATACATATATTAATTTTGACATTTCAGAGTGGTTGTAGATGTGAAGTCAAATTGGCTTTGTGAAGAGTTTATCCTAAAACTCTTATTAATGAGATATAAATAATTCTTAATTAATATTTTTAATTCTTTGATGAGTAATGTGAAAAGCTATTTTTTTCCCCACATGAAGTATTGGAGTGTGATAAGGAAGTCAATGCTAAGCATTTTTTAGGCTTTGATGTTATCAATATGAATGCATATCAACAACATGAATAATGCTGAGCCCTTAAAGGTAGAGTTGCAGGGCTATCTTCTTTTAATCAGACATTTTCTGCTGCTGTCTCCATTTCATTTCAGTAGGTCTCAAACAGCAAGATGAATTTCAGCTGGCACAAGCTTTTTACTGTTTGCTGTGAAGGCTTGGATTTATCTCAGCTTTTATAGAGGTTTAGTTGAAGTTCTTAATGTAAAGGCATTGTCCTCCACAATCTCTTGAAAACTGGCAGCATTATAGAGGCACCTGTGTGGGTGCCAGCTATCTAATTTCAGACTTATAAGTACTGACTCATTGCCTGCAATTACCTCTCCATTTTTTAGAGAGTTAAGTGATGGCATTCCTCAGATTAGATGCAAAAAGTTAGAATAATTGATCTGGTCCTAAATGTATATTATGCTTTGCATATAGAACTAGATGCTTCTGGATTTCTGCTGCCAACTTGTTAGCATATTCAGTTCTTGTGCATTCACTTGAGGTGGTGGCAGGAACAATTGTCACACAGTGGCAATGGATAGAGAAGCCATTGCAATGCTTGTAGCTCATTATACTATTTTACAACTTAAGAGCATAGTAGTGCTGTGTTTCGTACATAAAAGGGCTATAATATTTTGAATAAAGTGAATTGTGCCATCAAAAGTTACTTTTATGGTAGACAGAAGTGCTGTGCCATGATGGTGGCATGAAAGCAACAGTACAGCCAAAATTCTCAAACTGGGTTTAAATGATTCTAAGGTTAATTGCCTAGTGATTATATAGGAGGCACATTGTAATCTTTTATGTAATAGTAGTGCTGTAATGCCTTTTAAGTTAAGGAAATGAGCCTAAAATTAAAGTAGCGACAGTGAAAGACATTAGGGTTTTTATAGAATGCTTCACAGATACAGAGCAGAAATCACGAGCAGTAGATTGATACACAAGAATCATTTAAATTATGGCAAAGAGACCAAATATGAAATGTTAAGTTCCTTAATCTGCCTGATGTGTCAATTTTGTTCAAGAGTACAGAGGAACTGTGTAGCTAGTGCAAACTACATAGTTTGACACTGGGGTAATTCTCAAGGAAGTGAAAAAAGGTGCAGAAGAAACAGTGAAGTGTTGGGTTGCTAAAGCTGAGCAGCAGCTGTTTTGACTCTGGAGCATAAAATCTTACAGATCTGGAAGCAACCAAGATGGTCTCAAAGCAAATGGGAAATCTCCTGAGTTAACTGCTTTATTTTAAGAGGGAGGGGATGTAAATCAGTTTTGGTGTGCCTACCTCATCTGTGACACTCAAGCACTCCATATGAATATTTTTAAAATTGATCTAGGTGCTGAATTATGACTCTTGCCTATTAACAGTTATTTCTTCAGTTTGCAGACAGATTGATTAAAATTTCCTCCCATACAGTCCCATTTTCAATTTTTGGTTGTCACTAAGGATGACCCAAAGTTGTCCTGTTTCACTGCTGTGCTGGCCACAGCCACCTGATTGCTCCTCACACCTGTTTGTCCTTCTGGGACTTTGTTGACACTCTTGCCAGGTAGCAGAAGACAGTAGAATGAGAAGATGCCACAGGAAGTGAATGTATATTGAGTTGCATGGCAAACCATTCTTCATTAAAGAAAACCTATTTGATGAACAGGAGGAGGTCTTACAGACATTAGGCCTTATGGGAAACTAAGCTAAGAAATGCTCAATGTAAAATACATAATACATAAATTAGGTGATTTCTAGAGAGAGCCAGGAAGTCACCCATAGTGAAGCTATGACTGTGAGAAAAATGTGATGACACAATTTCATAAGGTCAAATCCTGTTTGTTTACTATAGTCTTCCTGTTAGTGACTATAATATTGTGATGTGCATAGTTGTCTCTTTCTTCACAGAGAATCCATGCTGATATATTTTGAATCATATGCCTTGGGAGTGAAAAAGAATATCAAATAGGAAATCAATAGGAGCATTTACTTTTATTGTTTGTCAGCTATTGTTTAGGTGAAATAAAAATGACTGTTGTGTTTATACAACAGCACTTACTCTCGGACCATTTCCAGAAGTGTCAGATTTTCATGAATGATGCTTTCTAATGTTTTCATTTTCATTCCTCAAGAGAATGAATGCGAGAGAGTAAGCATTGATTCATAATTTGTATAACTGAGTGAATTGGATGAAGTGGGATGAGTGTTGTCAGAACTGATTATTCCAAGGACTTGTTCCAAAAAGCTTTAGTTCTTGAACTGAAGAGATCCTTAAGCATGAATTTGTCTAAAGAGCAAGTCTCCTGGCTTTCCTTTTCTGGCCATCTCCAGGTAGATATAGTCTTTAAATGAACTTCACATTGTGGATTTCCTACAGGCTGTGCTAGCCAAGCAGAAATTCCTAGGAAAATGTTCTTCTGAAATGCTGACCTGAGTAGTGGCATTGCTAATGCAAATTCAGGAAATGTCATGTCAATGATTTATGGTGTCATTGCTGGTTGAGTGATGAAAAGTGTCAAGCTAGTAACCTGTCCAATGAACTAAGATGCCATATAAGTTTCTTGTATACATGCCAGAGAGAACTTTTAAGTCTGCTATTTGCTACATCCCTGGAGTTGCTGAGTGCCAGACCTTGATTTGGGTGGTTGCCAGATGACCTTTATCCTAAGAAGGCCATCAGAGAGAGGATTTTAGGCCAAGTAGTCAGTTTCTGGCAGCATATTTGCATGAGGAACCAATGATTGAATCATAAAAAGTAATAGGAAGAATAACTTCCACTGTGTGATTTAAAACTTCCTAAGCAGAACAGAAGGAGATAAAGGAAGCCAAGAGAAGTGTCCTTGGAAAGATACTGGAAAGAATGTTCCAGCTGAGACAGTAGAAGCAACTTCTTCAGTAAGTGGAGGTGTTATCAGACTCAAGGACTTGGATAGTGCAAAATATGACAATGAAGACCCTGTTATGTCTGAATGTAAAGAAACAGAATATGCATGTATTTCTTACATAATGTATCTTCAGATTCCCAAAACTACCAGGTATCTTGCTAAACTTCTAGTGAGTTTATGTTAATGTGAACTTCAAAGAGGAAGGGCTGAGGGAGCTGGGTCTCTAGCTTGGAGGAGACTGAGAGTTGACCTCATTAATATTAATAAATATGTAAAGGGTGAGCATCAGGAGGATGGAGCCAGTGACCTTCAATGATGAGACAAGAGGCAATGGGTGCAAGCTGGAACACAGGAGGTTTCACATAACCTTTTTCACAGTGAGGGTGACAGAACACTGGAACAGGCTGCCCAGAGATGTTGTGGAGTCTCCATCTCTGGAGACATGGAAAACCAGCCTGGATGTGTTCCTGCATGACCCAATCTAGTGCTCCTGCTCGGCCAGAGATTGGATCAGATGATCTTTCAAGGTCCCTTCCAGTCCCTGACATTCTGTGATTCTGTGAAAGCATTTTGTTTTTACATAATTATGCACCATTTGAATAAAGTTTCTCTATTAGAGGATAGACTTTCTGCTTCAATGGTGTCTTTACCGTCTTATCATTTGTCCAACCTTGCTGGTAGAGCTGGCTTTTCTTCAGAATAATTTTGTTTGTTGAAATTTGGATATTAGTATGAAGAAAAGCAATTCTGATAGCTGGATTGCAAGGTATTATTATGCTGTAAACTACTTTTAGTATTATGTTATATGTTCTTATTATTGATATTCTTTGCAAAATTTGGTATTCTGAGAGCTGCATAAGACTCTTATTGTGACTGATTTACAGGCTGAATGCATTTGATTAGAGAGTTGTGAAAGCTTCTCAGTATCTGTGAGACATAAATATCTAAAAATCATGAGTCTGAAGTCCAAACTATGGTGAATTTTGAGAGTGAGCAATTTAAAAAAAAAAATCCTCCACAGCTTGCCTTGCTTGCTAAAGCTACCACTTTCCATCATGTAAGAATACACATAACCAGGACTTGCATTGCTTTGTCATTTAGGGTCAAATCATGACATTGACTGCTGTCTTGCTCTTGGGCAGTGTCTTCCTGGAGGTTGCACTAGATAATACAGAAACTTCAAGTGTTAGCAAAGAAGAGCAATTACAGAGTTCTTGGAGTTATTTGGTATATTACTGCTGAATGAAAGACCAAGATTATGTCATTAAACCCCCTTATTCTTTTCCATGAAAAACACCCACCAAAACATGTGCTCTCTTCTGCCACTTAAAGATGACTTATGTTCAAGAGCAGGTTAGATGATGGCAGAATTTACACAGGATTTGGCAATGCTTAGTTTGGGTGACTTCCATTTTTTGTGCTTTTTGTGAAGCTGTTGATTCTCATGGCATCAATAAATTAGCTGGGATAATTTCAAACTCTGAAACTCTTTGTTTAGCATTTTCCATTTCACAGCTGACACACAACTGTATTGCTTTATTCTGTTCCCTCAGTGACTCTAATCACAGAGCAGCCATGCCATAATTTCTGAAGTATTGGCAAAGCTTATCTTGGGGTAGAGAATCTCTGAATGGCAAAAAAATTAGCTCTATGATTTACTTTGATTAATAACTCTTTCTGAAATAAGTACCTTCTTTCTTTTGCCTCTCAGCTGTCTGTGCTTGGAGAGGAGGAAGAGACAGAAACCTGATGGTATAAAAACAATTCTTGAACACCCTTCCTAATTCCCCCAAATTAATATTTATATGACAATAATGGAAACAGAAGAGACTTTCTTTTTTTTTTTTCAAGATCATTTAAATTCTTCTCAGCTTGTCTTGATAGAGAGCTCTGCATAATACTATATCATTAGTATCACAGTCAGAGGATTGAGGCTTGACTCTCCTAGGATTTAAAAAATCAGTACTGACGATGATGAATACTCAGCCACAAGGCCATGTACTTTCTGATCCTTCTTGTGCAAGTTTAGTTTGCTTAGAAAGGCAGTAGGTTGTTCCTTTGCTTACAGTCCAGTCTTCTACCTATTCTTTGTTTTACAAACCTCAGTTTAACATCCTTAAGATTATATAGCCAGTATTACAAGACTGGCAAGCCATGAGACTTGTTGCAAAAGTCTGCTGCTTGTGACACCTGCCTCCTGTTCAGGCTAAGTAGAGGCCAAAGCATAAGCTGAGTTAACTGTAACTGAAGAGTTGCACCTATTTCTTATAGACTATGAATGGTTGAGGTTTGGTTGTGATCCAATCTACAGGCAGTTTTTTGTTGTTTTAGCTGAAGCAAAAGTAATTTGTCTCTTCTTCCTATTAGCCTTAATGAAAGGCAGCTGGTATACTCAAAAGTCAATCTGCTTCCCCAGATTTTATACTACAAAATGACTATAAAGCATTTGAAAATGCTAATGTGAGAAAGCCCAAAAGCCCCAGAGTTAATGTCCAAAGTTATATCAATAAATCCTTTACTTCAGTTAACTAAAATTTTAAAGCTTAGCATGCTTTTAATCACTTACCAAGAAATCTGTTGGGACAAGGAATCAGCCTTGAGGAGTAACCCTGAGAGGTTGTTCCTCCCCCAAGTGATGTTCTGTTCACTAGTTAGTCTGTCCACCAAAAGTTCTGTCCACTCTTTATAGAGCAAAATGATTTACCAGTAGTAATATCTGCATCCCAGGAAGGCATCTAGGTCCTTGTTCCAGATAGCTTTTTGTGGCCATGCTACCATCTGTTCCCCAAAGGTAGTTGCAGCCACTACAACCCTCATGTTGTTGTGGAAATCAGGTGGGACACACCATGTTATCACAATCCACCTTATGACTATAATAACTTCATTTGCCTTTGCACCTCTTGCCTCTGTGCCATAAATAGTATATTAAGATTCTGTGCATTAAGGATCCAGGGTAAGTAGGTAGTAAAATACTATGAGTTGCTTCTTGACTTCTAAGTTTTGGGTGATTGAAGGTAGATAATTTGTTTTGTCATGTGCCAAATCTTTATATATAATGTAGTCATAAGCAATAAACGTATTAAACTTAGAGTCAGCAAAATCACAGCTGGGTGAAATGTGAGATTAAATGCAGCTATTGCTGTTGGTGATTGTCCAAGATGAGTTTCCTACCAGGAGCTGTTTCCATCCTTTTCTAGGCTTTCCAAGATATAACTTGCTGCTTCTGTCTGGTGATAAATTGTGATTGGAGTTTTCTGTCCACTGTTTTGGACATGTCCTACAGGTCATTGTGTTGTAGTAGTTTCTTTACAAATCTAAGATGGGGTAGGCAATAAATCTTGACTGAATTTATATTAGGTTGTAACAATTGATAATACATAACAGGAGGCAAGTAATTCAAGTCACAACCCATAACTTTAAGTTACCAATGCAAGTATGTGAATGTTTAATTCTATCTACTGCAACATTACCTGTGAATATGAAATCATGAAGAGTTCTCATGCAAATACATCCTTTTCCAATATATACCAGTGTAGTTTAATGGTTTTTTTCAGGTCTATTTCAAAATGTCAGACATTTTGTTCAGTGTCAAAACTGTCTTGGGCTTTGACAGTGTTACTCTCACAAATAAATTCTGTTGTTCCTGTACAATGCATGTGTTAACATCAACAGTCTGTCATTTGTTTCCATTTGTTGGGCTCACACTCTGTGTTCCAAGGGATAGAGAATAACCTCACTGTGATGTAGTTCTAATGCAATGATCTGGTATGTGGTGGACACATGGAGTCACTGAAGCATATTGCTGAGCTGATGGCCACCCTGCACAGCCAGGAGATGGAGCAGAAGGACTGGGGATGGTGCTTAATTTCACTGTCCTGCTGGGTAGGTGAGCACTGGGAATCCTCTTGAATCCTTTGGGACCCTAAGTCCCAGGAAGGAGGGGGTGAAGGTCCCCATATAGTGCAGACTAGCTTGGAAGTGTTTCCTGAGACACCCATCTTTGTCCTTCCAGGCATCAACCTGGGGCTTGTCCTGGAAATATGCAACTCCATCAACCCCCAGGTAGGAGTGTCCCCCCTGTAGCTGACCCCATGTTGCCCTCCCCCAGTCCCCATTCACCCTTACTCCTCTGTTCTGGAATGGGATCAATGTGTGAGTTCAAGGACCACTCTCTGACATTCAGCAAGCCCCATGATTGGACATTTAAAAACATAAAAAGTTAAAATATTTTCATTAAGGTTTTTTATAAGGAAAAGAGTAGATGACATGTACTTCTCCCTCAGGAGCCATAAGTAGAACTCGGCACTTTGCCACTCAATGCTGTCTCAGTGCACACCGGTAATCTTAACTCTTGCCTGTCCAGACCATATGCCTAGTTTCTCATCATCTTGTCTAGATATTGAGATTTGTGCTCCAGTATCTATTAGGAACTTCACCAATCATCCTCAAGGACCAACTAGAATGAAAATGTATGGGCTATGGTCACTTATCCATCAATAAGCCTCCACTTTGACAGGCAGGGTCAATTGTCTTCTGAATATTGCTCATTTTTTGGCTTCATGCCCTACAATTTCTCCTTAAGAAGGAGGAAAGGATTGTCTACCTTTCAACTTCATAACTTCCTCCTCAGGAGCATGAGGTTTTGTTTTTTAGCTGGTTCATTGGTCCCAATCAATTTCACAACATGGGCATTAATTCTGTCTATGTAAGAAGGTGCTTGAAAATACTTAATTTCTCATTGTAGTCCATGCATTTCTTGATCTCTTATTTTGTGACTAGACAGACTTTAATATTTTCCAAGGCTCCTCCAACCAGTGATTTTAACCCTGCCTTTTTGTGGCCCTTTGGGTTACCTTTAGGTGTTCTTCAGTAGTAGTTAGGTCAACTGCCACAAGTCCATTCTTCTGAGACTTTGGAACTCAGATTCACTCCATATAGATGCCAACTTGTTGCTGATGCAGTCATGCACTTCATTCATAAAAGAAGAAATACAGTTAAAATTCAGTGGTAAATGCAATTATGGGTTAATAAAATTTGATGGCAAAGTACACCTGATATTTTACTACATAGAAGACAAGGTCAGACAAAACAGTCATGACCCTCCTGTAGAGGGTCATAGAAGATCCCCTGGTTTTCTAAATTCCTTTACAGAGAAGACTCTAGATATATCTATACCCACTCAGAGCCACAGACCTGGTTAAAAGTTTGTTTGAAGAATTATGTGAAGCTAAGTTTAGTGTGCTATTAATGACTTACTGAGAATTTGTTGCTGCAGGGAATCTTCAAATCTTTCCCTCCTCAAAGGGAGATCCTTGAGTGCAGTCCACTGCTGTGCAGGAGAGCTCAGTAAGTCTTGGATGGTTCATTATTTATAGAATAATATGATTTACTTATAGTCATATTTTCATCTTGGTGAGACATCTGTGTCCCTGTTCCAGACAACCTCTGGTTACCCTCTTGTCATCTATTCCCTCCTAACTCCAACATAAGCTGGGTGAAGACATCAGGGCACATCTCCATGCCAAGCAGGAGCATACAATTCCCCCAACATATTTCTCATTTTGCTTATAACAGCAATTTGTCTGAATGGTGATGGAAGTGTTACTTAAAGGCCAGTAGAATTAGCAGATGTACATGGAAGATGCCAGCAGCTTTACCTCCTTCAGCAGAACACAAAGCTCTTGCACTGCAAGGGGCCATGGCTGGAAGCCAATGTGCATATATTGCTCCTGGGGACTGTGCTCTGCCAGGGGCTAAAAAAGAGAGAAATTACACCTGTGATGATCTGTTTTTTTTCTGGTACTTCTCGATAGAGGTAAGTAACCTGTCTAGTCAGGGTTTCTTAAGCAGGAGCTACAGAGCTTGAGACTCCCTCCTATGAATTATGCAATTGTGATGGAACTAAAATGGTGCCTGCAAGACTAATTATGATCTATGGAGCATAGCCTAGATCAAGAGGCACAACCTTAATCTGAGAGAAGTTAATGGCATTACAAAATAATTTATGCCTTTCAGTGTCTGAAGTCCAGCTTTTCAAACATGTAATACCATGTAATGATTCCACTTATTAGGACAACACTGTTTTCAAACAGGAAACAGAAGCAGCACCATGAAGTGGGGATGGATAATTATATGCTACTAGTAAGGCAAAGTAATGGGAGGAGAACAGACTAATTTTTATTAAAAATTATCTTTGCTTCATAAAACAGTGCAGCAACTATGAAGGACTGTTGTCCCAGGTATCATTCTGCTAATAAACAAGGAAAAGATACTGAAACTCATCTTTTCATCTTTTATTAATAGCATCATAACCAGACATCGTAACTCTCTCCCTATTGCTTTGTGAAGAATATTTGCTGATATGAGTTTTGACACTTCCCATCTTTGTTCTTTATTGGCCATTTAAAAGCCAAGACTTTTTAATTTGATCACTTATGGTGGCTTACATGGACAGGTACTCAGAGGCACACAGAATAAGATTTTATGCTGTGATCCATATACATCATGTATTTTCCTGAAGACCTGGAATACGTAGAAGGAAATAGAGATCATTAGATAGTGTGGTCTTCAGCTTTACAAAATGCTTGTGGATGTGCAATATTCTTTTTTTTCTTTCTTTAAAATTATCTGATATTTCCCCCCCTTTCTTGACTGCCAGAAGAAATTGGTTCAGATGTGTGTTTTTCTGTTATATGAATTATTTTATTATCCACCAAAGAGGTATTTGACAGGGTGAGTAAGCAGAAAAATAATGAAATGAATTTGTAAAGTTTAATAAATATAAATAAGACTTGAAAAAAACATCTTCAGAGCCTTGGATGACCCTTTCATTGCTTCCATTTTTCACTCCTGTGGGAAAGTATGCATTGCAGCAAATAAAGAGGTAGAGAGGGTGAGGAGAATAAAAAGTGGGTAAATGAAACCAGAAAGCCAGAAAGATGTAAAACTGGATTTGGCTTGAATGAAGAAACATCTTATTGCTTTGCCTTGTATTTGGTGAATGTATTCTTTGCATAACGGGCACTTGGCTGAGAAGTTTCCTCCTCATTTTGAAAACCAGCTGGCTTTGAAGCTGCCTTAGAAGTATGATCCAGATTTGGCTGCTTCATTAGATTCTGGAGTTTGAGAAGTTGCCCTTAAGTTGGAGTTCCACTGCATTATCCTGGAAGGACAGAATATATGAGGGGGGAAGAGATTATGAGACCACACTAATCACAATCTGTTGTGGAAGAAAGTCAGACACAATGAGTAGTATTATCAGGAAATCCTAGCCAGAGAGATAAGCTCTTGGGTGATGCTGGATTCAGGACCCTCTTGTTTTCCAGCAGCATGCTTCTGAGAAGACTTTACTGTTGGAAACTCTGTTCTGTGTATATTAGCTTAAGGGTATGAATATAGCTGAGTTTCTGTAGTGCCTGTGATTCTGTCTGTAACTTTAATGATTTCTCCTGAAAAAGAAAAACCCTCTTACAAATTTACTATTACTTGCCATTATCATTAGAAACTCCATCTATTTTGACATGAGGATTGTCGTACAGTCTTTTTGCTTGCCATCTGTGATCTGCATTTAAGACACGTGCTAGTGCTTCCACTATTTGACTGTGAGGAGAAAAGTACTAAGAGTAAATATCTGTTGTTCCTGATGCTTCAGGTTTTTCAGACTGGTTTACCCAACCCCTCTTTCCTTCAAAAGTCATCGCCTGGAGGCCAGCAAGTACTTCTCCCTCACCAGACTTTAGTTTCTTATTATATTTGCATTACCAAAACTTTGCATTTCTTTGGTCTTTCTATCAGAAGACTGGCTTATCTTTTGCTTGTGCAGGTTCAGTCCACAAAGACAGCTCTTATTTTTGTCAGAATCCAGGGTTCTAGAGCTTTAATACAGGGTTCTGGAGCTCTAAAATGGTTTATAATAACCAGTCTGAGGGTGACCTTCAAACAGAAGGGGAAAAACTTCAAGGTTTAAAGCGTAATGCATTTTACAGACTTGAAATCAAAAGCATTCAGAGGCAAACTCACTTTACACCCTCTACCCTGAAGGAAACGCTGATTTGATATTTTGTAAAAGCAACACATATTGACAAACAGAAACCACAATCTTCTTTATTAATGATTGCAAGGTTATAGTGTGAAAATTTGTCTCTGTCTTCAGTGTACTGCTAATGTATTCCTGTATGGCAAGCCTGAAATTGTAGTAATTCTGTTCTCCATTATGTTGTAAATTGACCTTCCACAATAAAAAGGCAGCACAAGAGGATAGCCTGGATAATACTGTATTTGCTTCTTGGATTTCTCAGGGACTTGATGCTTCCCACCTTTGGACCCTGTGAATTTTGCAGCTAATAAAGAAATAATAAATACTTGGTGCAGCTAAAGTTCAGGGTGGTTTAGATCAAAACTAGAAGGGGACTGTGACAAACTGTAGCTGAATTTTAAATGAATATATGACTATTATAGCCACTGATGTCTTGAATCTCATGTTCTATATTAAGGTCATGGCAATGGCATAGTGTTTTATGAGCCTTTGTAGTCTTAGCGGCACCATCTCTTTAATCTTAACTTTGCCTCAAGCCAAAATAAATCTCAATGTTGTAAACTGTATTGTAACATAACCGCCTTGTTCAGGAATGATCATTTTTTCTAAATGTCACTAATGTCTTGCTGTGGCAAAACAAAAAAGGAAATCTTACTCATTCTCTTGAAATGGCAAATCTGGAACTATTATAGCATTTCCATGTGAACTGAATCTTTATTTTTGGGCATTTCTACCCAGACCTTTGAGCTAGTTCAGCTGTTTTCATCACTGCATAACTCAGGTTGAAGAGACTAAGGAAATGGAGTGTGCCCAGGTTATATGTTTAAGCATCTGCTGTACCCCAGATGTATTTGAATAAATCAATATTGGACCTTGTGAATGGACATCATGGGTGTTTGAAAAAGTACTGTCTTGAACAGGTGGAGGTAGAAACTAGTGAGAAGGTTTATGGACTTTGGTCAGCAAATGTCACAGCACTGTAGCTTTGTGCATAACAGGTAGTATGCAGGATTTGTCAGAGGTGCACTTCTATAGGTGGTGCCTCTTTAAATCTTTTAGTGCTGTGTTGCTGCAGTTATTTTCCACATATTTTTTGCGCTCTGCTATTAGTTTTATTTCAATGGCATTCTCAGTATCTGTTTCTTGTTTTCAAGTTCTTAAAAACTGAAGTAGTATTTACAAATGTGGATAAACTCTTTCACAGTTAACTGTGACTGAATTTGTAATATGTAGTATGAGATGAGAGTACAACCTGGATTATTTTGCACATCAGATAGTTTCCATGCTGCCAATCATCCCTAGAGAAAACTGGTTGCACATGGATGGACAGGTAGGATAATTCTTTGCCAATGTCAAAAGAACAATAGGCAATGTTCAATAGTGAATTTAGTGCTTTGGTCTGTCATAGATATCACAGAAAGAATGCATTTCCAGAGTATGTTATCTTTTTTTTTTTTTGGTAATAATTCTTAACCTTATAGTCAGGCACTCTCATATTTTGGATGTTTCAGTGAGCCAGTAACATTGTGAGTGTGGCAATGCAATTAAAGGTAGCTGTGTTGAATTTCTTCCTGTGTTAACCACACAGGTGTAAGGAACATGAACCTGAATAAACATGACAAAAATGGTAACTTCCTCGTGATGTGCATTGTGTTGCATTATCAATGGGGCATGACTGAGAGATGGATTTCTAGCACCACTGAAGGTGTGTGTGACTGTGCAGAAAGGGTGTACGTGCTTTAGCTGGGATTGTCCTAGGGAAAGTAGGTGCCTGGAACGCAGCGAGCATGGTAAGCTTGCACCCTCAAGTTTTCAGTGCAAGACAGAAAGACTAAAGTGAGTGTGTGTTTGTCAGAGACAGTGGACTCCATGATCTTTAGAGGGCTCTTCCAACCCTAACAATTCTAGTCTTAGCTGTCCAGGCTTCTTTCTGAGCAGAGTTGGATCCCATCTCCAGAGGATAATTCACTGAATCCCAATTTAGTCTATGATACATAGATGAGAATAATTGTACTCTGGGGATACCTGCATCTCTTCACTGTATGGAGGGAATGCTATTTTGGTAAAAGTTGGGTAGC
This sequence comes from Turnix velox, assembly GCA_013400935.1. Lineage (NCBI taxonomy): Eukaryota > Metazoa > Chordata > Aves > Charadriiformes > Turnicidae > Turnix > Turnix velox. The sequence goes on along the minus strand of VZTY01024258.1, from coordinate 170,512 downwards.
ACAGTAAGAGAAACAATCAGTCTCTTATTGAGATGCCCCAAACTGAATGGGCAATTGTTTTCATAAAGCATTTATTACATGAACATTCAAGTATGTGAGCATTTAGAGAGAGAAGACATTTTGGTGGGACTGTAGCACAAAGTACTCTAGATCACAAAATTTTAACCCTGGAGGAAGACCTTACCTCTCATAATAACCTTCTTCTGTAAAAGGTAAAGAAATGTTGCAGTGTTTTTTAACTGTTGACCATTATATTCAAATTGAAATAAATACTCCTTGCTGATTATTGTTGGAACTCATTTTTTATCTGTCCCAACTGTTCATTTTTACTTGAAACTACATTGCAAATTGCTGGCTATTATCACCCCTTGTCTGAATCTCAAATCTGGTCTCAAAATGCAATAAAATATTATTTAGTCTTCTCTAACGTACATTTACATATCCAGAATCTCGGTAGGCTGTTGTTAGACATCCATGCCAGACTTTAAGGATCTTTTTCTTATGCTCATTCTCCTTGGATCAAGGAGAGTGTTGGGATAAATTGTTTCTTTTCTGCTGCTGTATTTTACCATCATTCAACAGTCCTCTGCCAAGGCAAAAGTGCCTATCTGTTTTGAATTATGTATGGTTGTGGAAATTATTCATCAGAAGTGAAAAATTCTTCTGGTACAATACTCTGGAAATGTACTCTGGAAAAAAAAAATCTTCCCTTCATGGAGATATTGTTTTATATATTGAAAGATGACCTGTAATCCAGTCCATTCTATAAAAGCAATGATATTATTAAGGGTAATTTCATTTGTGCAACTTGAAGATAGAGAGTCCATATTTTAAATTTTAACAATAGGATCTTCATGATCATTAAGATCATTGCTTTTAAAAAACAATAAAAATGAGCAGTGTAAAATATTACCTTGTAGTCCAGAGCACAAAAAATTTATGCTTAGAAATACTGTACTGAGTGAATGAATTCTACTTTTTTTTATTTTAGTGAAAACTTAAGAGCTTTCACTCAAGTTGCCTCTCTCCTTCCCTTGTCTTTTAAAATGACTTATGGAATAAAGGCTTCTAGGTGGAGAGAGCCTTTCAAAAATGTCTGTACAGTAAGATACCAGCTCCATTTGAGATTTGCCAGTGTCACAGCACTGCTAATGATAAGGCTCTAAAAAAGCACTGTTAAATCTTAAAGTACTGTTAAAGCTTAAAGCCCCTGGGGACTTCATGTTAATGATGTAAGCAGGCTCACTGTCTTACCTCTGTGGAAATCCTGCTCTTAAGGCAACCAGGAGGCTTGCTGCCTTAGACACTTAAACTACGTAACTTAAACCAAACTAATTTATGATGATGGAGATAAATCTCTGCCCTGGGGAACAGTTACTGTCAGGATGCTGACCCAGATGGGCCACTGTCTTAAATGGTTGTGACAGCTACTGTACCCCTATCTATCAGGTATCCTTCCCAATCCAATTGCAAGGGGAACTGCTTTTAAGAAAACCTTGTTTAAAGCATGTCTGGTGGAAGAACTTAATCACTGAGGACATAACCAAATAAGTTGGTGGTAGTTCACAGTGAATAATGCATGTGACAAAATTAGCTGTCACTGCTGTGCTGAGTACAGGCAGCTGTCAGGCAGCTGCTGGCTTCAGCCTGGCAAAGCTGCTGCATATGGTTTTGTGAATATTAGTTTGTGTTATGTTGTGACTGGAAAACGTTTTCCCAAGGCCATTCAAGCCCATGTTCCCTAAATATTCTTGTGTCTTTATGACTGGTCACAAATTTAAAGATGTTTATATTTCCTGCTATGCTGTATGCAGAGAGAGACCTGAAAGAAGCCCGTGGTATGTCAGAGTGAACATGTGCAAAAGCAAGTGAAAAATATACTTTCTGCCAATGCTTGTGCAAATAAAGCAGAGTCTTTCCAGTCTTGAACTAAAGCAAATGTCAAAAGAACATAGAAATCCTTTTCCCTCTGAGTGAATAAGAATGTCCATAATTATTCTATCTTCGTGCTGTTTATCTCTACTATTGTGCCCACTGATAACTTCTACATCTGTCAGGTTTGGTGTAGGATATAATTTATGTTTCCTCTACTAATTAACAAATAAATTAGTTATTTAATATTTTCAAATATTTCTTCTGTGTGTAGACATTAATTGTGGCAATTAGAACACAGTTTTTTCTTATATGTACTGCTGTGTAACTCTTGACAAAAAGTAATTTGATTTTAAACAGTTTAAATTTTTTAAAGATTGAATCTCAGTAAGTAAGCCCGTTTCTTTTACTGTGGCTATTTCAATGTTAAGCGGTCCTTGGAACTGAATAGCAAATGCAAATCAATATTTTTCTAACTAATTATTGTATGTATTAGAGTTCTTGTAGCTGCTACCAACACAAGGTTATGCAGATGGAATCCAGCCATTTTGTGAAAGAGTATTACTTATATGTGTGTGTCATTAGTATATGACAGCACAGGCATATAGACAGTGGTGTTAAATTGACTGAGATAATTGTGCATCATTCCCTGAGAAATTTTAGGTTTTTAAAAGAGAATTAAATAATTGCTGGTAAGAGCTTTCCTACTTTGGTGTCATTGTTTCAGAGGCAGAACTTAACTAACCCCAGAAGTGGGGAATGAACCTGATGCTGAAAAAAAGGTAGCAGGAGAAGAGAAACACAGTAAGGGAGGAGGAAAGCTGGACTTTACTGTGTGGTTGCACTCCATGACCTGAGAGCCTGAAATCATGTTTCTGAAATCATGACACCAAAGCAGGATCTGTTTGGAAAAGTTCATGCTCTAAAATGGTGACAATCATTGTCCACTCAGAAAAACAGACAGTTTGGTCTAAAATGTACCTTGTTATATTAAACTTTGATGTTTCTCTTTCCCCAAAATAGGCATTCCCAGCCCCTAAATTGACATTTTTCCTGTATCTGCAGAAATGATTTATAAGTGCAGGACACCAGCTGATCCTTTTGTAGTTGATCCCTTAGACAGGGAAATGGGGCAGGTGAACTTTATCTTTCCAGCCCTGTGGGATCCTCAAGGTGGCTGGTTACTCAGCCTTAATAACAGAAAACGTCTTAATTAAATATTTTCCCCATAGAGTTATTTTGCCTGTATTGTAATATAATTTAAAATGCATAAATTTCACTCTGTTTAAAAGTTCAATTTATAATTCAGTATAACAGATGACCTAAATAAAAAAAGTAATAGTTGATGATCAAATATGAATTAATTGAAATAATCCAAAACATTTCCAAAGTCATGTGCTATATAACGTGCTTTGAAAACGAAAATCTGAATTTGAATATTTTCTGGTTTGTCATGTAGCATAAAATGTCTCACATAAAATCTCTGCCTTTCACACATTTAACAAAATTATTATATTCCTTTTACACATGTTTATATATGATCAGTTGTTGGACTGCCTAGCAGTTTTCAGACTGAGAAATTGCTTAATTATTTTATCTTATCTGATTTTTAAAGAGGACAAAAAGCACTAATTTGCTAAGGAAATATGTAGATGTATTTGCAACAGATCTAAACATGTCTGAGAGTGTACTTATGTATGAGCAATGCACGTTGTGGGGTATTTTTGTCTGATTTCTCTTTCAATTCACTGCCACTACTCTTCTACTTTGTATCTGTGCAATGGTAGGGAAAGATATAATAGAGAATATAACACTTTGAACACACTGTGCACATGTATTTGTTTGAGAGACGACCCCATCTTGCAGGTGGGCACAAGGAACCTCAGTGCCTGCAACTGGACTCACTTTTCCAGATGTAAATCTCAAGACTGTTTATACCAGTGTATGTCCAGGACTTGTTATGCTCTTTTTGTAATCACTGTTCCCTTAATGATACCATGGCCAGACTATGGCACTGTACAACTCACATCTACTTTTCACCACTGGAATCCATCCCAGTACTCATCTTTGTTCTTACTGAGAAACTATGAAACTTAACAGATAATTTATGTTCTGGGTTATTGCTTCTGATCAGGCATAGATTAGAATCATAGAATAGTTTGGGTTGGAAGGGACCTTAAAGATAATCTACTTCCAACCCTCCTGCCATGGGCGAGGACACCTCCCACTAGACTACATTGTCCAGCCTGGCCTTAAACACCTCCAGGGAGCGGGCATCCACAGCCTCTCTGGGCAACCTGTTCCAGTGTCCCACCACCCTCACCATAAAAATTTTCTTTCTTATATCTAGCCTGAATCAGCCTCTTCCCATTTACATCTGTTATTTCTAGTCCTTCCATCACATATCCTATTGAACAGTCCTACCCCAGCCTTTCTGCAGGTCCCCTTCAGATATTGAGAAGTTCCTATGAGGTCCCCCCCAAGCCTTCTCTTCTCCAGGCTGAACAACCCCAACTCCTTCAGCCAGTCCTCATAAGGGACTTGCTCTAGCTCTCATCTTCATGGCCCTCTTCTGGACCTGCTCGAACAGCTCAATGTCGTTCTTATGTTGATGGCTCTAGAACTAGACACGGTACTCCAAGTGGGGCCTCACCATTGCTGAGTAGAGGGGCAAAAATCACTTCTCTTGACCTGCTGGTCACACTTCTCTTGATGCAGCCCAGGATTTATTTGGCCTTCTGGGCTGCAAGTGCACATTAGTGGCTCACGTTGAGTTTGTCAACAATTGACACCTCCTCTTCAGGGCTGCACTCAAGCCTGTGTCTGTGCTTGGGATTTTCCCAACCCATGTGCAAGACCTTGCACTTGGTCTTGTTGAACTTGATGAGGTTGGTATGGACATGGGTGTGTTGCTCTTCTCCTTAGAGCCTGTATATGGAAAAAAAAGCGCCCTCTTTCCTTGGAGCCAGATCAAAGTGAAAAGAAATGCATGCTTTCATCTTAGAGACCAAAACTCATGTTTGCTTTGTCCTATAGGGTATTTAGTGGTTGTAAAATTTGAGAAAGTGAGTCTGGAAATAATTTCAGAATAACCTTGAAAGTGCTTTGTAGAAGTATTTCTCTACATACAGATAAAAGACGTAGCTGTAGAGAGTAGTTTTACGTTTCTACCCAAACATTTGACTGACCAACTCGCTTACACATGTGATGGTTAGAAAACACTTTCCTTGGGGAATATTATGTCTGAAGATACGTTCTAGGACAACTACAATTCACAATTTCACCTCCTTTCTCTTTAAACAAACCTATGCAAGATGGAGCATGCACATCAGCCTCAGTCCTTACATTCTGCTGCAGGAAAAGAACACTAAGCTGCTCATACAGATTGCTATTAAGGAGTTTAACTACCCAAGCTACAAGTGACAATGCAAGCAACAAACCCAGGTAAGATTAATGACAGAAAGCTGGGAAAATTTTCTGTGAAACTAAACCACTTTGCCTGGTGGTACTAATCATTGTAATTCTTTATAGTTTTAGCAGCACAACAAACACTGTTGCCAAGCTTGCTAATTCCCTGAGCTTGTTTACCCACTTGTTTAAGAAGATTGTATGCTTAGTGCTGTTTATTCATGTCCCTATTTATTGTTTTCTAGGGTTGTTTTTGATTTTCACATGTGCTCCAGAGTAAGTGGATAGGTTGCTTGACATGGCAAAAATCTGCAAAGGAGATGGGATGAAGAGATTTGAAAGGACCTCCACTGCCTCATGAACAAAGGAGCAATGGTATAAGGTTTTTATCAGTTAAGCAGAGGCAATTATGCTCTGCTTAGCTTGCAAGGACACAGTTGTGTTTTATTTCTAAATCTTGTGGGTTTTCTTTCAAGTCTTGTGCTTTTTTACCTTCTAACAAACATATCTTTAACAACTGATTTTATAGTGGGACTCTATACACTGGAAAACTCATTTGATAGTTGAAAGATAAATGATTACTTTATAGCAAAATACAATTTCTGTTTCATGTTTTTTCTCCCTTCAAGTTTTTTTTTATGAATATGATTGAGAGCTCAAATTATAGGAGATTTATGAAATAAATTATATGAAAAATTCAGTTATGTCTTATTCTTCTAACTTGCACACATACTAAGTTTTTGCTCTGTTATCACCTCCCCAGCAATTTTCTTTTAATGTCTCCATATCAGATTGCTATAATATTTTTTGGTAAAAGAAAAAGAATACCAGTAGAAATCATAATATGCTAGGGAATGTCTGTACACTTATACTAGTATAGCATGCAGAAAACTAAAGTAGTGTTTGGTAAATACAGCCTAACATTGTATTGACTTCTCAGAAGTCAAGAATCTGATTTCAAGTCAAACAAAAATAAAGTAAAAATTCTGTTAATTGAAAAATAAATTCTTTGAATGAAGCTCATTTGATCTGAAATTATCCATTTCATCTAGGAATCAATCAGTTTATGGGAGTGAAAATAAATAAGGAATGAAATTTTGAATAAAATAATTATTAGAAAACATGAAAGGAAATAGTTGAATTGAAACTATTTTACATGAATGATAAAGTTTGTGTCACTGAGTCACCCCTTTTCTTACACCAGGAAGTGATTTCAGCACTAGAAGCGCATCAAACTTTTGGGCTTTTTCATGAGGAGAGCCACAGGGATTATTGGAAGGCTGGAGCATCCCTCCTATGAGAACAGGATGAGAGAGTTGGGGCTGTTCAGCCTGGAGAAGAGAAGGATTTGGGGAGTCCCTATAGGAGCCTACCAGTGCCTGAAGGGGGCCTACAGGAAGAGAAGGGACACTTTAAGTTTAGCAGTAGGAAACGGGGGAGATTTATATTAGATATTAGGAAGAAACTCTTTACTAAATTAACTCTTACTCTGAATTTCCTCCCAGAGGAGGAGTCTGTCCCTTTACACTCACTTTAATGGAAGCCTGTGAGACTAGCTGTATGAAGTAAATGATGTGAAGGTTAGTCTCAGTGGATGCTATTTTCTTTTGTGGATTGCCTCCAAACTCCAAGAGAGGGACTTTGTGTATGCTTGTATGGTAACTAGCGTGATGGGAGAGGATTCACAAGAGGACCTCTTATCTGCTATCAGAGTAAATTAATAATAAAATGAGATTTTCACATCTGAAGCAAATTCTTCTGCCTAACGCTAATTATAAATAACGTTATTTTTAAGAAGGTATAGTGGGAGCAATGGTGAATGATGTCATCACAAATGCCCAGGTAATGCTCTGCTTACAATTCTAAGGAAAACACCAAAAAAACCTCTAGAGTCACGACCTAACCATCAGAAAGGAGAGAAAGAAATGGAAGCTGGGAGGAACAGTTAGAATAACAAAAGCCTCTCTTCTTTCTTCAGTTTCTGATTACATCAGTAAATTTGATGACTAGCATCTAGAACTGAGATGCTGGAAGAATGGGAGAAAGCAAAGAAAATCTGACAAAATCTCATAAACATATCTGAGCAACAATCTTGCTCTTAAATTAGATTCCAACACAGAATGCTGTTCAAATGACCCCTTCATAAAGAGACGGGCAAAAACTGCAGTAAGTGGAGACCTGTGCTGGCCTCTGCTTTCTCTGGGTAATATATACCCTGGAGAAAGGAAATAACTCACAGCATAATCAAGTTAGATCTATAATTTCTGGGGCATTTCATGCTGTCCTTTCAGATAATGTAAGGTCAGTAGATAAATCTAAAGAAGTAAAATGTCATGAGAAGCATCGACCTTGTCTTCTGTAAAAAGGGATCTCGACAGAATCCAAAACAAAGATATATAAGATCATGTCCTTGCTAATAATGTTACTGAGTTTTAAGATCAAAATGTTCCATAAGAGTTTAATGTGGATGACAAACCACTCAATTATGTGCCAAGTGGTAAGAATTTAAACTCTTCCTGTTTCTTCCCCATCCCATGGCTTCAGCAGACACAGATGAGGTGGCAAAGTGTCTGATGCTTTGGACAAAGGTTTATTTCTTCCATCATTTTCCCTGACCACCTTGTTTACCAGCAAATAAGATTTCTGTCCTGATTCTTGCTATTATTTATTTCTTGTCTGAGCTACTGAACAATGATGCTGAGGCAGGTCTTACAGCTCTCAGCAGGCAGCACTTACAGCTGTGTAATGGAACTTCTCCTAAATCTGGCAAGTTGTTGTATTTTTGGCATGCAATAATTCTTCACTATGCTTTTTGGAAAAATGTGCTGTGAGCAGAATTATCTGTAAAAGAAACAGGAAATTACAATGGTAAGAGTAATTCCTATCATAAGACAAAATGACCAGTGAAACTTATTATGAGGACAGCCACAAATCTTTGCAATGCAAGTCTACCATTGGAGACTGGATTGCTTTGCTGAAAAATGTCCAGTCCTCTAGAATTCTTCCCCAACCCATTCCTTAAGGCTTTCCTTTCTATATATGTTTTTGTTAGGAAGGCATTATCCGAGAAGCCTGGTCCCATATGTGGATTAGTAGAACTCAGATGTGATAGCTGGCCTTCTCAAAGCCATAGCTAGCTGATGAACCAAAAAATTTACATGCATGAATAGGACTGTGAGTGTAAGTGCAAATATATGTGGTTAAGATAAAAGTAGGTGTAATAGGTGAAATTTTCAGTTCTTAACACTTGTGCAGAACTGGTTTTGCTGAGGTCCGCTTACAGTACACGTGTGGCATTACACATCAAATGGACAATTCCTTTCTGAATTTGACAGGCCTAGTCTTAGGACTAAGCTGCTTTTCCAGGCTTGTACAGAAAGCACAAGCTTTTAGAAGTGCATGTGAAAGTTTTTCGAGGACTCTGATAAAAATCAGAACCTTTGAAGTTCATCAATTGCTATTTAGAACAACTGGAATAAGGACTATTCTTTCCTTTTAATTAGCATTGGCTGGTGGATGAAGTGCTAAGAGATAAACTGTTTGTTGAAGCTTAAGAGTACACACAGACACAGAAGTCTGAGTCAGTATTGTTACATGAATGCATGAATGAATAACAATGAAAGCCATATAATGAAAAAGTTTTTTCCTCTCCTCTAATTCTAATAAGCCATAATGCAAGCTTATGTGGTATGGGAAGATTTTTCATATATAATTATACTGTTGAAAGCCCCCCAAAAATAAAAATTATAAATTCTGAAGGACAGATAAATGAATGGCAAATTCCACTGAGCATTTTATCAGCTTCCTGCCATTCTCTGAACAGTGTGAGATAAAAACCCCAGTGCTTAAAGGTCTTGTAAAATGTGTATTAATTATAGAAAGTACATTATAGTCTCCTCAAACTTTCATTAGTTTTCTCCAAATGCACAAATGCCTCTAGCATTTTCCTGTCTGGCCAAGATGGCTGCATTTAAGATTGAAATTACTGAACTGTCTTTATGAAATTAACTGTCTAATGAGCCTTATTATTTGCAAATAGACTTTTAGCTTCTCTGCTGCTGCTTTTCATATCTCTTTCTATTTATTATAGCTAGAGCAGGTGGTGAGACAAACCCTTCACTTTGTTCAAGACATACTCCTGGAAGATACTGATCTGAACAGTTTAGACCTCATCACATGCACTTGGGCTAAATATTTTCATGATGGCCATTCATCTTACCAATATTTTTTTATTTCTAGAGTCCCTCAGTTAAAACAATTTCAGAATACAAAGAATACATGATGCACTGTCCATTCTACAAGAAATCTTATTTGAAAATTCTGTATACTTCAGCATTTGAGAATGCAGCATTAGATGAATAGGAAACAAATTACTGTATCTGCACTATGACTTGAAATGTGTTTTTGATAATCCTTCGAAAATAAAGTTTTAATTCTGAACAATCACACCCTGGGGAAAAAAAAGTTTTCTCTATTTTATAAGCTAAATTTTCTAAAGATTAGGCATAGCCTACCTTCTCCTACTTCTAAACATGTCATAACCAGTACTTGAGAAGAAGTGAGCAAGACCTTTCCTGAAACTACTTGTGTTGGAAGCAGTTAATACTACAGTGAGAGGTAATGTGAGGGATGAGTCTGTGTTCTTACTGCTACCCTCAGGGGAAGGAGAGGGCAAGGATAGAGAAAGAAAACAACTGAGGCATGAGGTCAGGGTGAAGTGAGTGCGAATTTGGAGTGAGTAGTATCAGAAGACACTGGACAGTCAAGAAAAATGAGAGATTTGAGCAGAACGAGACAGTCAATTGCAAAGAATTCTGTGTAACCTTGCAGAGCCCTGAGCTGAGAGGAACCAAAGAGTTTAAGATTGTCCTAAGGAGGACAAAATAAGGAGGCAAGCCTGTTCCTTCTTTTGTTTAAGTCTCTCTGAACACTTCCTGAACTGGAGGAATTACTGTCTGGCCTTTTTTAAAAAAAAGTTTTTGTTGCTATGGTCAAAGTTAATTTGCATCAATAACATCGAACAGGTTCATTGGCTCATCTGTTGGATAACTGGCAGATTTTTGAATAATTTTGAAGACAATGTAAATTTACACAGTTACAGTCATTTGCATTCACACTATACTGGCATTCCTACAAATACTTAGAGAACTTAACAATATTAGTTTTTCTTTCAGTGATTCCTATATGGAGATATTTGGTTTCTTCTTGGTAGTTTTTGTGAAGGGTTTTACCAGGCTCATTGACTCTCTCCTCATGGAAATGCTGAGAAAAAGGTAATGGTCCACTTTTACAGTAGTAGTGTGATTGTGAACAAAATCAGCTCTTCAATCACTGTAAATGATGTGTTTATGTTGCATATGCATTTAATTTTTATCTCTGTTTCAATTATTGAGCAGCTCCTTTTCTATGTTGACAGGAGAGACATGTTACCTTAATATTAAACTACAATCAGACTTTTCCTTTACATGAAGCAGTGCTGCATTGAGTCATATAACATGTCCTGTTGGTTCATCACCACAGAGCTCTGCTGTCCTTGTTTCTGCAGCATCTGTGGTTGCTCTTTTCACATCCTGACACATTCAGGATTGTCCTGTCTCTGGTTCTGTGCTTCAGGGATTATGAAGTATTTTTCAAGAGCTCACTGTATGCAAGATCCACACCTTGCCATATCACGACTGAGCAAGGGGTTTGTCACATTGTGTTGAGAACAGATAGTCACACCTGCAGTATAATTTCTCTAGGAAGCCTTCAAGGGTCTGGGATGACAACATATGCTGCTTTTTTTTTGAGGTCATTTCTCTGTTGTGACATATTGTAAATCAAAGTGGATTTTCCGAAGCCTCCAGTATTTTTCTTCTCATTTGCTTTGCCATCGGCTTTACCTAAGAAGTACAACAGAGTAAAATCTTCAGCTGGCTTGCTGCATGCAGGCTAATTGAATTTCCTTCTTTAGCCTGTGGTCAGCCATAGAGTGGGTCACACAAACGGGACAGTGAATCACAGTCTGGGAAGTCAGCTGACAGCTCCAGCTGAGCACATTGGGCTTTCAGCCTGCATGTAGGCACTTAGCTGAATCAGGACCTGGGGTAGAAGCCTCGTATCTCAGCAGGAGGAACAGCTCTGCTCCTGTGCTTGGCTTTTAGCTGCTTTTTAGCAGAAGTCAATTTGATTGTAAGTTAATATTCATGTATTTAAAATCAGATATTAAGACTTGGACAGCTCCACTAATGTGTTTTGTAAACTCCATTTGCACCTTGCAAATCTTAGTGGGAGTTTGGCACCCACTGTGAGCAATAAAATGTTTGACTAGCTTGCTCATGATTTTTTTTTGCTTTGCCAGAGGCACTTAAAACCAAAATAATACTCTACTAAAATGCCCAAAAACTGGGGTTTTTTTTGTTCCTCTTGCTTAATGCTGCTTTCCAGCGGCTCACCAGCTTCTCCCTGAAGAGTGAAGAACAAAAAGGAAGGTTCATAGAGTATTTTTGTTGTCCTCAACTAGCCTTAATTTTTTTTTTTTTAATTATCTAGAGCTGAAGCAGGTAGATGAGCTCTTGGCCAAATTTTGTTATGGCTGAGTGTAAATTAGTAGAGATGCTGTCATCTGCGTCAGACATTCTGTGTGACTGTTGCTTGCTTAGAGGAAATTTCTGGTGTCACAGTGATACCATGCAGTTTGTTTCAATTAACTTGAGATTTGTTCTGGAAACATTGATTTGTTGCAAGCTTTTCCTTGCATAAGTGACTGCTGAGGATTCAGAGGGCACAAAAAAGTTCTAATTTCTCATGAAGTGACTAAGATGTTATCTTTGGCAGATCTCATGCATGTATATGTCTTAAGACACATTCAAACTAGCATGGAGAAATGAAGAATAGAGAATCCTCCATTCATTCCAGGTACCCACAGCTGCCATCGTACTGTGGTCACAGGTGAGGGCCAGATGGAAAATGCCACCCATGCTAAAGAATACAAATGTTTCTGCTTTTCTCTTCACTTAAGATACTAAGGATCAACATACAGATAGCAATAGACTGTATATCCTAATAAGTGTAGCTGTAGACACCCTCTAGGTATAAATTTGGCTCAGAGGAGACTTCAGGCTTTACAATATCTTGCTCTTATAACTAATAATAGAGAAATGAGATCTGGATTTTGAGAAGCTCCTTTGTTTACCTGAATAAAATTTTTACTTTATTCAAATATATTCAAATGCCAAAGTTGGAATAAAGCAACAGAGTCTAAGGATGAACTGTGGGATTATCTGCTTAGGAGTTGCTGATCTGCTCTGCCCTACTGGGTTTTCCAGCTTGTAACAGTCTTGACAAACAGTCCATCAAAATGATACCATTAACACTAGAATTTGAGCTGAGGAAGCCCCTTGAGTAACTGTTGAGTTTGCTGTCTTACAACAAAGCTGTATTGATCGTTTCTCCAAGGTCATTAGATGTTAGTTTCCTCTCCAGACTGTCCCCAGGGGCTACATGACCAGCAAATTGGGTAGGTCTTTTTGAGCTCATACACAGTTATATACTGTTAAGAGGAACAAGACTGGAGATGCTGCTTCTCTGGCAGCTTGTGACCTCCTAAGAGCTGCCTTTGCAGTGATACATCATCCAAGTTAGTTTGAGAGCTTACAAATCCCCTTGACTGCCTTCGGGTGACCCACAGAATGCTGTAAAAATCTGGAAATATAGTCCCAGTAATTAATCCTTATAAATTAATTCCCATTGTTTTTTAAACTGCGCCAATGAACATTAACTTGAAGCAATTAATTCCAAGATCAGGCAAATGCAATCATTTGCATTCCAGAAACCAGGTAGGAACATGACTTCACTTAACGTTTGACTGGTTCCCCCCACCTAGACAGAGATAGTTAAGGGGAGGCTGTTGTGCTGCATAAGATCTGCAGCCTCTTTTTCTCATTTTGTAAGGATGAAATTGTTTGCTCCCAGGGTGAAATTTCACTCTTTCTTCACTGAACTATTTAAATATAACTTTAATATAATTTTGATAGTATATTCTTTAGGATGGCTTAATGAATATTGTCCACTGTGTGCCATGGAAAGCTGACACAGCTGGTCCTGAGGTTTCCAGGTGCTGCTGAGGGTGAGAATATGTGCCCTCTTCTCACAGAGCTCTTGAGTGGCTGAGTTGGAGCAGTGTATCTGACAGGCATTGCAGGCAGAAATGATTGTGTCAGTATAAGAGTTCCTCCCCTATTAAGTCCTAAACTAGACTAAAATTCCTAGCTATTTTTAAAATTTCCAGATTTTCTGCAACAGACATATTTATGTAGATGGCTAACTCAGTAAAAGCTGCAATATCAAATGTCTATTGAGTATCCAAGCATTCCTGTTTGGTCACTGCTATAAACTGCATAGTTTTGTAACTTATATACTGGTTTTTGCTGTAATTCCCATTTTCAGGTAAGCAGGAATTCACTTTACCTGTAAAAGTTTTCTTGCTCTGGTCTCCAGTTTGAAGAAAAAATGATCTGCAAGAGAACCAAAATAGCTACCTTTCTTTAATTAAAAATAACATGCTCACAACATCTTGCAGGCACCCTTGAGCAGAAATGACAGAAAGTTGAAAGCTTGAATTTGTCATGGAAAACTCCAATCTGTATTAATTTCTCAAGCAGATTGTCACAAAGGCTAGAAACATGTTTCCAGAAAAAAAAAAAAAATCAACTCAATTAAACAAAACAAATTATTAGAGTCATAAATTCAGCAAGGAATATTTTTTGAAGCAGGAATGTTAATGAACTCCTTCAGCTGTCTTTTGATACTACAAGCTGACTTTCAAACTCACCCAGCCTCACAGGGTAGCTGAATTACTGCAAGTCCCGCTTCTGATATCACACTTGGCTTTGCAGAGAGACCATTTAATAACTGTCTGAGGCTATTTATATCAAACAGGGCTCTGTTCACACAGAGACAATTCTGCTTCCAGATGTGCTCCATTTTGCTATATATAAAACTCATCTGCAAGATTCAAGCTTTCCTTGCACAAATGGAGGGATTTATTATTTTGTAGCTTATTTGTAACTTAGTTAAACACTGCTTATTCACATTAACCTGTTCTAGCATAGGTCTTCCTGGTTTATTAAAGCAGTGGCTAAATCTTACAGAAGTTATGCCAGGCATCATATAATATTGCCCATCTGGGCACAAGTATCTCGTGAATGGCAAACAGCAGAGGAGACAAACCCAGCTCATGTCAGTGGCAGTGGCTGAGCAAAGGAAAATATTCAGGGTCTGTGCTGTGGACAGAAGGCTTCCTTACCCACTGTCCCTCTCTTTGGGTGCTTTTGCTGTGCTGCAGCTATCACTCATTTTTTTTGTAACCTGCTGAGATTTTTCTTGAAGGCCTCGCTTTCAAGTTATGTTTGCATCATACAGATTTGTTCCATACAAAGCCTCTCTAAGATGGAAAACCTTTTTTATCCATCCATGTGTACACATTACTAGCAGAGTTTCTTTTTGCATCTTTAATCCTGGAATCTCCTTTGTCATCTGCCTTCTTGCCTCAGTCACATCTACTCACTGTGTTGCTGCAAAGAGAATTTGTCTTCTTAGAAATCAACTGTCTCTCTGGGTTCCTTAGCTGCCTCCTCTTTTTTCTTAGTCTAACAGGAGTCACTTGTCTTTATTTTCAAAATCCTTTCTCATCTCTCATTTCTTGCTTTCTACTAAAATGTTAGTTTAAATCTTTGGTTGATTATGATGCCCTGATGAAATAGAGATGTCCACAGACATGATTTTGGTTTATTGAATCTTGAATGTATTGGAAGATGCTATCGAAAAATAAGTAAACTTTTAGGTGCCTCCTTTTCTCTTCCATTTAACAATCATCTCCATGTTCCTGATTCCTGTTCAAACAGAAAGCAGCTGACTTGCATTGAGAAAGTGTTGGGAGCTAGATTTGAAAAATTGTAAAAAAATGCATTTTGAGAATTTTATAGGTAATGGGAGCACAAAAATTCCCATTGTATGCAAATTCATTATAGTTTTATTTGTTCCATTGAAAGGTCACAAATTCAAAAACCGAGCAAGCCAATATGAAGGAAGTGTTCTGCCCTTAACCCCAGCTCACTGTTCCCAGGAGCTGGAGAATGTAATCTTAGAGCTTTTTTGGGAACAGTAGACAACTATGGTGGGCAATGGAGTGTCCGAGATTCTTCTCCCTTCTTTACTACTAGGAAGAGAGCACAACACTGCCCAAGCATTCACCTCTACATGAATCAGTGCATTTACTTTCCAAACCAGCAGGAATTCACTTACTAATTTACTCTTTTTAAAATGATTTATTCTGCAGAGCTGTCTACTTTAATTACTATCTGAGCTTTCTAGAACCACAGGACTAGCTAATTATTTTCATTGCCTGCCTTTGGTTGCTTGTGTTGTATAGATCTGCTGTTTAATGAGTCACTCAGAGGCTAGAGGGAGCACTGAAGTCCTGAAGTATAGGGTGTCTAGACAGAAGCAGAGGAGCAAATATTTCCACTGTAAGCAATGAGACAGTGTTTGTTTGTGATAAACTGGCTCTGAATAATTTATTACAAAGCTTGAGGCAGGGTATACAATTTTTAGCACAGGGATAAAAAAGGGGGGAACAGGAATGCGGTGATGGAGACTGTGATTTCAGCTATCCATTTAATTATTGTTATTTCTAATGCTGAGAACAGAGCCCCACTGTGTTGGATGCTGCAAGCATGTAATAACAGGCACTTACTGCAGTGTAGCTTCTGTGCAGTTCAGTAATGGTAAAGTTAACATTTACTCTTTGCCAAAAACCTTGCATGTATGCACTACTCTCACATAATTATACTTAGCATAGTTTTTTTTTAATTTGCTGCACTTTTTATTAAATTTTTACATTACAAGCTGCTAATTACCAATTTTCCTTACAAATACAATCAGCACCATTATCCATATAGGGTTTGTTTAGATTGTGGGTTAACTGTATCGCACATGGGGCAACTTGCCAGCTAGCTATGTGCCTGGGGGTGTTTATTTTAAACTGGAGTGTGATGCTGCATGCATCTGGCTGTGCTGCATACAGGGCTGGATGAGGAACATAGTGAGGGGCCACAGGTATGGGTGACCATTTGGCTTCTGATGTTACAGAAGGCTTTGATGACTGTCCTTCCCCACTAGTGATTGTATGCAGCAAGCAAGCTTACCCAGGATAGCACAGAGGCTGCTGAATCACTCTCTTACTTCTCAGCTCTGGAAAAACTTTATGCAGATAAACTACAGAGACTGTCAGCATAAGAAGAAGAAATCAGCCAGAGCTGGGTTGCTGTTAATAAATTCTGTTGGGCATGAGAGACCCTGAGCTGTTGCTGCACTGTATTATTCAGAGCTTCCCTTGAACCTACAATTTATACCTTTTTCTCCATTTCCCAGAGAAATCTGTACTCTCTGATAATGTAGGGTATACTACAGGTCTGAAAAGGAAATAGTTTTCTTTTTCTGTGAAAAAATTTCCCTACTGCTTTTGTCACATAGATTGAATTTTTGAGAGGTTCACCAAAAATTATTTCTCTGTTTCACAGAGTTAGGTTAGGGGGAAATGACATCTTCTATTGATAACGAGTGCTTTCCTGATTGTGTTTCTTGGAAAAGGTCCTTAAAATGGGTCATTATTGGCACTGATTGATGAAATAGTGATGACACAGTTGGAGATAAAACAATGGTGTGTTTCATGGTTTTGGATAAAAACAGAACAGGAAATGTCAGGCCTATGCACATTATATGATGCTGTTTATTTTGTGTAAGTAAGTACTACAGGAAAAAAACAAGTGTTTGTTGATACTGAGCACTGTACTGCATGAGCTATACATATGAAAAGAAATAGAAATATATGAATAAGAAAGAGAGTTTTGTATCTACCCATCATCCCTGTGTTTTTTCCCCATCTCTGGTGTCAGGCTTTGTTTTCTGAAGAGTATTTCTCCTCTGGTACTTAAAGCCATCTCTTTTATCATATGTCATGAAATGATAGCTCATTCTCTTGCCTCTAAGCTATTACACACACTTAGAAAGAAACTCATCAATATAAATGTTTGTGCCTTTGTCTGATTGGTTTCTCATGTTTAAAAAGGAGGAGAACGGAGATTGATTGCAGAGGGCATAAAAGTAATGATGCGTTTAATGAAAACATACATTTTATAGGCGAAACATGCTTAAAAATCACTTGAAGCTGTTGTATATGAGTTAATGAAATTAAATGACCTTCAAAATTTTTCTAATTTGACCTTGGGTTATCCCTTTGAGACTTTAGAGAGTTTTACCTTTATTTGCACACATGGCATTTATTCATATGTATTTGGTCTTCCTCAAGAACTCCTTTGAAGCTCTCCCCATCAACACAGCTTCACTGCAATGGTTATAAACCAGGAGAGCCAGGTTGCTGGCTGTGTCATTGCTCCTCAAGAAATAAATACCCTTCCTTCTTCCAGTCTTTCTTTTTATGACTTTGCCGTAAATTTGTCTTTATGAGGTAATGCCCTCTAAATTGACTGATGCTGCCTACTGCTTTTCATATCAAAACCAAGCTATGACTGGATCCAATCTGTAGTGTGGTTACATGGCTGAGTTTCCTAGACTTCCTCTGATTATGGCAGCACCCCCAAACCACACATGTCCAGTAATTCTCCCTCATTATACTCTTCTAGCTTTGGATAACTAGGCTGTTGGAAGACAAACTTAATGCTGGGATATCTCCTCTCCTCTTCTCTTCTCTTCTCTTCTCTTCTCTTCTCTTCTCTTCTCTTCTCTTCTCTTCTCTTCTCTTCTCTTCTCTTCTCTTCTCCTTCACAGTGGAAAACCTTGTCCCATTTCACCTGATTTTAATATATTTGAGTAAAATAGACAATAACCATTCAGTAGCTTATTTCTTTATTTCTCTCTTTCTCTAAATGTTCCTTATGGGGGAAAATACGAGACAGTTTCTTTAAAGTGAAAACAGGGATACTCATTCCCTTTTTTAAGGATGCATTCTGATCTAGTGGGAAAGTGCTTCAGAGCAGATCAATACTATTTTACATAGCTTTAAAATTACAGCAAGTTTTTTTGACTTTTTTTGAAGGCAGTTATTTTTTTGGCAATAGTTTATGGAGGGACAATAATATTTTAAGTATGGCTATAAACCACATGAAAGTCTATAGATTTCTACCACAAATTCCAGCTTATTATTTATACTCAACTACCCCCTCTACTGTAAAAATAATTAAGATGTAATTGCAGAGGTTGCTGATGTGGCTGCAGCATGTGTTCCCTCATCTGCAGTTTGAGATGCATAGAAATGTCATTTGTCCTCTGGGAGGTTTGAGTAACATTTCAAGTCCAAGGTCCCACGCTTGTAGGGGGAAGAAGCCAATGGAAGTGATGCCAGTCAATTAATTGCAGGATGAAGACCAGTTCTTTTTCATTTACAATCCCACAGCTGCTCCTTACCAAATAATTTTATTTTGCCACCTCTACTCTGTCCCCTCCAGATACCTGTGCCCACCCTGGCAATTTCACTTGCCACCTTCGTGGCACTTTAGTCCATCAAGTGCTTTAGGGTGAGCTGAGGACTTCAGATATTCCTGATCAGTGTATTTCACTGTGCAAATAAATCCATAAATCCACAGCACGTGGACAGGGTTGGCACATTTCAGAATGGAGCTGCTTTTGTTCCTGAGGTACCTATTGAAAACGCAGCGTGGACTCTCCGTTCTCTGGGCTCTTTCATCTTCTGAGGGTGAACTATGGACCTGGAGTGTTTTATTCTGGCATCCACAGAATTTACAATGCCTGTTTTGAAGCAGTCTTCCTGCTAAGATGTATTGAGAAAACAAGGAAATAAAAGTAGACAAGATACTTAGTTGAGGCATTTTTCTTCACAGGCTGTGAGACCAATATATTTTCTGTCTCTCAGAATAGCACTATTATCCTTTTAAGAAACTATAGAACAGAAAAAGGCTGAGGTCCATCTGGGTCAATCCCCTCTGAATCTCCAGGCTTTATGTGATTATTTTTCAAATATGCAAAATGAAACAAATAATTTTAAAGGTATCAGAAGTATACCAGAAAATGTTAGAGAAGAGACTTGAAGAAGTTTGTGTTTCAAGTATAATGGTATCAGTCTTTGCAATTTGTTTTTTCTTTATGTTACAGGATACAGACAAGTTATTATGCAAAATGCTATATAATTGTAGGCTAAAATTTGATCAAGAATCTACATAGTAAATTCCATGGTACTACAGAATAGCCACAAGACACTCATTTCTGTCTTCTACACTACAATCTTCTTGTAATGCTGCAAATTATATAGTAATTACAGATGGAACAACATGGTATCTTCAACTATTAGAACTCTGCAATTTGCAATAGCAAATGGCTGTCCATGTTCTGCCCCTGTGTCAGTGGGACTTCTGTGTCTAGATTGTGGCGTGTATTAGCAGAAAAGATAAGCTGTAATAACACAATAAATTGCTGGAACTGGGGAGGATGTTATCAAGGCTTTATGCTCTGTGCATATTTCAGTATTTTCCCACATTTGCTTCAGATGTGCCTGCTGGGCAGCTATTGCCTTCATAGCCTCATCTCTATGAAAACCATATTTTTGTTATGGATCTCCACATGTACTGTTGTCCACCTGGTTGCATCTTTATATTTAATAGTTTTAATTTTTTTTTCCATTTTGTTTTTATTACAGTTAAAATTGGACCTACAGCTTGGAAATAAGTTTCATGAATTCTTACAGATTTATTCCATCTCCTGCAACATACCTATTGCTTCTTCTCAGAGAGCACTGAGCAGGGGATGTCCTCTTCTTCCCCTCCTTGATGTATGGAACTAGCTTTTTAATTTCTGGGCAGGCTGGTTCTAGCTATATGCCCCTACGTCTTCAGCATAAGGAGAGATTCTAGAGAGAGTATGCAGACTGGCAGATGCAAATGCAGGACAAAGCTCTATTAACTTTGTGTTGGTGCCACATAGGGACTAGGGAAAGGTATAAAGCTTTCTTTTGACACATGGCTGCTCATGCATAAAACACAATAAACCCTTCTGCTTCCTCTGAAGTGTTTTTTCCCAGTATGCTGGTGGCTCTCTGATCTCAGTTCCTCTCTGCTGCCCTCTGGGAACCTGCCTGCACATCCTGAGGTAAGCCCTTGGAATGGTGCAGGGCACTGTGTTTCTAGCAGGTGATGAGGCTGTCAGACACACAGGAGGCTGACTATGGGCACCAGGTGCAGAGCTGTGAGTAGGGTGCAGAATTTGGTATGCTTAGTGATGTTCCAGAGTCTGCACTGTGGGAGCAGTACCAGCACAGCCCCTGTGATACAGGTACAGATGTAGTAACTTTCTCAAGCTAGTCAGCCTTGAATGTCTTTAGCATATTGGTAAGATGGAAGCCATTGGACAGCTTTCTTTTTATTCTTTAAGGTACGACAATTAGTCTGACTTATCCTGCTTGAGAAGTAGAAGTCACTTCCATCATGAATGTGTGGCATTAAGTCCTGAATATCTAAAAAGGAAGAGATCTGAGTCACTGCTCTCTATGATTACTTCACAGCTGCAGTCAGCCCACTCTCTGAAGGGCTATAAACTGCCAAGTAGTGCTCACAAAGAACAAGGGATAGAGAAAACATTGATGAAAGCACACGTTATTAAGGAGCATTTAGATATATCTGATAAAATCTATCTTTGCTTTCCATGCCAGCTACACACAATTAAACAGATTAAATTAGGCTGCATTGAGCCCTGGGCTGCCACACCAGGCTGCCTCTGATATCCAAGCTGCTTGTTTAAAGTTAGCTCAGAAATCTCTACAGCCTATTGTAGTTTTCAGCTGCAGTGCATTCCCATAGACTGATAATATTGTCCCTGTGAATAAAACCACATGCAGTCCCTGCTCTCCACAACAATAAGATTAGAATGTGCTTAAAGCAGAGCGTGCATGTGGTTAGCATCACCAGCTCACACAGCAAGGAGCCTTCCCTGCCTTCACATATTCCTCCAAGCCATCGTGGTCATGACTAGGAGGCAGTCAACCTGATCCTATGCAAAATCTTTCTATGAGAATTAAATAAGGCTCTGAAAATTAAATATCTGTGAAAAAGAGCGAAGTTCTAGTAATACCAACCCATCTGGTGGATATTACTGCCTGGTGGGTGGATCAGTCCAGTCCTGGGCAAGCATGAACTAAGAGCTTCCAGGAGCCCCAAAATGACCAAAGGCTGCTCCAGGTGACTCAGTGATACACCTTTTTAGAGTATAGAAATGTTGTCAGGGATCCCTTTCTTCAATGCGACTCTAAGCTGTTGGGATGTGCCTTCTGCCACAGGCCCACACAAGCTTTTGGTGCCTTAGTTACATCTAACTTAATGTCTAATTTCCTGTTTGAATTTTTGGAGGCTATGACAGTTAAGGAAAATCATCATAAGTCTTTCAGTGAAGTGTCTGCATAACACTCACTCTCTGCTGTAGAAAGGTACAGAACAAGGCAAAAGCTGCAGAAAGTATGATGGAAAATCCTCCTCTCTTTCAGACATCCAAGATGACCTTGGCCATTGTTTATGCCTGTCCAGCAACTCGGAGCTCTCAGGCCTCCTATGTTCCCCCTTCAGCTTTTCTGAAGCCAAAAAATAAAGAGGTCAGATGTGGACAAGAAACAGAGTTATGACTTTCTACACTGAAAAGCATGCTTGCCCTTCATTTCACTCCTGTCTTTCTCACTAGACCAGAAAGAAGCCTGCATAGGAAAGAATGAAAGTTGTATTTTCCACTCATAGGTCTCAACTATGTGAAAATGTATATTCTGAAAACCTCCTGAATATGCTTAACTGGAAAACAGAAAAAAACCCAGCAAAACAAAAGATGTAATCCAGCTGACATCTAAAAATTAGCCTGCTGATTGCTATGGATCTATACATTAATATGTGTATATACATACATTATTCTGATCCCATAGTGATTTTTTCCCCTTTTTCTAGTTTCAGATAGAGTAATGAAGAAAAGATACATGCCAAATAGAATGAGCGAGTGATTTGAAAATGATATAAAATCTGTAATTGTAAAGCAAATTGATCTTTTGAGGCACCTCTATATTTGGGTGCTTTCTTTTAAATCTTTTCTGAAAGCACCCATGTGTGTTGTCCCAGAGTTATGGCTACCAGATTTGGCAGTGCCAGCTGAGCAGCCTCCATTCCTTGTTATTTTGGGACGTGTAGGCCCATGTGTTTATACTTCTTTAGACTGTCAATCTCTTTTATCAGTTGGCAAAAGGTTTGCATTTGCATTGTTTTTATTTTCTGAATGGATACCCTACTCTTATTATTACTCTTTTTCTCAGAGAGAGTTTGAATTTCTGCTGTGACATGATCCATGCTCATAAAAATGAGAGCTTAATACATTTAAAGAGAGAATGACTTTTAATCATCAACAGAGTTATACTATTCTAAGTAGGTCTTAAAACCACCAAAAGTAACACATGGATTTCTTCCCTCCCTCTCCCCATTCCCAGCATTAATCTTCAGAAAGCCCTAAAAGTATTCTAAACACCTTTTTTTCCCCTTTGAAAATTCATGCTATGCCTCAGACTTGAGCTGGTGCTGGTTTGCATGACTTGGCATTTTTATAGCTCATCATTTGAATGACAAACAAACAGGAGAAATTAAAAGTATGCGATTTATTTTACTTTCATACATGCTTTGATTTTTCCTTTAAGATAGATGCAGCAGTTAAAGCACCTGAGAAAACCCTCACACTGAATATTAACTGAGTTTCTGCCAGAAGCAGAACCTCTGCTAGTTATCTACAAGTCGTGTTACTGTAGAAGATGCTGAGCATCTAGTCTGGATGGGATACATTCCTTGAGCTGATTTGAATCTTCTAGCATTGTTGCTGTCTTCTAATTTTAGCCTGTAGTATCTTCATCTGTGTCTGTATAAAAATTAGTATCTAGGATAGATGTTCAGGATGCCTTAATATTTGTTAATTCACACAGTTTTGTGGTACTGTGTCTTGTAATTAGTTGGGACATGTTTCAACTCTAAATCAATTCTCAAACAAAAAATAATTGAGGGTACTTAAAAACTAGTTGGAAGTGGATGATCAGACTCTGCAATTAATTAGGAAAAAATCAAAGAGATGATGGAGCATGTGTTGCAGAAGCACAAGTTCAAATCAAATCAAATAAGTTCAAATCAACAAAAAGCTAATAAGTAATCACATAATTGCTTACAATGTACTCTTGAAAGAAGAGAGAAGCACAAAGTATCTGTTACTTCAAAAAGAGAAGGAACTGAAACAGTGGAATATCTTTGAATAATTTAGTCTGTTTCCCCATCAGCAACAGTCACACATCTATGTGTGTGTGAGGACAATGTAAAAAGTTTCATAAGAATATGTGTATTTTTTAAATAAAGAAAAATTGTTTTAATTCTTCTCTTGCACAAAACTCAAGATGACCAACATGGCATCGAAGTGGAGATGGTGCCTAAGTGCTTTTTGTTTGTATATGAAGGGATCATAGATCTGTCCGGACTGATGGCAAAACACTGATTTAGTTGAATGCCAGAGCTCACAGCAGTTTTGAAGAAAACGGGAGCTTTACCAGTGAGATTGAAGTCCAGGGTCATCTGTATATAAAATGAAGGAAGGAGCCCAGACTGAGAAAGAATATGCTGGCAAATGTTTAGGGAGTCAGCGATGATCACCCGCATTTTAACAAACTCTCTGCTCATAAAAAATCTCTCTCATTTTTATTTGGATGGTTAACAGCAATAGATCAAGAGGCAATAGTTCTATGTCCCAAAAATAAAATGCAGATCTCACTTCTGTCTGAGTGTCCTGTCCAATACAGCAGCGAGGAAATAAAATTCCTACTGAAGCATGGGGATAACTGAGAGAAATTCACCTCTGCTTCACTGCATTAGCAAAGGTGCACCCCATTGCCTGTGAAGATTCCTACTGTGTTCAAGCATCTCTGTTTCTGAAAACCCTAACAGAAACAATCTTTTGAGATCTGAAAAACATGGCAGAGAGTAAAATTAATTATATACACATGTTATTTTTTTCCCTTGCTGGTCTCTAATAGACAACATTTTTGGAGCAGAAGAAAAATGTTTTTGTTTCCATGGCAACAATATCCACTCGTCTCCTTTATGTCACAAATCACGGTTTCTAAGCATATTTAGGAAAATTGAAATGTGGGTAGCTCAGGATGATAAAGCCAAGTGCAGTAAATTTTCATCTAAACAAACATTTGTATTCGGTCTTGTATCCATTTGCTTGAAAATTTTCAAGGTCAGGGTATTTGTTTGCTGTGCCGATGGCATTCTCATGAAACACTTAGTCCTGTTCACAATGAGAAGCCTTGTTTAAACGTGTTTTGAATGTTGCTGATGCTACCCTAAAATAATTGCAATAATTAAAGCAGGAAGCCACTCAGCATAGCATCTTTCAAAACTGCAAAGCATGTCTCTGTAAGACTTGAGAACTTAAGGCAGCCAGGGTGTACAGTATAGAAGAATATCTGCTGGAAGGGTCAGTTATTTAATTTATAAGTGACTTGAGGGTGTCTCTCTTCTTGGGACAATGCTAACTGTGCTGTCAAAGTTCAGCAACAGTCTGTGCAGAAAACAGTAGAACCAATCTCCTGGGGCTCTACTTTCTTCCTTTCTATTCCTTCTCAGTGGAAACCTCTGGGCTAGAGATTGTCTTTCTTGTCTCTTGGACTTGTTTCTCTCTGAATAATTTCTTTATGCTATTGGAACAGACTTCTGAGTCTTTGCTTTGCAAAAATATTTATTTACAGAAACTGAAAGGGTTTTAACAAGAAAAAGTGTGACCCACTCCAGAATATACACCATGGAAGAACTTGTCTGTATACAGCTGTATGTAAATGTCAAGCCTCAGCTTCAAAACAGAAATGAAGTGTTTTTATTGCAATAATTCAAACTGAAAGCAAAATATGGTGTTTAGATTTTTTGATAGGAATAAAAAAAAGTGTTGTCCAATTTAATATATAAATTACAGAAAAGATTCACTGATCATGTTTTCTCATTAAAATATGCAGACAAAAATTTTCTCCAGTAGTTCTCTTTGTAAATTTGATAGTGATTTGCACAGGCTGACAGTAAACTATCAAAAGAACTACAACTGCAGACACAAAAGTGATGCATCTGATTTTTCTACCCTCCTGCCTGCATAACCATTTGAGTTTATTATGGTGCATGGGGATCCTGATGTGCACACCCTGCCCTGCCCTCACTGCACAAGCAGCAAGCAGCCTGCCTCAGAGGGCTCCCTTTTGCAGTCAAACAGACCCCTTAACTTGCTTGGAGGTGTAAAGTAACAAAGGGAACCCATGTGGCTTTTAGAACTCCACCTGACCTTGTCATCTTTGTGCAGAAGGGAGGCAGTCCTGAAAGCATCCTGGGTGCTGCAGTTAAGCTAGAGGTGGCAGGTAATGGAGGAGACACAGATTTTTCTCTCCCTCTTGGCAGCCCTTTCCACCTCAGGGTGTTTTTTTTTTTTCAGTTTACTTGTTCTTATATAGGAGACATTTTACTCATCAGCTCCAGCACTGATCTCTAATTAACCACCATTTAAGAATGCTACAATGCCTGCTAAGAAAAGATAAAAGTTCACTGAAGCTGAAACAAGAAGACAAAATTGAGCTGTTCCAGGTAACCCCTTGCACCAGCTGGCTTTGTGCAGGGAACTGCTCTGCATGCTAAGGGGCCTCAACTGTCTCTCAAATTAGGCATAAGAAAAAATGCTCCAGCACATCCATTCATCCTAACAAGTACTGTGATGTTTTTTGCATGCACAGCTCCTGATGTTGGGCTATTAATGCCTCTTTGAGAATAAAACTTACTTCGAACCACCAAGATCCTTGTTAGGGCTTGTCTTTTTTACCACAAAAGCTGAGTTTTACCTCAGGGTACTATGTATTTCAGGTAGCCTGAGGTAAAAATGCAAGTGAAGCCAAAGGAGAAGGTACAGATTTTGTCTCCACTGTGTTTTTAGCTCAGAATACTTGATGCACAGTAGATACTCTGAGGTGAAAAAGGAAGTTTTGCTGGCAGGGAGTTTGAGGCCTCTTTACCTTTTCTTTTTCAGAAAAAAATGGCAGCAATAGTACTCTTTCAGCTTGCTGCAATACTTTGTATGGGCCTGTTTTGTAATATTTTGTGTATAGTACTGAAAATGAATCAGTGGAAAAAAAACTACCAGGGGTGCAACATGATGGATGCAAAGACCTTACTGCCGAGTTGAGGCACTGAGTGAAGAATTACGGTTGGATTTTATCTCAAGGCATAAAGCCCCCTGAAAAATGGGGCTTTGTAATGGAGAGGCTATTGCTGACACAACCTTAACTTGAACATTGCCAGTGGTCACACTATCACTTTATACAGCAATTAAATGGCTGACTTTTTGCCTTGCCAGCAGGAACGCAGCCAGTTGAAGTGTTTGAGTTCACGCATTATAAAGCAGCTCAACCTTGGGATGCACTGATGTAAAAACACTCCTTCTTCATTATTCAAATTTGAAATAATGGCTTGGAAATAGAAGCACGTGTCTTGAACCTTGTGTTTACACTGGTGCTGGGTACATATAACTGCCACATCACCTCTGGAGTTCAATGGACTTAATGAGCAGTTACAGTGTTTTAGATAGTCCATGATGGGCAACTGCTGCAATAACATTTGCAACAGCTGCAATTGGTATTTCATATTTAGTAACCCACCTCTGGCAGAGCCTGGCATGCAGGAACTATTGCTTTTTGTAGCTCAGCTTGCTCTGTCTCACTGAGCCATCAGATCCGAACAATCTGCATCTTTTTGAGAAACTGCTACAATTATGAAAGAAGACAATGGAAACGAATCTGATTGTTTACGTATGTGTATAACTTACATAAACCCTCCACAGATTATCTATATATTTCTTTTCATATGTATTTACATGGATAAACATACCATATTTATATTAAATGGGTGTACATATATATGTGCATATATATGCACAAATATGTACACATGTTGGAGACCTACATACAAACAACGAGTGTTGCATAATGAGTGACCCTAAATTCACCAGTTTGTGTTTGTTATAGCAAAAAGTGTAAAACTCTAGAGTCTGACAAAACAACTGAACATTTCAGCCTTATCAATATGGTTTTTGTTTGATTTTACTGTGGATGAAAATCTCACAGAAAAGGATGTACTTTCAAATTTCAGTTTAATTGTATATTTCTATCTGAAAAAAATATTTTTCAGCTCACCCCAATCCAATGTACCAATTTTGTACCAATGTACAAAAATACAATTGTAATTCTTCATCCAGTGCCTCAACTCAGAGGTGAGTTTTTTGCATCTATCATGCTGCACCCCCAGTATTTTTTCTAAATTTTTCATTTTCAACACAAAACACAAAAGGTTAAGAAACAAACCTACTTAAAGAATCACGTATACTTAGGCCTGTCCTGAGCAGATGCTGAATACTATGTCATATATTCAAGTTTGTGTAAGGCATTGTGTAAGGGAGGGAATTGCACCAGTCACTGATGACCAAGTCTATTTGTTGCTCAGCCTGGTGTGCCAGTGACTTAGCACTTTGCTGTTCAACTTCTCATACTTGAAATCTCACTTCTGACACTGTTGACAACTTGACATAGTGAACAACTATATGAGGACACCAGGCTGTCACGCCATGCAGAGCTTTTATGTTCCTGGGAATGCACTGTGTGTGTCAGGATCCAGGTATGGCACTGTCACTTGATAGGGCACCACAGTCCCTAGCTAGGATCCTTGAAATAAATGCTTCACAGGGTGGTGCGAGCCATCTGGGAGCTGTGATTTTTCTTTCTAACATTAATTGTTTGTAAAGACTTTGGAAATATCTAGAATGACTCCTGAGTATGTTTAGCACAGACACTCAGGACATGGTCTCTCTATGCTCAGGAATTAGGAAGTTTGATACTGTCTGAAAAGACTGTGAGCAGAAGTAGGCTCTTAAACTTCCTAGTGTGTTTCTGTACAGACTTAACTGAGGTCTCAATTTCTGGGATGAAGTTGTCCCAGACAGGTGATTTGCAGATGTTCGTGGGCAGAGAGGTACAAGAAGACAGCAGACAGTTAATCCTGCTGCGTACTGCCAGCTCTAACTGAATCCCTCAGGGATCTCCTTCTCCCAGCCCTGCCAGACTTGCAATTTGAGATGTGTGACTTGTGCATCATTAAGTGCTGGCAGGGATGTACATCCACCACATGCATTCACCCTGAGATGCCAGCACCAATTCATTATTCAGCAAGATTCTCCATGTGGAGTTTTAAAAACTGTATTTAAAAGTGAAAATAAGAATGAAAATAATACAAATCCAAATATGTATTGATTTTTTACTTTATTCTAAGCCCATGCAAGTGGAGATATAATTGTATGTATGCAATTTGTAAAGAAGCTTTTCTTTTATTCCTAATTATGAAAATTTTCTTGAGTCTTTCAGTCCACAGTGGCTATGATGATGTTTTTCATAACAATTTGAGTTGTCTTGGAAATCTTGAGCTGCCTTCTGCTCTATGCCCAGAAAATGTTACTGCAACTCTGCTCAGGGGCAATTGTTCCTTTAACTTCTCTCAGACTATACTCAACATGACAAGCAAATCAATCTTTTCAATTCAGGAGCTGATGAAACCCAACATTTTATAAAGCATTGCCATGAGAGTATGAACTGAGCAGATGGCTTTCAGGCCTATTCAATGTCACTTTACACTACTTTACTAGGATTTCTATAAATGCAGAGTACTAGCCTATCTGTGTCAGTTAAACACAAAGATCAGAATCAAACCAAATAGCAAGACATCCTTTTAATAATGATGTGGCTGTGTGACATAGCCTCTCTGTCCTCTCTCTTTATCACCTCTTGCTGTCTGAACGCAGATGCAAACATACTTTGCATTTAAGAGGTGACTATATTTATGTATTTATACAAATTTACAGTGAGATGACTGAAAACCATGTAATTTTTTTTAGATTTTTCCAAATAATAGCATCAAATGGTGACATAAATTCATAAATTTTTTTTGTGCATGAGAATTTCATCACTTGTACATCATTAATGCTTAAACCTCCATGCTTAGCGAAGCAAATTATGATCATGCTTTCCAACAAAGGTAATTGGGTTATTCTTTCATTTCTGATCCCTGAGAGAGGCACCCTCTCTGCTGATAAATTGGTGAGTAAAGTTCTGCTACAGGAAGACTCCATGCAGTGAATGCTTCCTTAAGCTTCAAGATGTAAGATACAAAGAAATCTCATGATAACCTATGTAGAGTGGGACTATGCAGAACAAGATATCAAAGCACTTCGTAATTTCAGATATGTAGTTGTGGTGCATCCAGCAAAGCAGAAAAATAAGAAACTCTGCAAATTAGACATTTTGAAGGCATCCCAGGTTGTGCACTGTAAGCATCCTATATATCATTAGTTACTTCTGAAAAACATGGTCCAAGGGTTTGCACAATTCTCTTTCTGTAGAAATCTGACCAAATATTATGGTCAGCTATGGAAAGAGGAACTTTTGACTGTATAGTCAGTAGCAGAGCTGAGGCCCTCAGCTCTGGAAGTGCTTCCTTGGGAGTAAGGTCTGTATATTTGGAAAAGCTGCCTGAAGAATTCTTAACTTTATTTGAAATAATTCTGAATTGAAACATGTAGTGGGCTTTGAGATGAACAGGAAATAAATGATCCTGGAAAACTGCCATTTTGAATTAGAGGGAATTAATATTTCAGCACAAAATATCAACTTCTCCCTACCAGTGATCCTTTTCTCTGTTCTTCATCTGTTCCACTTATCCTAAAAGATTTATTATTTAATTTTGGCATTTCTGGATGAGTTCTTATCCTCCCTTTTTCAGTGCATTGTGCTTGGTGTTAGGTGGCCCTCCTCCTGCCCCTGTCCTATTTCTGTCTTTTCAAGTGGCAAGCATGTTGTTTTTGTGCTTCTGAGAGTCAAGAGACAAAAATGCCATGCTGGATAAGATTGTATTCTCTAGACTGAAATGTTTTTGAGAAGGATTGAGGAAAAGAAACGAAGAGATTTTTCATTTGCACTCCTGCAAAGCCTAAACAAAACAACAATCTTTTTTGAGAGAGTGATTGTTTTAGTTATAGGACAATACTTGAAAGTTTACAGATTTTCAGTTTTATGAATAACAATGCTTTCAAACCAGTGAATGTAGTGAATTATAAATTTTATATGACACTGGGGTCTGCTTAGTTTCATTCTGCAAATATATTTACCATCAGAAAGTGTACCTTGTACTATGAAGTTTTGTATTTTATCTTTTCTCCATTACCTCTTCAATTGGAACAATAAGAACTTCAGTCAATAAGAACTTCTGCTATTGTGTTTCACATGTCTGTTTGAAATCTGAAATTCAGATTAGCTGATCTTACAACAACTTGCAGTCAGATTCACGGGAGCTCTTTGGTCTTGTCATGGGCTTAGTTCAGAATTTATTTTTTGCATATTTTCTATTTAAAAATTTATTAGATTTTTATAAAGAAAGATGAAATACAGGCAACATGCATTATTATAGTCTTATATTACATTATGCGGAATTTATAAGATTATCAATAAGTTTTTTTGTATGGTAAAGAGAAGCTTTTTGTGTGGTAAACTGCTAGAAGCTTTCCTTATGTCCAATTGAGGCAATGCCAGCTGGGTCCAAGACAGACCTGCTACTGACCAAGTCTGAACCCATCAATGATAGTGGTAGCACCTCTAGGATAACATGTTTAAGAAGAAGTGGTAAAACATGTCCTGCACAACAGCAGCTGCAATCACAGAGTGAGAACATGAGAGGGAAACAGCACTGTGGACACATTATTTACAATGTTAGTAAATAAGGAGGGAGAGGAGTTGCCCCAGGTAACAGGATAGAGTTTCTCCTGCAGCTCACCATGGAGATCATGGTGATGCAGGCTGTCCCTCTACTGCCCATGAAGGTCTTCAGTAGAGCAGATACTTGGAGCAGACATACCTGGTCTTGGTGGATACCATGCCAGAGCAGGTAGCTGTGCTCAGATGAGCCTATTATCCTGTGGGTGACCCATGCAGGAGTGGTCTCTTCCTGAAAAACTGAAGGGGGGAGTCTTTGTGCAGTGTGTCCAGCCTGCGTAAAGTCACCACAAGTATTCCTAGATTATTATTAGTGGTGAAGATCATACTGCTGTTTCTTCTGGTTTTAATGTAATATATTTATTTTGCAAACCATGAGAATCATAATTTGAAAATAAAAAATTTGCTGTTTTCACAATTTATTTATTCAGCTGGATAGAACTCTTTAGCAAAGTATGTCTACTGCTGAGGTTTCAAAAGTGGAAATTAGTATTGTCAGCTCACTTAACTTTGTGACACAGTAAGACAGAGGAAAAGTTAATTCCTCCTCAGGTTCTAGCAGACATCGGACTTGTAAATCTCTTGCAGCATGGTCAGAAGGACAGAAAATACCACAGATTAAATAAGACCTTGAAAATAATGGTGCTATGCTGAATTTATAGTGTTAAGGTTGCAATTTAGCAGAATCTACCAGATACTGAACACTGCAGATGATTAAATACTGGTTCCTCTTACAATAAGTTATTGAAAAGGTGAAGGGATTGTAACATAATACTTGGCAGAAAGACTTTTGAATGCACTTAGCTGTAGAAGTTACATATTCTCAGGTTGTCTTTATCCATATGCTTATAATCTCCTACAAATTTGTCAGACCCAATAATTCAACTCCCAAAGATGCTTACACTCAGTATATGATTAAATAGAGGTAAATCTGAAAAGGGTTTCCACCTACTGCTTTACAGAGAGGTCATCAGGAGGTTTCCATTCAGTTTCTGTTATAAAATGCTGTTTTTATACTTTCATTAATTCCTGTAACATTCACCTTTATGACATAGCTTTCCATGCTTGAGAGAGTATTTGGATTCAGCAGAATCCTTTCAGCTGCCTTTGGATTATAAAAGAATCCTATTTAAATATATGAAGTAAATCCTACTTTTTTTTTGTCCAGATAGGAGGAAAGGGAAATGTTTCAAACAAAACCAAGTTTTAAACTTCAAATTGTTTGAGTACAATAGCTCATAATGAGCAGCTGAATCAATCTGAAAATATGTAAGGAAGTATTCACATCATCCAATCTCAGGCAGTGGATACAATCAACCCATTACTCAAACTCTTCCTATTATCAGAGCTCTTCAGAGAGCTCTGATTTACATGGTGTGAATCCCCTACAAGAAAAACCTGTTTCGCTCTTTCTGCTGGCTATTTGCAAGAACCCAGGGAGAATAGTTCAAATTAGATGGCTAAAGCTTGGTGGTTTGAATAACCCCTTTCATCACAAGGCAGAGATACCATCAGTCTTTAAGAGTGTGCCCTCATATATGCATGAAGTGGAACTGGTCATCTTTTTGCAAGGTTTCACAGAAATCATATAAAATGCCAGAATGATGTGGAGGACCCACAACTAAACATTTAGACAGCACTGGATTCAACAAGATAATATGGTTTAAAAATAATATGTTTTCCTTATTCTTGAGGAGTGCCATTCAAAGCTGGGCACGTCAGCGAAGCCCAGGAGCTCAACCCTCTTCCTCTCATCATATCACTTATACTTGCACTGCTGTCTTGACACCCTGTGGTGAAGGAATAATTCTACAGCTTTCTCTTTATTTTGAGGGTATCCATAGCTTTGGTGCCATTTTTACCCTGTTTTCTCATTAGACATTGCCTGGTGTTTCTCAGTCATTGAGGTGGTGTGATTGTCATGGGCTGTTTACTTTGCAGCCAGCACACAGACATGCTTTTAAGAATTTGTCTGTTGGGCTCAATTTGAGCTAAAGAAACTTGAAAAATAACAAAAATGGAATACCATTGCTAAAAAATAGTCCATATATCATTTGTAGGCAAGAATTAATGCAGAAAGTGTTTTCACTTGTGGTTTCTATCATGAGGAGAGAAATCTCGATTGAACTAATTACTAGGATTAATCTTGTGCTGATGTTTTACTTTGAAATTATCCTCTTCAAAATGCTTGATTGTTCTTTGTTAACTATAGACACATGTTGATTTGCAGCTAAAAGTAAACTATATGCTAAACCTACACATTTCATCATGAAAATGTCAAGTGCCATTTCTTAAATATTATGTGATACTTTTACTTAATCTTTGTGTCAAACTACTGTAGATGTGAATGTAAATTTTATTAAACTGGAGTCCTGTTTAATTGCAGAAAATTAATCCCTTAAAACCTTTTGTTAGTGCAATAATGTTACTTTTAATAGACTGGTGGCATATTTTTAAAGTAAAACTGTTTGTAGTTTGAACTAACTGATATATATTACCAAGCTGTGTGGTGCAGTTGATATGCCAGAGGGAAGGGATGCCATCCAGAGGGACACTGACAGGCTTGAGATGTGGGCCCATGCCAACCTCATGAAGTGCAACAAGGCCAAGTGCAAGGTCCTGCACAGGGCCTGGGGTAATCCAAGCACTTATAAAGGCTGAGTGAAGAGTGGCTTGAGAGCAGCCCTGAAGAGAAGGATTTGGGGGTGGCAGTGGATGACAAACTCAACATGAGCTGCCAGTGTGCACATGCATCCCAGAAGGCCAACCAAATCCCAGGCTGCATCAAGAGAAGTGTGACCAGCCAGTCAAGAGAGGTGATTTTGCCCCTCTACTGGGCTCTGGTGAGGCCCCACCTGGAGTATAGTGTCCAGTTCTGGAGTCCTCAACATAAGAAGGACAGTGAGCTATTGGAGCAGGTCCAGAGGAGGGCCATGAAGATGATCAGAGGGCTAGAGCAACTGCCTTTTGAAGACAGGCTGAAGGAGTTGGAGTTGTTCATCCTGGAGAAGAGAAGGCTCAGGGGGGACCTCAGAGTAACTTATCAATACCTGAAGGGGGCCTACAGAAAGGCAGGGGTAGGACTTTTTAACATGACATGTGATGGCAGGACTTGGAATAATGGATGTAAATTATAAGAGGGTAGATTCAGACTAGATATAAGACAATTCTTTACAGTGAGCATTGTGAAACACTGGAACAGGTTGTCCAGAGAGGTTGTGGATGCCCCCTCTGTGGAGGTGTTTAAGGCCAGGCTGGACAAGGCACTGAGCAACCTGATCTAGTGGGAGGTGTCCCTGCCTATGTCAGGAGGGATCTTTAAGGTCTCTTCCAACCCAAACTATCCTATGATTCTATGATTAATGAGAAATTATTAATTGAAGCTAATGATTTAAACAAGTTCCTTATGGTTAGAATTTCGCCAAGACTAGAATAAATAACTTTTCAACTTTCATGGTCTGCTTTTGTTTGTAGATTGAATGAGGAAGACAAACACTCACCTTTTAATCCCACTTACTTTTCGCATTTAGAAAGAACAAAATACTACACAAAACTGATAAACCAGGATGAAGAGGGGCAAAAACCTTTAAGCACTTGAAAAAGTACCACTAACAGCTTAACACTTCAGTGTTTTACATGTGATCCCCATTGGTTTGCTGATTTTACTTGTCATAGATGCTTCATTACAAAAATGTTATAATGACATGTGTTTTTAAGTAATTAAAAATATTTAAAAAACATGGTAAGAGCACAAACCTTACTCATTACTGCAAATTTTACTTTTTGAAATCTTTATTTTCCATCTATTTCTATGTGTTTATTTAAACAACATTTTCTGGGATTTTAGGTCCTGAATAGTACCTGAAAATGTCTAAAATCATAATAATCCTGTTTTATTTCTTCTTCATAACATACTGGCAAAACCTGGTAGGTTTTGTGCTGAGGATAGTTAAAATACTTAAAGGGACTAAAACAATTTTGCCCCAGTGTTCTAAGGTTCAAGCACAACTCCTCAAGCATGTATATTAAATTGATTGAATATGAAATCAACAGAATAGAATTATAGAATCATGTAATGATTTGGGTTGGAAAGGATCATCCTGTTTCAACCTCCCTGCCATGGTCAGGGGTACCTTTCACTAGACTGGGTTACTCAAAGCACCATCCAGACTGATCCTGAAGAGTTCCAGAGATGGCGCATACACAACATTTTTGGGCAACCTGTTCCAGTGTCTGACCAGCATAACAAGAAAGAATTTCTTCCCAATATCCAATCAAAATCTCCCCTCTTTCTGTTTAAAACCATTACTCTCCATCCTATTTCTTCACTCCCAGATAAAGCATTTCTTCCCATCTTTCCTTTAGGCCCTCTTTAGTTACTGGAAGCATTCCCTCAGACCTTCCCCAGACTGGAGAACCCAAACTCTCTCAGTCTGTCCTCACAGGAGAAGTGCTCCAGCTCTCTGGTCCTTTTCATGGCCTTCATCTGGACCCAATCCAACAGATCATTTTTGCCTTGGGAACTCCAAAGCTGGATGGAGTTCTCTAGGTGACATTTCATGAGAGCAGTTTAGAATCACATTCCTCAACCTGTTGGCCATGCTTCTTCTCATGCATCTTAGGATATCTTTGGCTTTCTGGGTTGCAACCACACTTACCATGTTGACCATGTTGAGTTTTAAGATTGATTCCTAGGATTGGATTGGTTCCTGGATTAGGACTGATTCCTAGAACTCTATTGACTCCTACTGAAATCAAGGAGATTATAGAAAAGAGTAAGCATTAACTACTTAAGTCAGTGTGTCAAATCTTGTGCAAATGGTACCTAGACATGCAAGTAGGGAAAGTGGGTGTTGTATCAGGAAAGAATGTTCATGTATATTTTTTATTTTATGAATGCAGAAATTTATGCAGAACATGCATTTCTTTTGGATGAACTATGACAAAACCACCTTGTTGGTTTAAGTTTTAAACATGGATGCAGCTGCAAGAAAAGAGGTGAAGTGCTGACTGGTCCTTGTTAATTTTAGTGTCTAAATTCAGCCTTTTGAATGCATATAATGGCTGAATACAATGAAAATGATGTAAAGGCGTGTGATTGGTCCTAAGTCTAGAAGTGGATAAAGTCTTCTACAATGTTTATGTGTGTAAACCTGTCATAGTTAATTATTATTGTAACCCTATTCTTGCATCTCAAGTTATTTTGAGGGAGGATGCAGAGTTGGTGTGCCACTAGATGTTGCTCTAAGACAGCATCTAGCAAAAGAAGACGGTTGGAAAACATGTGGTCTGTAATATTTGCATCAATCACCACAATTCTCTTTAAAAATAATTCACAGATTAAATTTTAAGCTTTTGAAACAGAGTAAAAAAAATAGAGGGGGGGAAAACCATCATGAACTGCTACTAAAACTAACAGAACTACTGCATTTCTGGGAACAGAGTATGAATAAAAATGCTTTTTTATCAGGAACCTTTGGTTTTATAAGGCAGTCTTATCTAATACTTGAAGTACTTTCTGTTAAGCAAATTCACATCCTTTAAAAAAAGTGGAGTATAAATTCCTAAAATCTTTCCTTTTTAAAATCGGGAGCTCTGACTGCTGAGGTCAGTGGTTAAGTAAGTTTAGGTCTTGGCTGAAATACCATGGATGCTTCAGGGTATTATCTAACTTCACTTTCTTTATGGGCACTTAGAAGTTAAATAGAAGAAATGCTAATTAGGTCAATATGGAAATAAATCTGCAGAGCTGTAAGAATATGCTTGCACAGTGTCTACTGAAACAGGTGTGATTTCAGTCTAATCTTGCAGTATTTCGCTTGCAGAAACAAATAACATTAATAAAAGAGAATGCTAAACCTTTGAAAAGTAGAGAATTTGCTCTTACGGGAATTAGTGAAGGTTAGGACTCAGTCCTTAGTAAGGTAATTCAGAGAAGGGAGAGATACACATGTAGAAGTTTTTTACAGGAAAACAGGTTAAAATGGCATCAGAGCAGAAAACACAGCCATCTACCCTCTGGAGAGAATATTCCTTTGGTCCAAATGATTATCTCTTGTATGCTTAGTTTTGAGTAGTCATGTTTAGATTTCAAAATTTTCTCTTCTATACTTGATTCAGCCAACTGAACAACACACAGATATGACAAACATCAGAGAAAAGATATATTTTTTTGAGAAGATGTTAGTAGCTTACTGATTAAATATGAAGTGGGAACTGAGAGATCATTAACACTGTGAAATGGATTTCTGATGTTTTTAAAAAACAGCATGTACATTTGTCTTTAGCTTTGTGGTGGATCTTAAATAAGTTTTTTTTTTTTCTTTTTTTTTTCATATGGAGGTGATATATTCTACCAGTTATGCTCTACAGGAAATGGTGGAAATTAGTTTTCATGTGTTCATTTATACTGCACTCCTCTGAAAGACTGCAGCCCGGCTTCAGCCTACCATCAAAATCTGTTGCAGCTTTTTATAAGTCAAGAGCTTACAAATATTTAGTATTTTAAATAGTTCCAGTAAAATAGCATTAAAATATAATTCTTTTTCAGACCTTTTGCACACTGCTGTCCACATGTAGTAAAATATTTTAAACCTCTCCACATCTATTTTGTAATAGTTTTTCAATCAATTGTACAGTATGCTGTAATAAGGTGTTAAATTTACCTTTTACACATCTGCTTTTCCTTTCTATTCCTTTAGACACAGGCAGATGCACACACATGTGCACACACAGAGGACCATATACCAAGTTAGAAGTTAATAAAGATGTCAACCACTGCACTCCATTATGAGCTGTGACACATAACACAAAGCACCCTGGCTACTCCTGATATTGTCATTTTCCCTAAGTGCTAGCTCTGCTTCTGTTTTTATTAGCTGACACATCAACACCCTGCACCCAGGAAGAGATTCAATAAAGTCAATTAATTAGGCTATGCTTTTAAGCAGTGAGGGGGCAGGAGCTCTGGAGCTGTCTAGGGCCACCATCCATTGCAGCTTGCATTATTCTGCTTTACAAAGCCTCGGTTTCATGCTTGTTTTGATGGAGGTTAGTAAGTCAAAGAGGAATATTGAGGTTCTTGGCTCCTTGCAGGGTTTTTGTACCTGGATTTGTTTAGGTACAGCAGTGCAGTGGCAGGGCACATGCCTCCTGAGCCTTCTGCCAGCCACCATAGCCTGCAGGAGAGAGAGGAGTGAGGCAAGGACAGCCTGTAAGCAAACCCAGCTGAGGGAGAGTCATGCCCCATTTTCCAGAGAAGCAATAAAAATCACTAAGGAGATTTCACCATCTGCATAGCTACTGCATATCAAAGACAAGGTCTGCATTTTCAGTTGGTAGATAAAGCTGGCAGGTAAAAATAGTTTTGTCTTCTTTTGGACTGAGTGTGCTAGATGGCTTTCTTGCTACTGTGATTCAGTAACAGTGTCATTCTCTACAGACATAATGTGCATATTGCTGACATTGTTCCAAAAAAAAAAAAAAAAAAAATGATGCCCAGGGCCACCGTTGGGGAATTCTCTAAACAGAAGAATCAGAAATGATCATCTCATGCTGGGTGTTGAAGCACTCTGTTTGCACACGGAGAGCACTGAAGGAGGACCTGAAACAGTCCCTGTGCATGTATTTACGCAACAGACTGTCGGTGCTTTGAGCTGTCAGCCTGGTGATTCAATATGATTCACTCCTAAAAGTCTTTGGTGCTTATTTATGTACCAGAGTTTGCATTGTAAAGGGCCTGAAAATGTGTGCTATTCATGAGGAGGTCAGCACCCTCTCTACTGTGGAAGTAGAGTTCTGCTTTCTTCAGCAATTAGACCCCTCAGAGCACAGGGAATAAAACTGAGACCCCTTTAAATGGAAATGCTTTCTCCCCTGAAATCTGAATGCAGCAGAAAGGGTCTGCAAAGCCATGTGCTCCCTCAGAAATACTGGAGAATCTCCCCCCTTCTCTTCTTGCAAAAGGGAAAGGCTTCAGACACCACAGTGGCATTCGATGGATGGGGGTGTTGTGGATTAGTCATGTGGACGGTTCCATGAAATGACTTATGAAAAATTCTTGC
The DNA here is from genome assembly GCA_013400935.1 of Turnix velox. NCBI lineage: Eukaryota > Metazoa > Chordata > Aves > Charadriiformes > Turnicidae > Turnix > Turnix velox. Next base: position 131,263 of record VZTY01024258.1, on the reverse strand, counting down.
AGATATTTTCCCCCCTCTTGTTACTTCTCCTGTTGTTTAGTGAGGAAAGGGGAAGCAGCACAGCTGTCACTGTTCTGGATGTTCCTCTTCTTGTGGAAGTGTGGAGCCAGTGGTCATGAGCCTCCTGTGTCTACAAGAAAGGATCTTGAGAGCAACAGCAGAGTGGAGCAGGCCACAGGAACTGAAGAATCCTATGCTGTGCAGCTCTGGCTCTGAACTTTGGGGTCACTGCCACTATGGTTGTGCAAAGAAATTCTCTTGGGGGCATCTTCTTGCCCTCTATAAAACGAGGAGATGGGATGGGATAAAGATCCTTTAGCTATCTATAAAATCTACAATTCAGTGTAAAATCCAGGGATTCGTGTGGTCCTGGAGAACAACTGTTGAACTAGAAAGGGTGCAAAATGTCTTAAAGGCAGACAAAAAACCCGGCTCAGGACCCTGATTCTTCTCTATATGTAAGCTCTGACTTGGATATACCTTCTGAAATCTTCATTAGGAGACTGCTGCCACATAGGAATGGGGGACAAGTCATATATAATATAACATAACGTATTAGTACCAATGCTAGAAATTAAACTGTAGGATTTATAGTAAGAATTCACATTTACTTTTGTGTTCGAAGAATGGCTTGGTGGCTTAAGCACAAAGCTGAAAAGGGTTTCTCCCTTTTCAGTGTAGTTCCTCCTCACAGCTCTGCTCTCCCCAGTCTGTGTGTATCCTTGGTGGGACAGGCTGCTCTCATAGGTACTGTAATGCATCTGTGGTATTTGCTGGTGAGATGTAGCTACAGTCCTCTGAGATGACACATGAACAGAGCTAGAGGAGGACACTCCTTTCTCTTACAGTATTTTAAAAACTAAAAATTAAAACTTAAAAATTCACCAATCACTACCAGTTTGTCTCATCTGCAAGAAGTTATTCTGTGCTGCAGGCACTCATCACTTATGAAGGAGACTAGGTCCACCATGTTAATAAAGAAAATCCGTCTCATTTTACATGGATGGTCAAACAGACATCTTATGATAACTCTCAATCAATGTCAAAGAGAATCAGCCTCAAACCATTGGAGGAAAAAAAAATTATCTTTAGATTCTTTGTGTCTGCATTGCAGGAGTCTGAAATCAGCTTGCAAATACGCTGCATTGCCATGTGCTGCAATCCACAGCTCTGTTTGTATTGGTGTTTATCCAATGGGCTGCTGTAATTCCTAACTACACTGGCAGCATCAAAGTTTGACTGCTGCCTAAACCCTAACTTCAGTGCTGTTGTAGATTTTTATCATGGTTGCAATACAGAAAACACAGATTAAAAAAGAAAAAAAAAAGCAGCTATATGCTTTATGGTTAATGCTGTCTTCAGTTTGTTCTTTATTGGTACCAGCGAACCCTTCAGTTTAGGGGAAAGTAAAAGAAAAATAGCAAAATAAATAACTCGAGGGCATTTGGAGGGGAATGAAAACTGGTTTTTTGTCCAAACACCTGCATTGTTATAGAGTTTTAAGTGTACAGCAGCCTCAGACAGCAAGTATTATAGCCAATCTGAACACTGCTTCTAGGGCAGGGAGAACCTGTGGAAAGCACAGCAGTGGATTAAAATAGAAGCGCAATAAATATTCATCTATTTATTTATTACAAATAAATTCCGTATTGACACAAGAAGTTACACTATAATTTTCTGTTTAAAATGTTAAGAAGTAAATCGCTGTCTTTCTAAAGGGCACTGTAGGTCTTGCAGCTCTGTCATGACATTTAACTCATTAGCATGCAGGTGCACTCTCTGGGTTTCATGCAATAACTGTCTCCTTTCACTGTGTTTACAGACAATCCAGCGAGTTTGCAGGCCAAATGGCTCTCTGAATGTGAGCCCACAAAGCAATGAATTGAGATAGCACACTGCTCAGGGGGATTCCAGCACAGCTAGCCAGAAGGTGAGTATCAACAGTGGCACTAAAACCAAAAAATGGCTTGAAATTGTTTGTAACTCAACATTATGATAATTAATTGTAGGTAATTTTGCCATCACTCATTATACTTCCCTTTCCTTAAAATCATACAATGGTTTGGGTTAGAGGGGACCTTAAAAATCATCTAGTTCCTACCATCCTGCCATGGACAGAGAAACCTCCCACTAGACGAGGTTGCTCAGTGCCTCATCCAGCCTGGCCTTAAACACCTTCAGGGAAGGGGCAACCACAGCCTCTTTGGGCAACCTGTTCCAGTGTCTCATCACCCTCACAGGAAAGAACTTCTTTCTTATCTCCAGCCTAAATCTACCCTCTTCCAATTTGCATCCATTCAGCTCTATTGTTTTATTTTAGCAACTGGTTAATGGTTAATAGTGGCTAGTGTGATGCATCTGAGTTCCTGGTTTACTAAATATAGTGAATTATTCTCCTTTGTGGGGAACTAACCACGTGTTTAGTGTGTGAAATAGGAAATCCTTCACAGCAGGGACCCTCGTGACTCCACTTAGGGACTGAGAGAAAGATGAATTATCAAGGCACAAGGCGGCCCTGGCTCCTGCAGCTTTGTAGAGCTGCCTTCTTTTCCAGCACTATTAGAGCTAGAAGGACCTGCAGCTTTGCTTGCTGTAACAGTCTGGTCTCAGCTCTGGGACTAGCATAGACCTCCCATGGAGTCAATGATGATATCCTTGTGACTCAGATCTCTCATGCACTCACTGCATGGGTGTAACATCTCTTGTTTCATGTTCTCATTGGCAGATGTATCTGATCTAACTCTCAGTCCTGCAAGGACCAGGCACCTGTCTAATCATTTTCACTCTCCCTGTATCTATAGGAGGGCAGGAGACATTCGTGTCAGGAATAAGAAGTGTTTAAGCTGTGACAAATGCCTCCTATATTGTACTTAAAGTCTTTTTGTCTTACTTTAAAGGACCCCCAACTAACTATCTCTCTCTCCAAGCTTATTTTTAAATTCTTAAAGTTAGATGAGGCAATTCTACCTGCTTCATCTGCTTCATTTTAAGGATTTGTCAGCCTTTAGACCAGGGACTGTCTTCTGCTACCACAGGCATTGTTGTGTGTTTAACATGGCAAAGTCTTCAATGCAGATGTAGTCCCTACATGTGGCTCTGATATAAAGAACTGATAAAAAGACTCTTAGAGCTGCTGACTGATGTTTAGTACCTGACAATGACACCCATATAAACAGATGGGTAAAGCAAAACCTCTTCATATTAACCTAGCATGGGTTATGCAGCCAGAGTCGGAAACAAAATCATACTTTGGCTGCTGAACAAGCTCTTGCGTGTCTGTTTGACCTTAGTATCCCTCTTCCTATCTCATCCTCCTCCTCTTATTTATCACACTCTCATGTGAAGGATGTTCTCACAGAAATGGATGCCCCAGACTGATGCACAGTAGCTTGTTAAGCCATTGTTATTATGTGCATCAGCCACAGACAACTCCCACAATAAGTCTTTTATTACTTGGGTTTCATGCTGACACTGGCGATTTATCGAAATCTACCAGGCAGCTATGAAGATTTTTTTGCTAAATATGCAATATGCATCAATGCATAGGATATAGGAAATGGAGCAGAATGACTCTTAGGAAAAAGTTTAGCATCTGTTTTGTGAGTTTTCATGCATGATTTTGTAGGTAAAGGTTATCAGAAAAGTCAATACAATTCTGCTCGGGAAACATAGCATCAGTTAAAACCTCTTGACAGGTGTGTTAAAAAGCACCAGCAGAGCATTCATAGTTGACCAGCAAATTCTGTTTCTCCTGGAGGTAGAAATGCCTTGTTCTGCTCCTGGGCTATTTTATGGGCCTGCTGGCCTGCTGAGCTGAAAGCAGTCTCTCTGCTCCCAGATGGCAGGAGTCACATTTGGAAAGGCATGCAGTGTCTCTCATCCCTGCAATGTGCCAGTTTGGCACTCTTTGAAAGCAGGTGAATTAACAGAGTTTTAGAATAGGATTTTTATGCTTGTAAAAGGTGCCAGCTTGAGGCTAATGGAAACTCTAGTCCTTTGCTTACCTGTGGAATTTGCACAGCGTGGGCACTGGCAATGCTCACAGCACCCAAAAGGGTATTTCTCAAGTCTCTTTAGTTGGGAGCCAGAATATGGAGTATCTTAGGGTTCATTTCCATTATCCTCAGTATGGATGTTTCAAAGGTGTTAATGCTCTTGTTTCAAGAGAAAATGCCAGGTTTTTGCAAAAGAGGGACAAGGATCCTCTGCTGTGCATCCCTGGCAGCCTGCTTACTGACTGGTCACTCTGGGGTCCCTGTGCTGGGGATCCAACACAGCTTCTCCAGATGCTCCACTGTGCATGAGTAGACCACAGCCCTTTCCTTCTCCCTTCCCTTTTCCCTTTCTGCCCCTGCCCTTTCCTGTAGCCAACCTCCTTCCTTGTACTTCCTTGTACATAGGCAGCATCCTTCAAACCTCCTTCCCCATTGCCAAGTGCAAACCAGCCTCAGCCTCACAGGACTCCTGCCTCTGTTTTTAGTTTTCAGATCACCTTTTGAGGCCAACAAGGGAGTTAGGGATGGGAAAAAAATGCAGACTGTATGAGGTTTAATGATGTAAATGGACTAAGCCATGTGCAAGATGAACATGTATCTGTCTGAAAAATTGACACAGCCCATGCTCCTTCCATCTGCTTCTGACCTTCACTCCCAGCTGAGAAATCTTCTTCCTCTATATGGTGCAGTTTGTTTTTTGTTTTCTCATTTGCTTTGATGCAGGCAGGGAGACATAATTCATAAGCCTTTGTCCAAGTGAGTGTCTAATTAGGTCTGCCAAACTGTTAGAAATCACAGCAGACAATTTGCTCCTCAATGACTTGCAAAGCAGAGCTGAAAATCTGATTTACTTGAGCTGCCCCCATGACCAGGGATACTCCATTTAAGGGGGTTCTGTTCTTTCTGCTCCTGTTTCTTTTATGCCACCTGAAACTTTTCTTCTCTCTTTTCTTACTGCTCTTATCTGAGTGAAGAAGCAAAAGACCGTGAAGAGGGCAATCACTCCCCATGTTTACACTGGGATTCATAAATGGCATTTAAATAGATTCTTCCAAACTTTGCAGCTATACTTCAGGCCATTAGGCTCTCAGCAAAAAGATTTGTGTTCCTCCCATTTCAATCCCTTGACAGGTCCAATTGCCAGATGTAAAAGTTTTTAATTACATATTTAGAAATCTTTATAAACTGGTGGGATTACTGAGCAGAAACCCAGCACAGAGGAGGGCATAAGGTCTGCTCAGCAAGGAAAATCTTTATAAATAAGGATACAATGAAAAAAAGAGCAAAATAACCACTACCACAAGCTATGAATCAATGTATTCCTGGGAGGTTAAAGCCCTAAATCATTAAAGTCTTTAAGTATATCCCTAACTTTAAATGACCCCATTGCCTTCAACTGAATGTGTCAGTAACTCGCTCAGTTGTGACTTTGTTTTGTGACCTGAAATAAATAAGTTGCTTCTTCTTTATTAATTTCTAGATTCTGGAATTGTGGTCTCTATGCATTTTGCAAACACAGTGTTTTAGAAAAGTGTATAATGTAAATAGAGAAAGCAAAACTGTGAGCAAATTAATGATACAACCCTTAGTATAGCGGTGAGAAACTGAGGCTTGAGGATCCAATGGTTTATTTTGGACCATACAGGCAGTGTGTAGCAAAACCAGGAAACAGCTCCCAGTCTTCCAAGTCATGCTTTCCATGTTTTAATCCTCTAGTGTACATCATATAGAAATTTCAAGTATCCTACCTCTTCCTTTAGAACTTATGGTAATACCACAATAAGTGGAAGGGACAGCAGAGTCAGAGTCAGCTAATCACCTAGAAGGGGTCAAGGAATAAGATCATAAGATCATAATTATTTAGGTTGGAGGCAATCTTTCAGATCATTGAGTCCAACCATCAGCCCGACTTTGACAAGCCTTGCACCTGGACAGGGACTTGGATCCTTGACCCTCAGATTCGAGTCTGATGCTCTCCCAGCTGAGCTACATACCTAGGTCATAGATCTCGCTCTAACATTTATTTAGAAAAATGAGTATGATATACTTGTGAAATACATATTTTTGCATAATAATTTTTGACTTTCACAGGAAAAGTGGCTTGTTTTTCTTGGAGCTAATGCATTCCATGAATTGTCCCCAATACAGTGTTTCTAACCAAGTGCATTAGCCAGTCTATTGCTGCTCGTTTCATAGCATGAGAGTGCAAACAATAAGAAGCTGGTTGTCAGACCTTGAGTAATTAAATATATGTAGAGAAGTCATAATAAAGAGAAAGAAAACACTGGGTAAGTTTTCTAAAAAGGAGAAAGATATAATTACTTCAGCTGAAGGGCAGCAGTATCATAGCCACTGACAAAAATGAAGGGATTCTCTTTGCTTATTGACTCAGCCATTCACAAAAAAAGTAATTATCTTAGCAAATGCCACATTACATGATAGCAATTGAGCTGCTGCACTGTACTTCTTAGACACAAAGCACCTTTTACTGCAATTCAAAAGCACTTTTCTGAAGTGTTAAGAGAAGAACTTTATGGTTCTGTGATGATATGGCCACATAGATTTCTTTTGGATTTTCTAACATTTACAGGTGGTTTTACACACTTTTATTCTCACAATATGTTCCAGGGTGTTTCTACTGGCTTTTGGCAAAGTAGCTACAGAGTTAGTGCAGAGTCAGTCCAGCTGAGCCCCATTGGACCACCTCAGCACTGAATTATAAGCTTGCAATGTGAAATTAATGAAAAAGATAAAGCAAATTTATCTGCAAACCTTAACTTTCCCTTTTTCCATCTATCCTTAGTCTTAACAAAGTGTCTGTTGGGCTGATGATAGGGAACCTTTATTTTAAGACCAAAGGGATTATCAGGCTGTGGAAAGAGAAACTGATGAATGCTGAGAAGGTTTTTACATATATGTACCTCTTGGGATATGCCTCTTGGGATATGGTTAGAGGAGTAGGGAGACATTAGATGTCTTTAGCATAAATATCCCTAACCCCATTTTAGGATCTATAGCTGGAGATTAGCGATTCAAAAAATGTCAGTGCAAGTCTTGGGTTGTCAATTCTGTTTCCAAAATAGGTGATTCCAAAACAGTCATAGCAAGATAGCCCAACTGAGGATCAATAATTTTTTCTCTCAGGGGTGTCTTAGGCTCCTTTACGTAAGAAACTGTGAAAGGACCATCCTGGTCACTGTTAGACTGGGAAATCTGGAAATCTCAACCAAATTCAGAACATTAGCTTCACTTGAAGGACTAATATTCCTTCACTCTTGTTGTGCTGGTGTCTTTGTTCTAATGACTGTAATCATCTCCATTTAAATCAGATTAGAGAAATACCCCCCTGAAAATTTAGGATGAAGAGCCCCCCTGCCACCAGACACAAAAGGCTGATCTGCAGGTATCTTGATATTGTCTGCTTTTGGATTAGTATGTCTGCGATGAGTTTTAAATCTATTACTGTATTTTAAAAAAGCTTTATAGCCAAGACTGTGCAGCATAAGAAAATAATGTTATCCCGGCTCTGTAATTTACGTCATAAATCAGCTGCAAATATTTAAGGAGCTTTATTTGCTGCTGTATATTTCTTTCCCCATTGATATGATATGACAGAAAGAAAACACAATCTCTAAGCTTTCTGGGACAGACACTGTAATTAAACTTCTCAACTATGGTCCTACTGTATATTTTGTGAATATATGGATAGCTTTTATTTTGAATATTGTGGTACTAAGCATCCGGTATGACGCTTATATTTTCATCAAAAATCTCACTGTTCACTTTTAAAGACTTTTTAAGGTGAAGAAGAGGTAGGAAACAGGTTCTTTTTCTCTATCAAATATAGCATCTGCTGTATCTATGGATAACAGGTTTTGAAGTGAACTGCTGAGTGTGTCACAGTAAGCTTGGCAGAGTTAAGTGTGGAGAGTCAGTCTGAGCACATGTTGTAATGGATTTGACCTCAAAGAGCACTAGAAAAAGAAATTGCAGATAGCCATCTGAACTGACTTCGGAAGCCTTAGCCCTGACTCCCTGGATACCAAGAGAAAAGAGACAGACTAAATAGATGGAGTGAACAATCAGAAACACAAGGTTGAACAAATGCTTAATATTTGAAGTGTTGACAGTAGAAGAAAACACAAGAGAGCAGTACATTTCCCTGTTTGATTTCAGCAACATTAGGAAGTAAAATTCAATATATATGTTGAAAAGAAGAGAGATCTGACAGTAATGTTAGAACAATAAATACGTATGACTAGGAAGATCTTATGTCCCATTCCATGGCAAGCAATTGATAATTAAGAATAGTAAGGAGAAAGAAGGAACTACACATGTGGAGAATGAGAACTGCATTTTGCCCAGCAGGACTGAGCTTGAGGCTCCAACCTTAAGGGCTGGTTGTTCTCTGGTATGAGCACCTAAGAAAGTAATCAAATTATTAACTATATGGGCTATTAGAACAGTCATTTATGGGTCATGATTTTCTAGGGTGAAGTGGGGTTTCTTTTTGAGTGTCTCCAATTCAGAGGCTGCATTTAAAGCAGTTATTCTTACTAGCTCCTGTCGGATAGAGAGAATGAGAAAGGGTGGTGTAAGCACAAGATGTGTAGGTATGCAGAAATGAAAGCTGGGGGTGGAAGAGCAATTATCTGATTTATGCAATTATGTAAAATGGCAAATAGTTGGAATTAGTACAATTCCATCAGTTTGTCTTTCCTAAAGTTACTTTGATGGTGCAAAAGTCACTGTGCTGGAGAGTTTGTGGTCTAAAATGAGAGAATAAGACAGAAAAGAAAATGGAGTCTAAGAGAGGGTCTCTCTAATGGAGACTTCTATGCTTATAGTCCAAGAAGACACTGGGGCAGAGTGGAAACAGAGCTCACCTCTTACTACATTCACTGTCTGTTTTATAAGATGGACTTCCAACTTGGTTATTCTTCATATTAGATTTATTATCAAAAGTAGGGATTAGAAGGATCATCGAGGATCCTCTGGGATGGGGACTGCTGTGTGCAAGTGCTCCTTATTTTGTCTCTATTGTGTTCAAAAAGAGAGGCAGAGAAAGAAGAGAGAATATGTGCACATGTTCACCGCCACATCTGCTCTGCAAAACCCTGAGCCAGAGTCAAAATATGCCTTTAAAGAGAACATAGACAGCAGTGTATTTAGTTTTGATTTATTAAAATAGTTTTCAGACTGCAGTCATATTTGTCCTGTGAGAACTGCACTCTCTGGTAATGGGAGCATTGAATTTTCATGTGAAACATTTTAGAGAGCATATTTTTTTCCACCTACAAGAGTGTGACAAGAATTTGTTCTTGTATGATGATGTGCGAGTTATTATAGCTGCTATGCTAAACATGTATTTATGATCACTGCTGACATGGCTGCTGTGTATTTTGTTTATGTTGTTACAGACTTACTTGTGACACATTATAAAAAAATACATTCTTTTGTGGTAGTCTCACACTGAGGCAGAATAAATCATGACTCCTACCTCTGCTCCAGCTTTTCTGATATTGCCACTTTGCTTTTCCTTACACTGGAGAAAAGACTGCCTGTGTGAGTCTCAGTCCCATATCAGATAATGTCAAAGGCCTCATAAAAGGGCATAAATAGATGCCCTAATACAGCTGTCAGAGACACAAGCCCCAAAACACAGCATTCTGTCCTTCAATCAGAATAACCTGTTTTCATTAAATGCTAGTTTGGGAGCAGTCTAGATGTGCTTTAAGCCTGTGAGGAGCAACAGAATGAGTACTTTCAAAAGAACAAAACAAAAATAGAAACAAAGCTTGCAAAATGAACTAGAGATAGCCCCATCCAGCAACAGACAACTACTTGACAAGAAAGACTCAAGACTTCAGTTTTCTCCACTCTTGTATTTTAGCATGGACAAGTCACAGCTGCTGTCTCTGTCTCTATCACAGGCACCTTTTTATTGTACTTTAAAAAAAAAAAAGAAAGCAACAACAAATAGTGGCAACACAATTTTAAAAGCTCAAGATTTGATATTTTTGTATTTGATTTATTTCTTTTCACTTTCCAAATCAGCATTTTTGTAGCCTAAATAGAAGCATTCCAAGAATGTTTTTCATAGAGTGACACCATCTGCATTGTATGTGAATGCTCCTCTTAGCCTTCCTTCTGTTTGTCTGTCCATGTTCCCACTGAGACAACAAAATGCTGCTGTTTGATGTTTAAAGGATATGAATTTAGGCATATTATGTCAAGAAAAATGCAACTTTTTTTTTTATGACTGGGATTTATGCAGATGTGTCTTTGTACAACTGGTGTGTTAGAATTTGATTTGTTTTTATATAATTAGAAAATGATATGTAAAAGCAGTTCCAAACTGAATGCATTTTGTATATTGTATTGACTTCTCCAGTACCTTTTATTGCTGGGATTGAATCCAAGGCAACTATTACTGAACCCTGAGAAAGAAACAGTGGGAACTTTACTGGATATCGTACTAAAGCCAACATTTACTACTTGTTAGCACAGGTGTTTTTGAGCTTTTCTCTTAACCCAGAAAATAAATTGGACCCATATGTTATGCACCACTGGGCTGCAATTTTTGGTTGATGCTGGACTTTCAAAGGCACATATGTACTGACTCTTCAGAAAACAGCTGGTCATGAGGCATTTTGTTTAATTATGCTTTGGTGTTTTGACTCTCCTGTAGTGTTTATCATCCTGAGGAAAATAGCTGTGGATATAGGTCAATGACCCCTTTATACATTATGGTCTGACACACTACTCCATGGGGGATTAGCTACATAAATGGGAATTTTATTCATTACTTCTTTTGTGTCCCTGTACTGAATCATTTCTTTATAAGGCTACAGAAGTGAAAGAGTAAGGTCAGAAAAATTTTGTTTGGTCAGGTCCTTTTAAAGAATTTCTTGCAGTATAATAAAAGGGTACTTTTCATGGCATGTAGCATTCAGTAAATAGAAATTAAGGGTAAGAGGGAAGCACGAGCAAACCACAGAGAGGGAAAAATATTGAACACACTCAGATTTCCTTTGACACTTCGTGGTGACAGAGAACCCTGTGCTAAATATGTTTGTGCTGATCTGCTGTGAAAATTTGCTGTTCAATAGCTTGCAGAGTTTCTCATCTCTTACCTATGGTGTGCATTCCTACACCTCTGACCATTGGGCTCCCTTGCAGAGTGGTTACTGAGTGGCTCAAAGACATTTAAAGGATTTTGTAAACTGTTTTCAAGGTGCATGTCTACTTTTAATTTCATGACAGGAAACGGTCAGTTCATCATGCCATTCATGATATGCAAAGCTAATGGACTCTGAGAATCTTCAGATGACTGAACAAATTCCCCACAAATAAATGTGGGGTCATAAGAATAAAAAACTACATAACAGTGCTTTATTTTGATGGATGTGATTTCATTATAATTTGAATTAGCAACATTTAGTAATATAGTGATTCTTCTTTTTTATTTAGATCATACTTTGTGTGTCTCACCACTGGGCCTGAGGTCAAAGACAAAGAGGTAGAAATGAAGCACAGGGTAATTTAATTCATTATCTTTTATTTTTGCCCAGCTGCTTTTTTGATGAGTCTCATTTTAACACTCTCAGTGATCACCAAATGTTCCTTTGGAAAGTATTCAGAGCTTAATGTTTATTCCAAAGCAATGTACATTTTAAAGACAATAGAAAGGGTTAAATTGAAATACCACCTCAGCATTTTGCTTTAGATCTTTGCTAACAGGAGCATATAGAATCACAGAATGTTTTGGGTTGGGAGGGACCTGAAAGATCATTAAATTCTAACCCCCTATGCCATGGGTAGGGGCATTAATTTCTCAGTCAGGCAATTGTTGATTCCCATGTTTATAGTCTAAGTAATGAATCATCGTTTCTGTACATTCATTCTAATTATTCTCTGAACATAGCAAAACAGTGGAGTGTACTGATATAGCCAAAGTCTATCTTTAGTGTAAGGAGTTTGGAAACTTCTGGAAAGCTCATAGTTTTTTGCTGAACTTGTCACGCTTTGTCTGTTTTTAGGCTAAAGCTGAAATTTAGAAAAGCCTCTTTAAAGCATGCATGAAGCTGAATACAAGCACTACCTTTTTTTTTTTTTTATGTTTCCTAATTCTTAGCATAAAACCCAAACAAAGTGAGTGTGAGTTTTCTGCCCAGTCTAGGAATATAAATCTGCCAAGATCTACCAGTAAGGATTGAGTTGTGGACAAAACAGTCTGAGAAAACTCTGAGGCTGTCTGAAAGTGCTGAGGTAGCTGCAAACAGAGCTGCAGTACCTCATCCTCCTGCAAACTCCATTTGCCTGCAGATGTCTTATAGTGTCTCTTGGATAAGCAGAGAACCGCGAAATTTGGTGTTCCAGCATGACGTTGCTCTTTGGGCTCTGCTCCATTTATTGCTGATGAATCAGAGGTTCACTTTGCTAAAACACCTGAAAAATAAAGTTACTTGCTGAAGCTGCACTAAATTGTCATCCAGCTCTCACTGAATTAAAAGCTCCAGTTAGTTCCCCATGGCTCACTTAGCCATGCAAAAGCTGGGTGGGAAATCACTTTGGAAAAGAAGACAACTGCATTTCTAGGTTCTGTCCTGGGACCTCAGGAGGCTGGTAGTCAGGGCAGTTGGCAGTCCTACCTTTTTAACAGCTTCTTCAAGTTGAGAAAAACAGCCCATTTGCTTCTCTGTTATATCTATGTCTCCAGCTCATTCCAAACAAATAAAAGCCAGACATGTTTTTTTGGCATGCAGACAAAGTGCAAGGAGGGGGGGATAATTAGACTTCAGGGTGGTACCTCCCTCTAGCATCATAAATCAGAGTACAATACAATAACATGTCAATAAAAATGCTTGGATTTAAAATAGCTAACCTTGTTTTCCTGAGTTGTTTACCATAAGTGAAATAAAATACAGAAAGAAATGGAAAATGTGGTAACTGTGCACTGAAAGCTTTTGTATAGTTTTCAGATCCTTTCCAGACTCAGTCAGATGAAGTCTTCTACTGTATTCCTCTTGACATCTCTGTGGACCTTGTATCTTAAAGTTCATTCTATTTTTTCCCCATATTTCTTTTGCTTCTCTCTTGGCTGAACCTTTCTGCAAACAAGGCAGCATAAAATCTTCAGACAATGTAGATGACTTTTGCCAATTTAAAAATGTGAACATTAAAAAATGTGAAATGTAACCCTTTGCCAATTTAAAAATGTGAACAAAATTGTTGATTATTTTCCATGTGGTGTATAAATGAAAGTAGCTGGACTGCAACTGACCCCCTTTGAACTGTGGCCCAGTGCAGTAGTTTTCCCATCAGTCTAAATTAGGGGCCTGAAATCAGTGCAATAAAGTCTGCTGTGGGTGGGCATCGACATCTTTCCTAACCCTAATCGCTATGCTGTTCTCATCATGAGCCCAAAACCATCAGAGAATGCTTTCAACCCTTTATGTACAAGTAATTAATGGCAGTCACATGTGAGTGGATCCCATCATTTTTCACCCAAGCAATATTCCAGCAAAGCAGTGCTTTGGGCTGTACCATGCTTATGACAGGAAGGGTCTACTTCTGTGAAGCACCAGGTCAAGGTACAGATGAATATTGGCTCCTAGAGAACCACTGCAGACACTTTCTGCTGCCCTCTAGGTTTCCTCCAAAAGTGCATTTTTTCCTAGATGATTCCAGTGATAGCATAAGTAATTGGGGAAATAAGTAACTGGGAAATTTTTTGGGGAAAAGGACAGATCTTGCCATGTTACCTGGAAACTACAAAATTCTTCAGTGTTGTACACTTATAAGGGCTTTTTTTTTTTTACTTTTCCCATTATACTGAACAACTTACAGCTCTTAATCCTGAAAATGAATAATCATAGCAGTTGGTAATTTTTTTCACTGTGTCTGTAATATAAAACTGTTCAAAAGAGCATATTGGCTTCCCCTCCCTCCAGCATTAGGGGTGGACTTTGCATTCTTATCTTAGATAAATTTAATTGAAGTCAGTGAAGCCCTAGTTGCATAAACAAAATACTGTATGAATGTAGGAACTTTTCCTTTAAAATAAGTGAGTTGCATGTTCAGAGACTCAAACTCAAATAATTTAGAAACTAAATCTATTACATATGTCTATTCTGGCATATCAGGATAAGAATTTTACCCTTTGTTGCCTTTCAAGCAGGGAAAGAAAGAGCTGGGAAATTGCTTGAAAAAGTATGACATAAGAAGCAGAGAAAATGGGCTTAGAGGAGATGATGGTGTAAAACCCGGGAGGCATATCATTGAGTCATGCTGTGCCAAAATTAGATTTAAAATTGTTTCTGTCATCTTATGAAAGCCCACAAGACTTTGTTCTGAATACCCTAAAGCTCTTAAAACTTCTGTTCAAAAAAGTTGGCTGTCCTCATCCTTGTTCCCCCAGACACTTGTACAAGCTAAGAAGCTGATATAATTTTGATGCATTTAATCTGAATAAATAGATGTCCTTTTTCCTCACCTGACAGAGGAGAAATTTCCAAGTCTGGGACCAGTTACCAGGGCCAATTGAAAAGCGTTCCAAAGTGGATTGGAACTATATGAAAAAAAGCTGCTACCTGTTCAGCCGGACTGATTTCTCCCTCTGGAGCTGCCAATTAATTTGCCAAATTTAACCTTTTAAAATGTCATTCTTTGCCCCCTCTTAAGGATAACTAGCTAATGTATTTTTGCCTCTCTTGACTTCTTAATGCTATTGCCCTTTTTGTGGCTGTAGGAACTTCTCAGGATGATTGTGAAAAGGAAAAAATATACTGCAAAAGCAGCTCCCCTACTGGGAAGTTAATAATAATTTTGCCCCACTTAAAGTCATTATAATGTAATTAATTTAGTTCTTTTAATCACCTCAAAATATGAAAATGCAAAGCACTGAAAACAGAATTATTCAAATTCTGATTTAAAACTGGCTAGTGTCCATCTGTAGTATGGCAGTCTGCTTGGTATCTTGTTTCAATGAGTGCTATGAATTACATTTCAGTTTTGAAAAAAACAATAATCATACTGATGTATCTGTAGACCCTGTATTTTTCACAGCTATGAATCTTCTGTTATGTTAGGGGAATATAGTTTGTTCTTCTTTTCAGAGACATTTCATTCTTAACTATGATGACCATTAGTATTTAATTCAGAGAACCATGAAAAATTATGAGAGTAAATGTTTTTAAATAGGCTTTTATTCATCCTGTTTGCTGTAATGCAGAGTGACATGATTAGTAATGATCTTTAACTGGCTTCTAAGAAGGTGTCATGTATCAGCTTTGTCATGCGAATTAGTTGTTACAGTAATGACTGCATATCAATTATTCCTTGGAAGGCTGCATTAGATCAATTATATAATTACTCTGTCTTATTTCTTTACTTGTTTGTTTCTAGAATAATTGCAAAAATATTTGTGTTATCATATGCAGTTAATAACCAGTTTCTCAGAACAACTTGCATACCTTATTTTGCAAACAATATTCTATAAAGTATTTTATGGTGTTTGTTTAAATGATAATGGGATAATTGTACTCTATTGCTAAGTATTTTTAATTTTTTTTCTATAAATTTTTCATGTTTTGTGATTTTCTTTTAAAACACAAGTTTGTCAGTTACAGTTTTCCTCTATCACAATACAGCCCCTTTGAACTGGAAATATTTGCTGAGGGAAATTCGGGAGTCATGGCAAAGTCTGTGCTTCTCTAGTTTGGACTGTGAGCTCTAATAATTGTAACTATGCAGCAGGTAGTGGAATAGCTATTCAAAGGAACCATTGTACAGGTTCAGTAGAGGTCATCAATAGGGAAAAGCAAATAGCTTCCAGAAAAGCAAATCCTACAACACCCTTGTAAAATAGGAGGGAAAAAAAATTTTAAGCATCTTAGGTCCAGTGTCCAACATGACGCAAACCTTGTTAGATTATCACAGCAAAACATGACTGTGAACACCAAAAAGTGACATTATCTTGTGAATCAGGATTGTTGCCAACAAATGTGCATACACTTTTACATTTGTAGAGAGCCAAGTTCACTCTCAAATCCAAATGTGTCTGCCAGACCCAGTAATCAGGTGCAAACATACAACCACAAACAGATTAAGGCCAACTCCCTTTAAGGTACTGGGCAGCTAAAGCTGCTCTACCCATCAGTGAAGCCCTCAGCTCTTGCTCAGTCTGGGCACAGCTGATCTGGCAGAGGTGGCCGTCCTGCTTTGTGAGTCTCCAGCAGATGTTTAAAGTGTTTAATTAATCCTTTGATTCATAGCTACAACTGGGCCAATGAGAGGAATGAAAAGCATATGGGTCAGAGGTTTTTGTGATTCAACTTGCTTTTAACCTTAATCAGCTGAAAAGATCAAGCAATTTTTAAGATACTGGTGTTTCTGGGCAGAAAATGGAGAGGTTATACTATCCAATCCCACTTTCATCCAGAAGACGATTAAATTTGGTCTAGAAGAAACTTATATTCCCCAAATTACCGATTGGAAAACTGGCAGGTGTAGGTCTGTACTAAAGACTAGTAACTTTTTATTTCTGAAGTCCTTTAAAAATAAGCATAATAAGAAATTTAGGATAATGAGCAGATGAGACTGCTTGTTTCTTACATTAATCACAGGTTGTGATTTTACAAGAAAAGAGGTGGCAGTAGGGCTATACACTGTACCTGCATGTGCAATCGTGGCTGCTCCCCAGCTGAATCTATCATTGGGTTGCCTTTTACCATGTAAGCATTGTGTCACCTCACATAGGTGGAAGTGATAGCTGAAACACTACACCTTAGGGAAAAGATCAAAAATAAAGTTGCCTTCTTTGCAGTGCTTATAAGGCTCTTCAAAACAATATGTGACAGATCACAGTGACAGACCTCAGTAAGAGGTGTCCTTGGCCACAGCCAATTCATTAACAACAGATGTCATGGTACATTCTTTGAACTCTGTTGTAAGAAAGTTTAAGGATTACCATCTTCAGAGTGACAATGATTTATACCATCATCTCAATGTCATTCCTAATATGATACTATTTAAAAAAGATGAAGTTGTGAGAAGTTTTCATGGATATTTTTTTATTCTGGTAGTTTCTTCAGTATTTATACAGTATGTCTAATAAATTCTTGGCAAATTTACATGTTTTCTCAACAGGAGACTACTAGAAGGAACTGTTAACCCCTTTTTGAAAATATGAAATATGAGGCCAAAAGGAGTAATGTATCTTATTAGGTTATGGTAGTACAGACCAAAATAAGAGCAGTGTTTTTTCAGTTTCTAACTTGGTATTTGAATGCAGTTATGCTGCCATGGTTCATAGGTTCAAAGTGGTACTGATGTAACAATTACATATCTTTCTGAAGGAAAATGCAATGTATAAGTAAAAGTATTGTCAAAGAAGTACAAAAGGAAATGGTTTATAATTGTGTCATGATGTGGTGAGTTAATTTTGACTTGTTGCCAGTTATGAAAGAACCTCGTAAGTCAAGGTAAGGACAGGGAGATCACTCACCAGTTAACCTTGACTTGGGGAAATAAAATTGAATTTATTGTCAATTAATAACAGAGTAGAATACTGAGAAATGAAAGCAAAACAAAAACCACCTTACCTCTACCCTTTCCCTTCTTCCCAGTCTCAAATTCACTCCCAATTCTTCTACCTCCTTCCCCCAAGCAGAGCAAGAGTATAAAACACAGAGATTGTGATCAGTACATAGTGCTTCTTTTTTCTCACTCTGTTGGATATTACTTCCTACATTATGGGGTCACCCTAATTGGATAGAGTACTTCATGAACCTCTCCATCCCATGGGCTGCAGTACCACAAGAACTGCTCCTGTATGGGCCATTTCAGGGTCTGGAGCACCTCTCCTATGGAGACAGGCTTAGGGAGTTGGGGTTGTTCAGCCTGGAGGAAAGAAGGCTCCTGGGAGACTTTAAAGCAGTCTTCTAGCACTTAAAAGGGACTTACAGGGAAGATGAGGAGAGACTCTTTATCAGGGAGTTGAGCAATAGGATGAGGGGTAATGGTTTTATACTGAAAGAGACAAGATTTAGATTAGATATTAGGAAGAAATTTATTGTGAGAGTGGTAGAGAACTGGAACACGTGGTCCAGAGAAATTGTGGGTGCCCCATCCCTTGAAGTGTTAATGCCAGGTTGGACAGGGTTTTGAGCAACCTGATTTAGTGGGACGTGTCCCTGCCCATGGCAGAGGGGTTGCAACTAGATGGTCTCTTCTAACCCAAACTATTTCATGATTCTGTCACATTTCCTCACTCCTCCCTCTCACAAAATTCTGGTTAATGTTTTTTTTCTTTTCATAAATGTGTTTTCACAGAAGTACCTGGTGTCTTTTAACAGAATCTATTCCTGACGTTTCCCTACTACCAAAACCTTGCCAAGTAAACTCAATACACATAGCAAAGAAGTATGTCAGGTTCAGCCTTTGCCTCCATTGGTTTGCATTTATGTCATTATGTTCTGTGTAGAAAATTTATCATCACAAAGAAAAAGAATACATGGTCAAACCATCATTTTAAAAATACAATTGAAATGTACATGGATCAAAGAGTAAGTGAATTCCAGTGGCACCTGTGGTTCTTAGCAGTTGTCTACAAAAAATGCTCAAAGAACTTCTTTGCAGGTTGGAAAAAATTCTTTTTCCCCTCTCTCATCTCTGTCTTAACTGAGGTATTAAGGCTAGAAGTATGCTTGCCTCCAGGCAGTGAACAAGCTCAAAAGATCTTACCCAAAGCTGAAAAATTCTTTAAAAAGTCACAGGTATGAAGGGTCTGTGGAAAAAATTTCTTGTGGTCAGAAAGACAGCAGTAAGTTTCTCTAAGATATCACTGTAGGCCTATTCCAGAGGAGGGCATAAGTATATCTGACAGCTCACCCTAGGTGAAAAATCATGAACTGTGACAGGGACATAAGTCAAAATTTCCCCATTTCTACTTTTTTTACCAAATGAAAACTACTGTTCCACCCCTCAGGCAAGACTAGGCAGCAAACACAGGGAGGGAACCTAAAATCTCTTTGCTACTTCTTCAGTGGGCAGCAGAGCAGCTCCAGGTCCGTGTATATATGAGTTTTTCTTCTCTGCACAGTTTTTTAAGTACAGTCATCAATATTTTACCATGAAGCAAGAGAAAATACATAGTAGCTCAATATTTTCCTTATCTGACTGCAGTAATCAAAAGGAAATTTTAGTACTTTGCATAAAATTTTTTTATAGATTGCCATGCTGACAAATCCTAAATCCATTTCTTTCTTTTATCGTATTTTTGGCAATGTTTTTCTCTAGTAAATGAATGAATGTTTTGTCTTGATTTTGCACTTGTTGACAATTTAATTTCCCATATATTTGCTTACTATATGAGAGTTTATTAGGATCTGGAGTAGTTTCTTTGTAGAAGATTATTCTAGTCAAGTGTTGATGGGTAGAAATAGCTTCTCAAATTAAAAAAAAAGGAAAAAAAAAAAGGGTTTTGCCACCTCTTATAAAGCAGCTTTCAGTCTCTATTGTCTCAACTAAAAGAAGAACCAGGACCCATCCAGACAACAAATGAGTCTAATGTGTTTCCTACTATCCACATGAAAAGGGGTGCCAAGAAAAAAATGAAGTTAAATACATCAGCTGCACACAAATATTTTCCACTTTAGACTCCAGAGATATTGTCTCAGGAGATTTGCTGAAGATTTGCAATCAGCTGTCTTCTTGAGCCACCTTTGGCAGTAAGCAGTACACCACGGTTTGCTTGTGGTATTTTGCTATTAAGTTAACCCCCTGTAATCCCTTCCCACAGGACTCTTAAGTTCAATTTTGGAATATTGTCATTTGTCCTGGAATAATTATGACTGCCAAATGAAGCATGAGGGATTTTTTAGGTCATTTTATTGGTGACGGACTATTGACAGATTTTTGCTCTTTGATAACTTCTTGAAGGTAGTAAGACACTATGTTAATGGAATCTCTAAAAAAGCCCTGTATTTCTGAACTGCCCAAACAAATTTATCTGCAGATCTTTAGAGCTGTGGAAGTTTAATGATGAAAATATTTTAATATCAAATTCCTGATATCACTTCTCACCTCATCCCATGCTAACCTAGTGGAATTTCTTCCACTGGACAAACTTGTATGAGCTGCTGTCAAAGGAGTGTCTTGAGGGTAGGGCTGGTTTGGTGGAATTCCTGTGTTTTTGTCTTGTGCCTGATAAAAGTTATTCTTTTGAATTCATTACATTTGAGATGGATAAAAATGTAAAATCCTGGTATTTTTTAAAAAAGACACTAAAGAACAAAGGAGTTCCTATGAAACCAACAAGGACAAGCCAGCTGAAGTTTTCTCAGCATTACAAACAAAATTAGGTTTTGCAATGTTGCTGTTAAGCTACTGTAGGCCAGAGGTCAGTCATGATGTCCTTCAATATCTAGCTGTGCTTTTGCTGGTCTTTGTGGTGTTGTGAATGTGCGTGTGTTGTGGGTTGCTGTGAAAGTTGTAGAACCTGGATTTGTCTGTCTGGCCTTGTTTCCTGCAGCAGGACATTGGCAGGAACTCCTGTCTGAAACCTCTCAAGTTATGTAGTACTTTAATGTTGGTTGGTAACTAAGAGGATTCGTACTCTGCAAAGCAGAGAAAATGCAGTCTGAAAAGCTTTAAGGACAAGAACTAGAGATGCACAAGATGCTCTGCTCCACAGGATGGTCCTCAGTAAACACAGCTGGATCATAGAAAGTTTCTGAACCTCCCATCAAACACTAAATCTGGGGAATGCCTTAGGAAGAATGTGGAGATGAGCAAAGTGTGATTAATATGAAGTAAAAAATTTACAGGGTTTTCTATAATTGCAAACGTGTTCATTTAGGCTGAAAGAGAACAGTATTTTCCGTGAGCAGCTAAATTAATTTCTTTCTCAAGCAGTCATAATAAAGTCAGAGATTTATAGAATCTCACATCTGAACTGGGGCTGTGAAAACGCAGGTTCATATTTCCTACAACTAATTCACGTTAAAGACTGGAAGTAACTCTTCTGTGAGGTAACAAGAAATATTTTTGATAGCATTTTTGTTACCTTTTCCTCTGTTCCTCCAAATTATGTTACTCAGTTTCATATAAAACAAAAGTTTGGAGGCTTTTCTTTCAAAATTCAATCTTTTTAAAGAAAAACACAGAGGCACCTTTTAAAGTCTGCTATATATATTTTAACCAGGAGTCTATCTATGAATGATGCACTCTTCTTATCTTTGAATTGCTGTAAACAATTTTCTGTGTTTTTCTGTTCTGGACATGTACTAGTGAGTGGATTATAAGCAGCTACTGTACCAAACACAACAAGACAAACTCAATCAAGACGAAATTTTCTCAAGGAGTACCTACGCACAAGATCACTCATGTTGCCTTGTATCAAGTGTACTTGTCTATATCTCCCTTATATATTAACTAATTTCTTTCTGTTAGAACCAATGGCAGATATTTACACTTTGCTCATGAATGTAATGCTTGTTTTCCTCCATCCTTTGAAGTAAACAAAGGTTTCAGCGTGAGCACTATAACTAGCTTTAAACAACATTTTGAGGTATTCGCCAGTAAACAAGTTAGAAATCAGGAAGAGTCATCAAATGTTTCCTACAGCATGAAGTGGCTGTGAAACTGCTCTGTAGGGCACAGATGATGATTTCTGAGATATAGCCATAAAGCTGATTTACGTCCTATCCAGTCCTTCACATAAAGAGTATTTCAAAGGTACAGGAAGCGAAAAAGATCACAACCCATTTTATTAGATCCTGGGCAAACTGAATTAGTAGCTCTCACATATACTTGATACTTAGTATCTTCTCCCAGAATTTTTAGGTTATTTTGCACTCCAATTGGAATAATTTTGGCCTACCACTAAGTTAGGTGGGCCATAGAGTAGTAGGATTATTTTAACCAATATACAAAAGATGAACATCTATTGCTATTCTCTGCAAATAGATAAATGATTTATGGTTTTTAGTACTCAGGACTTGGAAATAGAGCTGAAAACTCCAAGACATCTAAACAAAAACTTTGGTTTCTTCCTAGTCCTAGGGATATGATGCTAATTTCTCAGTGACTGTTGAAGTTTTTCTGCTTCTAGACTATTTTGGCATGAGGCTATGTTCAGGGGAAAAAAAAATGAGTGAAAAAAGTTATTAATTGAAAAGTTTTTTTCATAGTAACATATGAACCACTTATGTGTATTCTAAATTTTAAGAGAAAGTTTGTGTTGATTCTGACTATAAATAGGTTATTTATGCTTAAAAGATTCCTAGTCTAACCTTTGTCTTAGTATTATGCATCTGTGAATTAACTAAAGATTTTATTAGTGCTCTGGAACAAGCAGAATACTGTAGCAAATATTGCAGAGATATAAATTCAGGTCTTCAGTGTGAATTTTAGTATCATCAGAATGTTTTCCGTTTGTGAATTTCAGTATTAACTTATTTTTTCTGTGTACAGTTTATGCTTCAAATCTTTCCATTTGTCTTTTCAGTTCCTCATTGCACTGATTGCACTGATTCTTAGTGGTTCTTCCAGGACGCATTGGCTATTCCCTTGGTAACACATTGTTTAATCCTTGACTAGTCTTGCTGCACTAAATCTAGGAGACTTTAGAGCCACGAATCTAAATGCTGATGTAATCCCCAGACAGTTTCATTTATAATAGGAGTGTGCACATTACTAATGTTGGCTCCTTCTATCTAGGCTGTGGCAGTTCGCAAATGTTACTCATTCACCTTCAGAAATAAGCTTTAACAGACTGGAAAATGACACACTATTTGTGAGTGATTGTAGGGGATCTCATAGAGCTAAAACTGGACTGACTGTGGGAGGCATGGTCTAGTAGCTGATGCTGAAGATTAGAGGTGGAGAGACCTGCATTTTTCTTTGCCTCACATTTATGGTAAACAAGTATCACTTTTACATAGTGAAAAAGAGATTTTGTGAAGTTTAATTAAAAATATTCACCATGCTGTTAAACATATTTTGTGAAGCATTCAAAAGGGAAAAATGTGTAGATATGATAGGTTATAATATACTTGATGTAAGTTCTTTAGTAGCCCCTCTGAAAGAAAGATTTCTAATCAGCAAATTATGATCAATAATCTGTGAATATTACAGCGTCTTCATTGTCCTATCTGAAGTCTCACTAGATTTCTATTCTTCTCCTCTGATGAGTTATTGACTTTTCAGTCCCCATTGCATCTGATAACTGTTCAATATGAAAGCAGCATGAAAACCATTTCATTTTAAATAATCTTACCTGACTCAATTTTTTAAAAATCTATATACTCCTATACTTGTTTTTTGTCTTCAACTTTGGCATCAAGTAGCCATATGAAATATTATCAAAATCTATTCTGAGCTTTGCTGACTTGTTTTGTTGACCAGTCTTGCTCAATAGCTATCTTCGTTGCATGGAGACTGACATCAGAGTTAGATTGATCCCTGCACTTAAACAATTATCTAGCAGCTAGGTTCTTCCTCCTAAAGGGAATATATCAGGCCACCAAGATAGTTCCAAGTGTTGTTGAAGAAGTCATCGATTTATTCACCAAAACAATAACTTCATGCAAGAGTAATTTCTGCCTGCTGTCTTCTCTACAATGACTTACTAGACAAAACAAAATGCATTTGATTTAATGGCACTTTGAAAGCCAGATGTATTCTCCCATTCCCTTATGAAAAAAACAATGCAGTTACTCTTGAATAGAGGTTCTCCACTTGGGAGGGCATGCTTGTAATGCTTTGAAATTCAATGGCTGGCTGCAAGTTTTGAAAAGGAATGCATCAGGCAAGATCCACTCTAAGACACCGTGTCCATGCTTTGGGCAAGACTTGCACAGACTTCTTTTAGGAAACCAAACTGTTACACCTCTTTCCTTGAGTGAAATCAACAATTTTGAGATGAGGAATAAGTCTTAGCACAGTACAGGCATACAGAAACTTTATAAATTTAAATAGATACATCTGTTTCTAGTACACCTAGATGTACTGAAATCTCTCCATATATTTTTTATATTTCCTTGAGGGAATGTATCACTTGAATTGACAGAAGGTAGTACTAGTATGTGTTGTACAAAGCATCTCTAAGCAGCATCTAAGTAGCCTAAATAAATACTTGATTAAGTTATGCTTGCCCTTAATAATAGCTTATTTGAAAACAGTCTGTAATATTCGCTTATCTTGAATTATAATTAAGACTTATTTTAAGATAATGTCATGTATCCTTGCTTATCTGAGTGTTAGATCTTGCTGATATGAGTTTTAGATGCTTCAGTGTTATCATGTGAAAGGCTGCTTCCAGACCAAGAGCCATCACTGTGAAAGTCAAAAATTTACGCATATTTATTGGAATTCTGAATTTACCTAAAAATCATACAAAACCTAGGTTGAAAGAATTTCCAGAACTCATTTAATGTATCCTCAGTGAAAGGAAATACCAGTGCAAGCATACAGTGTCCTCTGCACTGAGTAAGAAAAGTTGATTTTTTTTTTCTAAAGCTATATAACTTAGTTTTTCTATCTTTTAGTAGCTGGTCAAAAGGTCAAAAAGTCTTGAAGTACATTTGATCTTTTGAATAAATACATTTGTGAATCTTGCATGGCATCAGTCTCTGTGAGCAGTTATGCAGACAATTTGCTGGCAATGAACATTCATTGAAAACATATGTAAGTCTCTGATCCATAAATTTGTGCATATGAATATTTGAAATGAAGACAAGATACAAAGCCCATTGTAATCACCCAGAAAAACACCCACTGAATTCAGCAGACTTGCTTTTATTGGTTTCTGGAATTATTTACCAAATTCTCTATCCAGAGAAAATATGCTTTTTATTTCTTTTTAAAAAAAAAAAACAATTTAATCATAACTGTTTCAGAAATGCATAACAAGCTCTGTCACAATGGTCTTTTTTTCCTAATAACACTACAAATGTTCTCTGGCTTTTCCTTTTGTGTTAACAGTTTTTAATTGCAGATCATTTCCAAGAGTTGGGCTGCTTTCATTTCCTTGCCTTTTTCTGATTCTTCTTCAAATACTCTCAGACAATGTTACTGAAATAAAGTGCCTGCTCTGGGTGTGATACAGACCTTTTCAACAAGGCGTTGAGAGAAACAACCCACCAACTAAGGTTGGCAGAAAAAATCCCCTGGAATTTGCTGTCCAGTCAGTAACCTGGACTCCAGTCAGTAATCT
Organism: Turnix velox; assembly: GCA_013400935.1. Taxonomy (NCBI): domain Eukaryota; kingdom Metazoa; phylum Chordata; class Aves; order Charadriiformes; family Turnicidae; genus Turnix; species Turnix velox. The sequence goes on along the minus strand of VZTY01024258.1, from coordinate 106,045 downwards.
TTATACTTCCCTTTCCAGCACACATGCAAAGTACTTTGCATTATCCTCACATGTGGACCAGGTGATGGAGCAAAGCACTTTCAGTGAGTGGATTTGTATCCTTACTTATTCTCTGCAAAAGTGAGAAATTAATTTCTTCAATGTCAAAGGAAAATAATATTCAGTTTCTTTGAACTTCTTAAAAACACATGTCAAATCAAGTTATGACCTAACTATAGGTTGTTTTTTATGCTGGGGTAAGATTAAACTAGGAGTGTGTAAAACATTATACACAAACAATAATTAATTGTCATAAAACAAAGAAGATGTCACCAATACTGACTCTTTTCCCTGCAATACTTTCTTTTTATTTAGTACAATATGTACCTCACTCTCTTACCAGGTATAAAATTGCTATGTCCACAATTTTCCATGTGAGATTAAATAATTCTCCACTGTGGACTCATCAAAATGTTTATAGAAATTTGATGGCAAACTACCAAGATATGAAACTAATGTCATTGAAATTCACCTGAGTTTTTTGCTTGTTCCTCTCCTTACATAACTGAGTATTAAAAAGTATCCTAAAAAATGAATACTGTTAGAAGCTTTCTGCAAAAGGCAGGAAATGGTTTGTGTTTCCATTTAGTATTAATGAACATATTTTTCATTAAAAGGCTGATTTTTCATAGTAATTAGAGAAAATGCTTAACACTCACCATTGCCAGCTGTCATGCACAGATTTCCATTCAGCTGCACTAATGTTAAAAGGATTTATGGAACAATTCCACTCACAAATGGAAAAATAGTGAACAATTATCTCTAAAGGAGTAAAATTTCATAACTGGGACCAGTTAAGGCACAATGGGGCCTTCAATGAGTTCATTATCATGGTGTTGTGAGTAAATCAACATTTATGCTCATCTTATGATAGTTAATCTGAGAAGTTCAAAACTTTCTTAAGGCAACTGTCTTATAGTTGGAATGGCAAACTGTGCTTTCTGCACTAAACAGTTTTTGTTTTCCTTTCTAAGCAGATGAGGAGGGAAAAAAGCCCTTCATTTTTCCAATGCACACATTTATAAAGAAAATTGCTTTATTTGGACTATAGATAGAGGAAAAATTAGTTTAAAAGCTTCCTAGACTGGCTAGAACAGAAAAGCAGACCTCTTCATTGATTATTTAGTATTTAAATCAACTCATCCATTTTTTAATGCATTCATCTAATAGTTTACATTGTAAGAACTGAATGTGGAAAACATGTTTTATCTTGCTAAGTCCCTGAGAATGTGATTTTTATAATAGTTTTTGTCCATTAGCTTTTTATCTGATTTCATTGTTTAAAAAGCTTAGCCTAATGAAATGGAGGCTTTCTATTCACCTACTCTATGCATTTGTTTATTTAAATATTTTTATTAATCACAACTCAAGCTCCAAAATCAAAAGGAAATGGTTTTCAGAAGTTCTACTTGAACTTCATTAAACCATATAAACCAACAGTACTGGAACTTTGGCAGAAGGACACTGACTCCACAAGCTAGAGCTCTTTGTTCTTTTGTCTGACAAAAGCTGTAAGTAATCATGCAGTTGATAATTAAACAAATGTACAGCACACAAACTTCTAAAATGAAATAATATTCCAAAGTTGACCAGTCTTCACCATGCACTATTTATATTTGAGTCAGCTTGATGGGTGTTTCCACAGATTTTGAGAAGAGATGGGGGTGGAATCATGGCAACTATATCCTAGATTTATTTACTGTGACATTAACCAGCACTCCCCAGCTTTTTAGAAAAATATGTTATATGGAAGTTCTCTGAATGTTCTCATTACAGAATGATTGTTGTATACAAAGTACATGAAGTTACTGTTTTAAAGAGCACAGCTCCTGAATTTAATCTGACAAGAGACATGGGCTGTGACTCTACAGAAGACTTTTTTTATAAGCATTCAATAGTATTGGAGAAAGACATAATTACAGGAAAAAGCTCCTCTTTATCCAGGATTGAATAATCTTTGAAACTTTTCAGCTTCTGATCTAATCACTTGGATTTTTTTCTATAGGTTCTTTTCTGGTTTGCATTTCAAGCCTGATTCTTCTGCAGCTCAACAAGTTTTCACTCTTTCTAGTTACTTGACGAAAAACGTTAGGAAGAAATGTGTCATATTTGTAGTATCACAAGATGACACAGGCACTGAATCATGATGGCAGATAAGATCACTTTCTAAATTTTTCTATTTTTTTTCTCCCCTCCTTGTACTATCCATGCTGGCTTATACCATGTAGAGGCAAAGCCAACGTTTTGAGCACTGTCTGGCAAGAACAGATTCTGTAGTCTGGTACAAGGACAGCATGTGTCTTGCTGAGAAAGGGAGTAATTTCCTTCTGATTCATGGCTCCCCTCTGGTTTAGTGTCATAAATGCAATTTTATTCTCATATGATACTCAACAGAATTTTCCTGTTTTCCTGTAGCATTGGAAAATGCAATTTTATTTCCATTCATGATGAGGGTCTGGGAAAACAAACTCCGTTTTCATCCCAGTAATTTTGGGAAGGTAGATTCCCTGCAGTTTTTGCAATAATAATTCAGACACAGTGACTCTGAAACATTCTTATGAAGTGCTAATCTCATCAATCAGAAACTGCATCAGAGAAAGAGAACCAAGAGGATGGAACACATTAGAAAAATTTCAGTGGGAACTTTGTTTTGTTCAGCTCCAAGGGAACAAAAGCAGCTATTATTTATGTACATTAAGGGGACTTGGCTCAAGACTGGGCAGCTTCAGGTGTTCCATAATTATGAGCAGGAAGCAGTTGATGCAGTAAGGTGGACTCTCAAGAGCCTGAAGTTAAGATCAAGAACCAGCTCCTTGAATGGAAATGGAAAACTGTGATGGCTTGCTTACTGCCTCAGCTATTTCTATGCGCTAGGATTTCTTACTCAGCTGCTTACTGTGCCAATGGCAAAAGTAGTCATTGTAGCGGGGTGAGGGAACTGCCACTTTGTATGTAATGTCCTTTCCTATGGAAGTTGTGTGTCCATTCTTACCACACACAGCCGAGTTTTAGTAAAGATTATAAAAAATTGGTGTCATGAAAGCTAATGGTAGCCATAATCAATGGGAGATCAGACTAATGATTTACAAATAAACTTCCATTATTTGTGCCAAACATGAGGGATCTTTTTTTTACATAAACAGATACTAATACAGTTTTTTTAGAGCTGAGTTAGCCAGGAGCTGCACCCATATGGATAACATAGAATCATAGAATGTTTGGACGGCATCATCAAGTTCCATCCTCCTTGCCAAGAGCATGGACTCCTCTTAATAGACCAGGTTGCTCAAAGCCCCATTCTAGCCTGGCCTTAAAAATTCTAGGGATGGGACATCCACAGCCTCTCTGGGCAGCCTGCTCCAGTGTCTCACCACCCTCACAGTAAAGGATTTCTTCCTAATATCTAATCCAAATTTCCTCTCTTTCACTAGAACTGTTACCCCTTTTCCTATTGCTGCACTCCCTGGTAGAGTTCCTCCTCATATTTTCTGTAAATCCCATTCAGTTACTGGAAGGCTGCTATAGGGTCTACCTGGAACCTTCTCTTCCCCAAGCTGACCAGATCCAGCTCGCTCAGTTTTTCCTCTTAGGAGAGGTTCTACAGCACTCCAATTATCTTTGTGGACCTCATCTGGACCCATTCAAACAGGTTCATGTCCCTCCTGTACTGAGCACTCCAAAGGTGGGCACAATACTCCAGGTGGAATATCACGAGAGCAGAGTGAATGGTATAATTACCTCCCTTGATGTGTTGGCCTTGCTATTAAATATTTGCTCTTCTGGCAGAGGTATTGTGTGCTCCACAAGTCTGCATTGCAACTGCATTGCAAAACTAAGGGCAACTGGACAGCTTTCTATCTGTGAACATCCTTAGGCAGACATGGGTGAAGCCTCACCACATAGACTAGATTTCAGATTTCCTTTTATTTATCTGTACTCTGTGGTAACTTAGGGGGACTGATAAAGCTGAAGCAGCACAGATCACAAGGCAGAATGGTATACAGTTCTGATCATGGTCAAAATCACTAAAACTTTCTCCAGAATTACAGAAATGTAATCCTCTTTTAAAGGCCATGAAGATTAAATCTGACACTGACTTCTACAAAAATGTATTACCTGGCTTTTTGATATTGGCTGGACATGGAACATTTATTACTAGGTGATACAGTGTATGATCATTTCCCATTTCTTAAATCCATACAGTGTATGATCATTTCCCATTTCTTAAATCCAAGTATGATTTCCCTCTTTCTCCCCTTCTTTCTTATGCTGTTTTGGAGAAAATTTGAACTGTTTGCAGCTGCAATTCACACATAGAATACTATGTTTAATTTGAAGAGATCAGTTTTGCTTTGGCTTTAGAGTGTTTGGATTAAATCTGAATTTAAGGTTCAACTTCATACCCAACCTTTTTATCCTTCCTTGATTGGTTTAGTGTATGTTCTTGCTTAGCAGCAGGAGATTAATTCGGATGTCTGTTCCTACTCAAGTGAAGGTTCAGTTCAGCCTTGTTTTTGCTCTTCTTTTGTCACTCCCTTGAGTCTGCATTTGTATTCCAGAGCTGTTTTAGGTAGAGAATTCTGTGAAGCTTTTCTATCAGTCCAAGGGTAAATGAGCCTGAAAATAAATCTTTCAACAGATATAGGAAGCTGTGTTATTGGGTTTGACTTCTTGGAAATAACAGTGCTGTTTTGCTAAGCATGCATTTAATAATGCTTTTGCAATGATAATTTTTACTATTAAAATACAAAGCTTTATGAAGTTCATAGAGACTGTAGCTTAACTCATTCTTCCAAAATGCTGTTCTAAGAAAATGTAAGTGAATAGCTTTGTCTTTGTAACATAAAATATGAAGACTCTCAGAAAATCCTGATAGTGCTTACTTGAGGAAAGAATGTCATATATTCAGCTCTTTAACTTCCTGTATGCGTCACTGAATGCTCATTTTGATGAATAGTCTATATACTGTTCCTGTTGAGGTTCAGCAGCAATCACAAGAAAAGTAGGTACTCCTGAAGGGGAGGAGGTTTACATATAAGTTTCTTACAATACAAAATGTCCTTTTCTCTATCAGAAGTTTCAGACAGATGGGTTTGTTTAAGAGGAGAAGGCTAAGTGAGGATTTACTTGCTGTTTTCAAGTACCTAAAGGGAAAAGAGCATAAAGCCAGGATCCTTTCCTCCAGCAAAAAGCTGCAGCATGGGAAATTTCAAGCACAAGTACAGAATATAAGAAGGTTACCATTTGTGTGATCTATCACTGGAGTGAGTTTCCCAGAGGGAATTTGACATCTGCACCCTTGGAAGCATTCAGAGCTTGAAAGGAAATTGCACTGAGGAATCTTCTTTCAAAATGGTGTTGGTCCTCCAGATTGTATTAGGTGGTGTTGTGACCGGTGGTCCTTTTCAATCCAAATTACTGTATGTTTTTGAAAACACAAAAATCAAGCAAGTGGGGCAGAAACCTAATGTAACTGGAGTGCAGTCTTCCACTACACAGTGATATTAAGAAAGGAGTAGCTCTGCTGTGAGCTCTGGCTGCTTGAGGAACTGGCTCAATTTCCAGCACCTACCATGTGCTCCCTGTTGGAAGGAAGCTTCTGTTAGAAAAATTGCTATTTGGACTTCAGGGTCAGTCTCAGCTACAACATTTCAACTGCAGAGATAAGAACAAGAGTTTACTCATTTGAGTTAGTGTCTAATCTCCTGTTACAGAGAGGTGACTCAAGTTACCTAAAACTGGGTGTCCATCCCCACTTGAGAATCTTTTCTGGTGTCTAGGTCCTCTTCCAGAAGTGTACAGGTCACCTATGGAACCTAAGTCACTTTTATTAACCTTATTTTGATGTAAAATTATTACATAAAGAACGGCTAGTGTGACTATATTTGTCATGGAAATTATTTCTTTAGTCTTTACATGGTAAGTGTCAATGCTGGAAAATACATGTATTTCTGAGAAGATTGCTGAAGAGCACTCTGCTTTCCACATGCCTTGGATTTAGTCCTTAGTCTGCATTAGTTCCATATGCTGGTGGGGTTTACAACAGAAGGAGAGTATTACTGCATTCCCACCTTCTCTGATGCCTTTCAGATTGCTCCTGTTTAGATGAGTTCGCAGCTTTGCTTCAGCTGCAGGAGACACCTGGGACAAATCTAGACATACTGTTGTTTTTCTTTTCCATTTTAATCAAAAATCAAAGCAAATGTTTTGTTCCTTGAATCACCCGATAAATTACTTGGTATTCTACACATATAGTCTGTGCTGTAGCATGCTGAATTGTGTTTCTTAGAAAGTAACTGTCTCTGAAAGCATAGGAACACTTATTCAAAATACCTAAACTTTTTTCTGCAGGTCTAAAAGTTTAGCTAAGAAAACAGAGTGATGTATACTGGGAGATGTTAGTGTTATGACTACAGGATCTTTGACTCCAGAGGAGCAGACTAGTCTTATTTCAAACTGTCTAAAGAGAAGCATTAGCATTGATTGCAGAACTAGCCTGGAGCCTTTTGCCCTTCCTTCCAGCTAAAAGTAAGTAGCAATCCTACTATTGAGTGACAGTGTCTACCTAAGCAAGACAAAGATGACAGAAGGTAAAATATTCCAAAATATATAATGAAATGTTTTTGTTTTTCTCTATGTGTAGAGAGCTTGGTATGGCAGTGCTTCAATGTGGCAGTCTGAAGCAGATAACACATCTTTTCATTTGTCTGCTATCTTAAAGGAAGTAGAAAGCATCCAGTCCATTTTGTTCTAGGATAAATCTGAGTTCTAAGAGTGACTTCTAAGATAACATTCACATTATAAAAAAAAATTCTGAAATGTCTTTGAATCACTCTTAATTATGCAAAATTGGTCTGATCTGTGAATAATCATTCCTGTGAATTTTCAATTGCTTCCTGCCTAGGGCAATGGCAATGCAAGAAAGGTGTTTTGTTTTACACATCACTTTTGCTCTTTGGTCAAGGCTGAGTACCAAGTGTGACCAGAGGAGCAGTATGTGAAACTTCTGTGAAATTCAGAAGGGATTCTGGTTTCATGGCTAAATAAAGGCTCAAGTAATTCTGTTTTATTGAGCTACACATAACCCTAATGTTGGACAGATATTTTATAAAAGGCTCATATTTCTGAGACTAAAAGTACATCAGTATTTTCAGGTAACACTGTGTCAGTAGCATCACTCAGCATCTCAGTGGTCTGCAATGGCAGTCACAGAATACTCCTTAACCAGTCACAAGCATTTGAAAAAGGATTATACAGCAGCACTTTAGTGAAAGACCTGACAATTTAAGTCAGTCAGGTCAGAGGAGACATTCTTTTTGTCTTCAAAATACATGAAGCAGAGCCATGAAGAACAAAAGCAGCAATAACATAATTAAACTGAGATGTGTGACAATCCAAAGTCTGCTACTCATCTTGCCACTTTTCCTTTTATAGTTCACACTACGGATGGTCTTTCAGGAGGAAAGCAAGAAGTAGTTGTTTGGTTCTTGTGGTGCGTCAGAGGCAATGAAGCAGAAGATGAGGTGAGAGCACTGAAGTATATTCAGGCAGAAAGGCTGCTAGGCTCCATTAGCCTACTACACACAGTACTGAAGGGGCAAATTCTGAAAGTTTTCAGAATTTTTTAAAGGGAAAGTAATCTGTCTAGATATTTGTGTCAAGCTTATCACAGTTGAAATTAAAGGAATAGTAGTCTGCCCCTTTCAGAGCACGCTGTAACACCAGTTATTCAAGCCAATGTTTCTTGTATCCTAGATGCAGGTTTTTAATTGCCTTTCTCCTAGTTTCATACATTTCCAGATCTTGTTACACAGGAGCAATTGTCATGCTTTTGTCAAATGTGTAGCTTGGTGGTGAGAGCATCGTTCAAGGCTTCAGTGTGAAGATCTGAACCACATTCTCCTTTGTCTGAGTAACCACAAAAATGTGGACAGCAGATTGTTGCAAATAGAGGAGAAATTATGTAGTTTTACACATGGGCTACTGCTGCATCTTAAAAAATTCCTTAAAAAAAAATTGCCATGATGAATTTAGTGTGCTTTATTAGCAGAACACACTGGTAACCCCCAAAAGGCAACAGATCTCAGATATATAGCAGGGGGGTTGGAACTAGATGATCTTTAAGAGCCCTTCCAACTCAAACCATTCCATGGTACTACAATTTTTTAAAATGGAAGTATTACACACTAACAAAATCTCTGTATCACAGTAAGTAATAACATACACTGCCTGCTTCAAATAAGAATAGCAAGAATCTAACAAGACGAGCCGTCTGAGGATAGCAGAAAAGATTTCAGTTGCATCTGATGCAGATGTTTTCTAAACTATTTCAGAATCTCTTGCTCAAGAGGTGGATTTTAACAGCATCATGGATTATCTTCAAGTTCTCTTGCTCACACTTGAAAAATTAGAAATTATATGTGGTGTTTTAGACAACAAAGAAGTATAGATCACCTTTTGTTCCTCAGTAGTCAAGGAGTACTTCCTAACTACTTTCAAGATATTGTTGCTTCCAAGCAGCTGAGGGGAACTGTACATATTCTGAAGGTGCTCAGTAGCTTCACTTCAAGTTGCCTGGCAAGAGCCAGAAAGAAATGTTTCAATAGGAAAATGTGGTAGTTTGGGAAGGATCATGTCTTCTGCATAGAGGCACTCTGAAATTGATCAGATGGAAATATAGCTGCTTCTTTAACAGCCAAATTTGGTTGATAATAAATAGGTTTTTTTGTGGAGATAGGCATTGAAGAAGATAGAGGTTCTTGCAGTGAAATAACAAGAAAACCACCAAATTTATCCTGATAACTATCTAATCTCTACATTTCATGAACATAAAAGCATTAAGACAGTGTAAAGATTAGCTGCAAGTTGATAATGGGGAATTCTTTCTTGAGAGAAAAAGTTTGCAACCATTTCTTATTAATATTGATGTGAGAATTAGGTGTTCCATAGCTATAGATTCTTCAGCAAGCTGTTCACTGCTCTTATTTGGTTTGCTGCACTGAACTGAGCCCAGGGATCTGTGATGTGAAACTGTTTGAAATATATCTGATTTCTTATTTCTCTCATTTAAAGTTAATATTTAGTAACCTATCATAATGTATATTTACACACATTCACACACACCAGCCTTTTCTCCTTCTTTTCAAGGGACCACATGAAAGGGTAACAGACAAAGATCTTACAAACTCCTCTGAGGATGCTTCAGGGGTGGTTTGTGTTGCATTTGGTGCAGTATTCTGTCAAGGTGATTTCTATGGTAACCTCTATTTGCATTTGTTCAAATGATGGTAAATTCTGACACATTCCATTAAATATTGATAGCAGTGTTTCATCTGCTGGAAACCCACATGGGAATATTTAATTTTATCCACTGTCTGAGACTATTCTCCTGTGGTATCAAAGCAGCAAGCTTTTTACAGTTCAAATGCTAATTAGATTTTTATAACCATTTTTATTGTTCTACTCTTCATCTAGATTGCTCTAAACATGTTTATTTACAATTCCAAAATGCTGCCATTAATATTCCACATCTTCTTAGTTGGAGATTAGCTTAATAGCAAACCTAGAAAAGTACTTAAAGGCTTGTGAAACACCTACAGAATCATAATGCTACAAAATGTTTTGGCTAATGGCCAAGTGATTTGTAAGATTGGCTTTTAAGGAAAAAAAGAGAACCCTGAAAGAACAAATGTCATAATTAGGTTCAAAATTGCATGGTTTTCTGAAATGTAAACTTGTGCTGAAACTGTTTATGGAAAGCATTTTTCTTCTTGATGACATAAGGGGTAAAGAAAGCTAAGAAGAATGGGGTGTAGGTTTCACTGTTTCCTCTTCATGAAGGGCATATGAAATACCTTAAAACGTCTGAAAAAAAATCCTTTGGAAAGATTACCTTCCATCACCCGGAGGATTATGTGTTCATTTCATGTAAAACACCAGTTGTTGATATGGACAGAAACTGTTTTCTTATGGAGAAATTAGCAAACATGAGCTTGTGGCAGAGGGTAGGGCTCTGAACTGCTGCAGTATTATGATCTACATAGTTGCTTACCCATTTTGAATAGTAAATACACACTGGATTTAAAGCACCACTAAGTAAAGAGGACACCACTGATGCTCACTAATATGTAGCTCAACTAAGTGCCAGCATCTGGACAGGTGGTATCAACACAAGTTCAAATTACAATGACCTTTCCTTATTTGATCTGCTGGCCTACAGGTGGAAAATGCTGCACATTAATGTGGAACTTCTGACCTGTTTTGCACTTCTGGATAGGCTCTGTGTAGTGACATAATTGCAAGGGATGCTTTCAGAAAATTGGTGCTAATATCAAGGTTTTCTGGGTTCCTTTAGGGCTTGGAAGTAAGAAATCCTCATGCTGAGACAGAAAATTGAAAATGTTTGATTCTAAGATCAGCTTAGTGAAGAAAAGCAGTGCCATACATGATTCTTGGCTGTGAAAATTTAGTTCTTTCGAAATGATTACTCCTTGCATATCCGACCTCTTGACCATTTCAATGACAAATGCACATCAAGTGAAAATTTGTCTGTTTATAGATCTCATAACACTATGCAATGCAGAGATCATCTAATGCAATCTTAAAGATCTACTGCATTATTACCAAAAATCGTCAAGCTCAAATGTCCTTTTTTTTTTTTCAAGAGCAGCTCCCTTGAGAGGTCACTTGTGAATCTATTGAAAGCTCAATGATGTGATATTACAACATTACATTATGCATTTAGAAAAATCCTTGCATCTGTGAAATGCTGTAACACTCTGGCATACTGAGCCTACTTTGAGCCATGTTTTAACAAAAAATACAAATGTAGTTGTTGTATTATGATAACATGTAACCAGTGAGAGCAAGGATAGAATTAGACTTGCTGAATTACAGGGCTGTGCAAATTGATTACCACCTGAAATATTAGGAGCAATAGTGGGAAGATACTAGAAAGGGCAGGAGAAATGCCTGGAAGGAGGAAGGTCAATCAATCAACCATTTAATCTATAATGAAGCTGAAACTTGCACCATCCTAAAAACCATCTTGACTGCCCTTATAGGGCTATGGTTTTCACCAGTCACCGGTTTGGGAGACAGGTCAGTGTCATGGGGTGGCTCCATAATCTGCTTTTCTACAGGGTTGAAGACAGAGTGAGGAAAATGAAGGAGAGGGGAAAGGGATGGATACCACTGCAAGTAGTGTAAATGGACTTCCCACCCTTCTGTTTCCTGGGAAGCACAAAGCCAAATGCCTGACCTGCTAGTTTATTGTCCCTGGTATAGTGACAGATACTCAGGTATCTACAGCACAAAGTAGGAGTGTCTGGCTTTCTTTGTTTCCAAGACAGATTAGGAATATAAAGAAACAGTGTGGGGAGTACAGGGGGTGGCATGGGGGTAGGGCAAGTGAAATAGTGTAGTAGTAGTGAGAAATGAAAGGTGGGAAGCCTAGAGGTGGAGGAACATAATAGAAAAAGAAGAAGAGACAAAATATTGATACTGGTTTAGGATTTCAAAGTTGATTAATACAAATGAAGTGACAAGTTTCCAAAATGAATTCAGGTTAAGTACCGTTCAGCACTACAGCAAGGCACAGAACCAACTCTCATAATCCCTGTGGACTGGAGCCAGCCAGATGCTGTCATTGAATCATATAGAATCACCTAGGTTGGAAGGGACCTTTCAGATAATTGAGTCTAACTGTCAACCTAAGTCTGACAAGAACCATCCCTAAATCATATGTCTAAGCACTGTGTCTACACATCTCTTAAATACCTCCAGGGATTGTGTCTCAACCACATCCCAAGGCAGCCTGTTCCAATGCTTAATAGCCCTTTCTATGTAAAACTTTTTCCTAATATCCAGTCTAAACCTCCCTTGGCATAACTTGGGACCACTTCTTATCCTGTCACCTGTTATCTGGGACAAGAGGCCAACTCCCACATGTCTACAACATCCTTCCAGGTACCTGTAAAGAGCAAAACATCTCTCCTTGGCCTCTTTTTCTCTATGGCAACACACTCATGTAAGAGAAGGCAATGCAGAAAATGCTTTTGAATTAGGCCTGACCTAGCGCCATCTTCCTCACAGCAACCTATTCTTGTCACTTTGAGTAACTTCCTTTCCAGAGTCAAACTGCTGCATTAATTTTCCAGACCTGTTTGCAATTATGTTCATATCACAGCAAAAGTCCCAATGAATTAAATTCTATAAATGTGCTGAGTGAGCTTCAGACACTATAGGGTCTCTGAGACATCCCCATGAGACTGCTGTCTGCAGTATGCAGTTAAGGAAGACCTACATTGCCCTCCCTGAAGGCAAAGCAGGATTCCCTATAATGCCTAAAATGGTTCTTGGCAGCCGTGTTTGTGGAACTGAACCCTGTCCAAGAAGTCTAGCTTGGAGTGTCCCTTTTGAATACCAGCCAAGAGGCAGGCTTTTCCTTGAGCACATCAGTGTAAAAAAATGTGAATAATGGGCTTTTTCACCCTCTTTTGGAGGCTTTGCCAGTACAGTAAGATCACAAGGAGACATAATTAGACACCACTTTTTTCACCTGAACAAAATCCTTTTTTGCTGTGAAGGGAGTAAGGAGGGTTTACAAAGCGATGGGAGAAAGGAGACTGAGGACTGGTGTCTGTGCTGAGCACTGGTGTGTGTTCCTTGTGGAAATGATTAAAGTTGACCAATTTCCTTATTATTTTCATGCGTGATAATTGATTAATTTCTTTAGTATAAACAGAGAGCAGCAAGATGAAGGACCAGTTCAGATTTCCAAATGCTTTGAAAGGTCAGACCTTGTGTTGGAATGAAGAGATTGAGAAAATTAAGAAATGGAGAGGAAGGTGTAGAGGGATCCTTTGAAAGCAGAACTGCCACCAGCATAACAGACACTTTTGCCTTTAGCAGGAGCTCTGTGCCAGAGACAGCCATTTGTTCATGCCCCTCTGTTGTCCCAAAAGTGAAATCAAATGTTTGTACAGCACTGTTCCAGCTGAGGGGCTGAAAGGCTCATGTAGGGAAGATAATGAATTTCTTGGCTTCTTTTTCTCTTTCCCTCAACTCCCAATTGATTATACCTTGTACTTAGAAGGCAAAATTAACAACTCGGATCCCCAACAGCAGCTCCTGTAACTAACAAGGAGGAGGAAGAGCTGTGTAACACCAGTTTACTGCTTCTCTGTACTGATCTCACTGACAAGGGGGATGGATGGTAGCTCCTATGAGGTTAGATACCCTGAGCTACAAAGGGAATTTTGTACATGCCTCTGAAATCTTGTCAGACTGAATTATGTCAGTAACCACTCCAATACCATTGAGTGTCCACACACAAATTCTGTGGTATTTTATTGGCCCTTTAAGCCATCTATTCCCTACAAATACCTTTACTTAGTGCTGAAATACTGTAATGTTTTCAGGTTGCCTTTCTACAATCTTCT
>VZTY01024258.1:1737-92374 GCA_013400935.1 Turnix velox | reverse complement strand
TCCTTCCTTTTCTTTCATTTTATTAATCTCTTTCTCTCTAGACAAAGATTTGTAAACACTTCAGATGCAGTACTGTGACATTATTGGCATTAGAGTACTCTATTTATTATATAACTTTCCTGATATTGCCATTAGAAACACATTATGCGTGTGACTGCATTTGCATCTTAAAATGTCTCATCCAAGATGTGGTATTTAGAAATCTCAACCCCTAAGTGGACTACCTGCCTCAAGAGTAGTATGAATCTAACCAGGAGATAAATGACAATAAAAATTAAAAGCTAAAAATATTTTAAAGCAAATCAGGTTCTGTTTGTTAGACTTCACATTTGCATTTTTTCTCTTTGTGTGAATGAAAAAGCCACTGAATTGTAGTTATAAAATCCTAAATATTATCCCATAGAAGTAATGTTTCAATTTTAAGCTGAGTAGTTGAAACTGAGATTCAGTATTTTGTCAATACAGTGTTGACTATATAGGCTACATGAAAGTAAAGGATGTTTATCAACATGGGCATATAGTAGAACTTGCTGAAATCTTTACTCCTTAACCAGCCAAAGTGCAGGCTTATAATCAATAGTAAAACAAAGAAGATTGGCTAGGAAAAAAGATTAAGACTTTAAGTAAAAATGGACAGGTGTTTGAGAATATCATTGGAACAATTTTAAGCACTTTTCAAGCAATTTAAAGTTGAGGTCAAAGCAAGTTGAGGTCTCAGTAAAAAACATCAAATTCAGGTGCCCTTTTTTGTGTAATTACCAGAGAGATAAAGTTTCAATAAATTCACAAATTTGTTCAAATCTTCTGAAAGTCTTGGAAAAAAAAGTAATTTTCAATGTAAAGATTTATAGCAATACAGTGAATTGGAACCCTCAAAATAAGAGTTGGTCTAATTAGCAAACCACGTGTTTAATCCTTCACCTCTTGCACCTTTGCAACAGAGATTAGGTATAAGTGCAAGAACCTCCCAGTTTTTTTCAGTGAATAATAAGTGTGCTGTTCACTGCTCTTGGTGTTGTACATAGGTATCTCTTGGCTAAATTAAAGATAGAGTACTTAAAAATCATTGTAAAATGTAAAAAAGCTCCCACTTATTTTATGTGCCTATAATGTGCTTTTTTGTGGAAGGGATGAGTTTATGCTATCTCTTGCTATTTCTTGTGTAGAAAGGAAGATGCTGAGATAGATCTTTGAGATCCCCTAAATGCAGGGACTGTTACTTCAATACCTTTTGATTTGGAAGGATGAAAATTTAGAGAAACTTCTGTCTCTGCCCTTTGTTCCCCTCCCAAACTAGGTAATCTACAGAGCACTTGGGAGTAAATTTATTTCTATCACAAACTAAAGAACACTATAAAGATAATTACCATATGCAAAACTAGAAAACAGAAGGTCCTTAGGCATCCTTCATCTCATATATGGTAATATCTTTGTTCTCATTTTAGGGACATAAGACCTGAGATTTCAGGAGGTGAGAAAATGGGATGGGGAGTAAAAAGCTCTAAGAGGACATCATTGCTTGCTCCATACCAGGAAATCAGTGGGTGCTAAGACATGGGCACAGCCATAAGGATTCAGCCTTTTATACTGAATTAAGTGTTTTATATGAGTTGCTTGTCCATGCCACCTGATAGTGTTCCTGGGGCACAGCTTGGAAAATAGGCACTAGTGCATTTTGAAGATGGAGAGAGTCTTTTCTCTGAACAGTAGTGACTGTTAGTTGGGCACAGGTCCTGGGAAAAAAAATACAACACTAGCCTGAGATGTCAGTAATAGTGACACTGGCACACCTCTCTGTTTTGGTTATGCTCATTATCCCACTTGTTCAATAAACCTGACAGACTCCTGGTATTCTTCTATTCATGTCTGAAGGTGTTCAAAGTCAGTGTATTTCACATTCACGGTGAGTATGAAGTTATGTATTTTAAATAATTTTTGTAATTTCTAATTTTTAAAAACACCAGTGCTCTCTCAAGAACAGTGTTTTCCAGGTAAGGTTGTATCCAGCTCCTGTGTATTTCTGAACTATTTGACCTGGCTGTCGACAACCCAAATGAGTACATCTCCTCCATTCCTCTTCTCTGTATCCTCCATTGCACATTTGTGATACCATTAATGACCTGTGTTCATTGGCAATAAGTAGATTGGTTCATACACAATGTTATGTGTTTCTACATTCTATATATATTGTAGTCCAAACAGTTGAAACACATAACTGTACAGCTGAAAGGAAGCACATGCAGAACTATATCTAGAGAAGTGGAGATACATGAAGAGAGGATATTAAGTTCTGATGGGTATCCTGCAGCGTGAATCAGAGAGAGATTGTGCTATATATTTTGAAACTGGCCTCAATTAAATGCTTTTCTCATAAGAACATTGTGCACTTGGCTGTGACTGTGAATGACTTTTACAATATACAAGGGCAGTGTGCTAATTCTGTACAGTTAGTTAAATTCTGGGAAGGAAGTAAAATTCTACAAATGTGGGGGATTTTCTCACACGAACGCCAAAAGTCAGTGTCATTTAGGGATATGATCATCATTCTGTCAAGTTCTCTGCCTGGACTGTCTTTGGTTTTTACTAACCTCAAAGATGACCCATTATATGTTTCCTTCTCTGTGACACCAAGAGAATCTGAACAGAAAATCAGAAGCAAGGAAGTTGTTATTGTCAAGGCACTGCTGGTTTTCAGAATTTCTCTTGTTTTTCTTCTGCAAACAACAAGGTGTCAAAAAGCCTCATTTTCTAGATGCTAAAACATAAAGAGCAGACATCTCATCTACATTTTTACAAAGAGTAAACAAGCGGGACATTGATGCAAAATGGGTGTTAAACTTCCTACTCCTTTCCCTCCCTCCTTCCACAAACATTCTTTACTGTTGCAGTTTTGTAAGGGAGGATTTTTTTCCCCTTGAATGCCTGACATCTGTTCTATAAATAATTAACTCTTTGGAAACCAGAGTTTCTGTAATTTCCTTCTACTTTGGTGGAAAAGTTTCTGAACTGTATTTCCTAAGAATGTATATTGCATATGAGAGTTAGGAAAAGATATGGCTCTCATGTCTTAGTGCAGTCTGGAAGTTCCTGGTTACTGGGCTTGAGTGAGCCAACTGCACACTCTGGAGACTGTTGTGATCTTACCTGGAGAAGCTGCCTTGAACTATAAGCATGGGTGACCCAAGCCATCATCTACCCTTTCTACTCTTTAGCTTTGCCCTTGGAGTACTAATTTAGTGGCTTTTCTCTTGCCTACTTCTAGGAATACACTGCTATCCTGAGCAGCATATTCATGGATATCTACAGGAGAGGGTGGAGGAAAAAAATCAGTCTTGCAGTGAATAAGAATGAAAAAAAAAGAAACCATCCTTCTGCAGAATATTATATAAATTAAACCTTTTTTTGGCAACCATTCCATTTGGTGCATGCTTGAGAGGATGTGAGCCAGGAAATGGATTAAGCTGCTGCAGCCATGGCAGGTGTATTTGGTGCAACAGAGGTAGCATGACAGTGCTCTATTACAGTAAGTAATACAATTCCAGAAAGAACCTATGCGGAACATATTGCTCCTGCTGCACATGTCAGGAAATAGACTTTGATCGATGTTGTTGCAACACAAAACCACATAGTAAAACTTTTTAATTATGATGACAGTATAAAAGTGTAGATGGTTCTCCCTGGCAGTGTTCATTGACTTTATGATTAACAAAAGGGACGGTGCAGATTAATTCTGCATGCTCTCATGTTTAACAGTTCTTTCTAGTTGCTGCCATCAGCATATATTTAAGCAGTAAGGCATGAGAGGGGACCTGGTTATCATCACCTCTGGGTATTAAGAGGTATCCTCTAGAGGAGTGATTATTTCATGCTAACCACACCACCTGGACTTACCATATTGCTTGTATAAAAACACATTAATGTGAGAAAATACTGTACATTTGTGCTGAAGGAGGGAGTTAGGAGTTCAGAATGCAAAAGTATTATCAGGAGCTCTGGTTCAACTCCATATGTAATGCTTTTTCTTGTAAACTAGAACACCATTTTTCCAGCAGATAACCAAATATGAGGAAGAGATGGCACAACCATCAGAGGACAGAAAATGACTTAGTCACAGACCTCAAACTGTTTTCTCAAAGGGAGTATCTCAGTTGTCGGAAAACACCCTAAGACACAGTTCTTCAGAGTAAAAAGCACAAGGAAATAACAATTCAAATTAGATAGGACTGTCTATAATTTCAAATTTTAAACAGACTAATTTCCACTCAGCAATGCATTTAGAGTATGTTTAATTTGAAATTATCAGAAAAGTATGGAATGAACTACATGAGAATACAATAACTCATTGTCTGCTGTTCTCTATCATAATGTAACAAACTCTTATCTCTTATTCTAATGACTTTGATGTTAATGGAGTCATACACTCTTCCTGACCTCTTCAGCACTGGATGGATGTGTATGTGCTCTTGCTGTCCTTCAAGTTTTCTGCTTCATTGTCAGCTTTCTTACTAACCTTATTATCTTTGCTTCTATTTAATTTACTCTTTATTAGGAGGGTAGATTTAATTTAAATTAGAGTTTAATTTCTCCAATTGTAAAGATAGTTTCTTGGGTTTTAAAAATCAGTAAATTTTTAAGAGACTGCTCAGTTTCTGATATTGTGATTATCCACTCCCAAGGGGCTTTGTTCCTCATTCATAGAGGAACATTTAATGAAATTTGGCTTCATACAGTAAGAGACATTCAAAAATCCTCTTTACTACTCTCTTTTTGGTTACTACTCTGGTTTTTGTGTTTAGCATCTGTAGCTCTGTAGATCCATCTATAGCTTCTTCAAGCTCTGTAGATAGTGGTGGGAAACATGTAGATGATCAAGGATATGTACCCCAGAGAATGTTAAGTGGCTGCAAAGTGCAGAGTGGTTTAATTTACAGCTGTTTTCTGCTCACCATATGTTCATTACAGTTAGCACATGAGGAGCTAAAGCAAGTTCATGCCTGGGCACAAAGAAAGCCTAAGGATCATCTGCATGTGTTGTACTTCTAATTTAATACTTAGAGTCCAGATTTGGTGCACAGAGAACAGAAGGCTATTTGGGGTTGTTTTCCATGAGCCTAGGAGGCACTGTGAAATGTTTGCTTCTCTGTCAAGAGACATTGTAACTTTGCATGCAAAATAAGAATGAGTTTAAGAGATGGCACCCACTCTTGCCAGACATCAGCTTATGGCACAATTGAAGTGGTAGACATTTGTGTTATATCATTCTTATGTGGCAGCAGAACAACATATTTTTTCTGGCATACTAGCACAGCTACTTAAATAATTAACTGCATGCATAAAATATACTACACAAACACATAAATTATACCATTGAAATGATTAATAGCTTTTTTGATGTGGAATAAAGGATATTTTTGTTGCTACAAATGCATAGAAAATGTGTATATTTTTTTAAACTAAAGCTCTTCCCTGTACTGAGAAACTGCACTATGGGGACTGTATATTCCGCTGTTTCTGTGGATTCTCCTTTGAACTTGCTCACTCAGGAGACTCAACAGTTTGTTTGACTGTGGTGATCCAGACAGATTCTTATCTGTTGTGCAAGGAAAGGCTGGAACAAAAACTCTTCTGTTAAGGCCACTGAGACATTTTGTAAATGGTTTTATCAATGCTTATGAAATTACACAGCATGAAATGCTTTATCACATTTTGTGAGGGCAAGTACTGTGGGGAGTCAAAAAGGCAAACACATCTTGTGCAAAATCTTATTTGGTTCCCCAGGTGGTTGTAGGGGAAGACTTAAGATGATGCATTCTTGCAGATTCTAGGTATTACAAGAGTTTGCTAGCATTTTCTCTTTGCCTGTTAACATCAAATGTAAAAGTGAATAGCTGCAAACTATTTTAACTTGCTCTAAAGAGCATGGGTATTATTTGTATAATTATGAGTCATGTTTATGTAATGCAAGTCAAAAGTTTTGTTTCTATGGCTTGATCTTGTTCACCATTCTGGCTTACAATGTAAAAAGTAACTGTATAATACACAATTCCTGAGTAATTCTTTTGAGAATTTGCACTACAGTAGAATTTAGCACCTCCATTCACTCCTTGTCTCCTGTTGACCCCGTCAGCTTTCCAATTGGAAATCCAATCAAAAGTAAATACTGTTCAAGATCTTCATGTAACTTTACTGTTCTGGTCAGGATTGTAAAAAGGTCTGAAGTAAAGACATGGCACTGGCAGGGGTCATACAAGCCTGCAGTGCAATGCAGAGAATCAGGCAGTCACAGGGATGTGTCCGTCTGTTTGATCTCAAGATTTGTGGTAGAGCAGTTGTGCCTTATTAGTTATTCTAAAGGAATAATTTCTTATAAATTGTGGAAAGTAAACATACAGGAGACTTGGCTTTTCTGCTCTTTTCTTGCATACTTATAGACAAACATTTTTAGATTGCCATTCACTCAGTGCTGATCCTTGTTTTTTACTGCACAAGGACCACTGTGCCTTGGAAACATGGCATTAACTGTTGTTTAAGGCACAGAACAAAGGCAGTATCCGGTAGACAAATGTGATAAATTACCAATGTCAGCCAGTTATCATGGGTTTGTTGTTTCACTGGGTTACTGGTTCACTCTTTTTTCTGTGTCTGAGATGGTCTAGACCTGCAGGCCATACTGTCTTTAAAAGCCACTGCATAGACAAAAGAATTCAGATAATTTACTGCACGACATACTTGCCCTTCCCAGATTTTTAGCCTGACTAATGCTATTGGCTATTGGCTTTTGTGCCTTGCCCCCACACCCCCTATTAAAGAAGTATTCAGACTCAGACTTTCCCTGTCATTTGTTCAAAATCTGACACTTGCAGCTTTCACATGCTAGATTACATGGTTCATGAGTTCTGCTGGGTGAGTTTTTATTAATTCTGTACTGAAGCTCATGGTGAACTTCACAGATTTTGAACAGGTCCGCCTTTGATGGATGTCAGTACATTTTCTCAGAGGCTGACTTTTATTAGTTTCAAAAGATAACGGTCTTTTAGTAGCCACACACTCAGGTGTTTGTGTGTGTGCAGGATATCTTGAGGAAAAATTGGAAATCCCCTGCTCTTTGCCAGATTACGCCTTTCAGAATATTTACATCTGCTTGGGATGATCTTTAATGCAATAATGAAACAGCAGGAAGCCAGAAATGACTCTCTGACATGGAGATAGGAACTGCTGATGTCATTCAGACACAGAGAACCATATCTCCCTCTTCAGAAAGAGGATAATACAATTAAACCCCAGTTTAGGGGTTTTTTTTAATTACAGTAAGTTTTCTCCAATGGAAAATATTAATTCCTTTATTATGCCTGAACATGAACTGGGGGAGTCTTTTCAGACAGCATATGCTGCATACATCTGTTTCTGGATCAGCCCAAAGTCAAAATAGCACTAGGGTTGTGTTCTTGAGATTGAAGGCTGTGCATAAAACGGCAGGATAGAAGCATTTAATACATACAAGGACATTGCTACATATTCTTGAGGACCATCTGCTGGCATCTTCTCATTTAACTATTATTTACATAATTGGAGGCATTGCTATTAATGGCATATTCCTGAAAGAAGTAGGAGTAAAAGACCTCAAGTAAATAAAATCTGTGCACGCTTCTTAGGTGTGCTTGGACAGTAGCTACTTAGAAAAGATCTGGAAAGGGCTTTTTAAGAGCCTACCAAGATGATGCATAAAAAACCAGGATTAGTCAAACTACTAAATGCAGCACAGAGATAGGTATTGACATGGGCAATGCCAGGAATAAGGATTTTGACATTGCCAAGGGACAGAGTTATTTTTGCTCTGCAGAAGGTAAGATGAAAGTTAGCATTTCCAACCAAAATGAGTCGGGCCAAGAAAAGGAATGATAAGGGCTTTTGCTCTGAATAACTCATCAGTAGCGGTGTCAGATTTGTTTGAGACTCTCCTGAGAAAAATTTCAGAAAAACATGTGAGGAGGAGGGCAGGAGACACAAAGGAAGGAAAGAGATTTTAATATTGATCTATCTTGTGTCTTTAATCTGTAGTTTATTATTTTCACTGATGTTCTCTAGAGGTCAGTGTAGTGGCAGATGTTGCTTTGTCCTGCTCTGTCCCTTGGTAGTTTTTTTACATGGATACAAAATGAAAATTTTAGAATTTTCAGAGCTACCAAAGACTACAAGATATGAAGCAATCATAAATTAAAAATATTTTTTCTGGTGCCTCTAGAGAAGTTAATTTCTAGTAGAATACATGTATACGATGAAAAATTACAGTCACTATGCAAAATACCAAATAATGATGATTTTAGGCCCATGATTCATTTTGATGTGGATCCTTTCAACTTTTAGGGGTGGCTACCTCTTCTCAGGAATCCAGTGCTTTCCTGAAAGATATCATTCAATACCAGTGAATATTCAAATGATAATTTAATTTTATTCAACTTATTTTAAAAGGGATATCTATTGATATAGTAGCCAGATCTTTATACCATGTTCTTATTTTTCCAGCTATAGCACATGTAAGTTTAGATGTCTCTTGCATGATGTGTACTTTTTTATCAACCTGATATGGTTAGACCTAGCAATGCATTTTCCATTGATAGGGAGAATATAATAACACATTAAATCTAAGCTTTTTATAAGCTCAGATTTAATTTCACCATAAAATGCTTTAAAAATTTCAATAACTACATTAATAATAATGTACAGTCTATCAGAAACAAAGATATAACTGTAATTTTGCCTAATTTCCCCCACCAAATTCTCTGTTTGTTTTGTATCAGTCAGTTGTCTTAATTTCCATTGTAACACATCACCATGGGAAACTGTGGCTGTCCAGCTGGCAATTATGTTTATGCTAAATCTTTAATTTGAATTCAAATCTTTCACACAGCTCTTGTTTTTGTACCTTTTTCAGTGAGTAATCTTTTCCTCAGCCCTTAAAGGAGAGGAAAGTACTTATACATTATTATTTCTGAGTATATGGAAAAGTACAGGCAGTGTCAGTATTGTTTATAATCCTTATCACTGATAAGTAAGAAATATTAAGCTCTGATGCCTTTAGCCTTGAGATAAAACTGCCTTCAAAAAACAATTTATTATATCTTGTCCTGAGAGATTTATGTAGAGATGTTAATATAATAAAATAAAAAATGAAAGTAGATTAATGGTCTTGTTACTGCTGAACTTCTTAGTTGTACTGTGCATTCACTGTCTTCTTTTCTTATTTTTGTCTAACAAATGTAGAACTGCAGAGAGTACTGTGTGTTCATATCAATTCTCTTGCTGTTGAAGAGGCACCAATGGAGTGTTACAAAAGCAGGTTTTTTGTGAAGAAAATTAATACTTTGCTAGATGATACTGATGGATGATAACTGCTTAAGTGGACACCTCTAACCACTTGGTGTGCAATACAAAGTTTGCATTCAAGACTTAAGAATTGCTAGTGAATAAATGAGCAATCAAACAAAAGAACAGAGGTAAGATAGCAACCAGATTTCCATTAAAATGTTTGAAATAGTGAAGTTGTGAGAGAAAACTAATATAAGCTCGTCTAGAAACGTGGTTTTCTGCAAGTAAAAAAACACCATCAGAACGTGGTTGTCCTCAAAATGAGGATTGTGTGCCATGAGGATTCCTCTTAAGTGGGTAAAGTAGAGGTTAAGCTGGACTTAGGTGGACCAGGCACTGTGCTGACCCAAGGCCAGTAGCACTTAGGTGCTCAGGCTGACACTTCTTCAGAGATGAACCAATGGGTCCAGAATCTGCTTTTCTTCTTATCTAAAAAGTATGGCTTATAACCTTATGTCAACTTCAAAGACATTGTACTAGTGTACAGCAGCTTCTCTTCTGCCATTTAAGGTAAGGAAGTACAAGCTTTTCCTGATTTGACAATTCTCAGGCTTACCAACATTTCAGTTCCCACTCATCTGAGTTCAAGAAAAACTGAACATTTCCTCCATAGCCTAAAAGCTCTCTCCCTTATTGCAAACAATACCTAGTTAAAGAAAATTAACCAACCTAATTCTAGACAAAAAAAAAAAAAAAAAAGGAAAATACAGATATAAGAAATTGTGGTAACTAATACTGATGAATATTGCCAGCACTATAGAGTAAGTCTCAAAGCAGTTAAAAGTTACATTACACATTTCAAGACTGCTGTGGCTTGATTGAAAATGATTGCAATTAATGAGGGACTTCATAGTGTTTGCCCATATTATGTGAGGAAAAGACCAGACCAAAGTTTCAGGCTTACATAATTTAAACTTCTCTTATTTCCTTCTGCTCACACAGCTGACTATTTCTCCTGGTTCAGTGTCCAAACCCACATCTATACTGACAAAAAGCTAGTTACCATGGTTGTTTCACTCTTCACAGATGTCCCTCATAGGTCTCCTCTGGTTGCATGTGTTGCCTTGTGTGATCCCAAAGTGTATTTTTTAATTCAGTGTGTACTTGTGGGATTTTTTGTTTGGTTATTTTTCAGGTCAAAGTGTGCCAAAGATTTGGGGGCAGCTGTGTTTTCAGTCCATGGAAATGAGCATGCATGTTGCTTTCACTGAATAGAGGTAAACCCAAAACAAATAGAGACAAACCTATTGGTGCACCTAAAAAAAAATGTAGTCTTAGCAGTGTTGTGGAATGTATATATGCCAGCAGAATGGATCAGCACAAGGCCTGGTCCATCTAAGTCCTTCAAAATATCTCTACTAAACACCAAAGAGGAAATAACATGACATGCAGACCTTATTTTGGTGCATGCAGAAGATCATGTTTCTAGATTTTATTACTTTCTGAAGAGTAGCTGATGTGTGATGCAGCCTAGGAAGTGGAGACATCATGTGGAACTGAATGAGGATGGCTGCTGTGGGATGCAAGATGAACCCTGGTTCTGGAAGAAGGGAGTGAAGATCCCAGACTTGGAGATGATGAGGCTCCCAAAAGGCTTGAAAGCTGGGAAAGAGCATCTCAGAGCCTGAAGTAAGCCTGGCTAGTAAGATACAAGGCTAGCAATAGGAAGGAAAAAGCCATCTGTCCATATCCATGATGCCCCAGTCCTGTTGCCTCTCAGAGTCCTTCTTGGCCCTCCCTTATTCCCATCCCCTAGTCCTAGGGCTATTTCTTCATCACTCTCTGGCACTGCTGCCTCTATCTCCATAGCAAAATCAAACTTTGCCACCTTCTTCCCTTCACACATTGTGACAAAAATAAAATTACTGCCTTTGCCTCAGTCTTGGAGTAAAATTTGACTATGCTGATTCTTCTGAAGAGCGTTGAGCTGGCTCTGGAAAAAACGTAGCTAAGGACAAATGCTTGGGCAGAGGGAGGTTTGGACTAGCAATGAGCTTCATTGCTTTTTAAAATAAGAAGGTTCTTGTGGCAATAGCTTGTCTCTGTGACCTCACCTGTCAGATGAGTCTTTTGTAATGGAACCTTAACTTGAACCTGAATGGCAAATTTTCATCTAAAGCAAACATTGCTGAAAACGGAACAGTGCTTATGATCTCTGCCCCTTTCCCCAGATAATACGTTCTGAATTCCAGCTAAAGCAAGTTGCCAGTAACAGTGATCTGCTCCAGGAAATCAAAGGTTTGTTGGAGAGGAAAGCTAACCTTTTGAGCTTCTCTCCTCTGATCTGGCACACATGATCACACTCCTCTTCTGCTCACCTACAGATCTGCTGGGTGCTGGGTGTATTTTGTGGAGTTGTCCCCTTTTTAGGAAGGTAGTGAGGAGGCACAGAGCTTTCCAGGCCCCTTTAGGTGCAAGGAAGCATTTTCCCCTTCATACTGTCTTTTTAAAATTTATTGTGGATTATTGATCAGGAAGCACACTTTCATAACATAGTTAGTAGTATCATTTGCCTTTGTATTTAACAGGCCTTGAATGTCACCAGTGCTCTTAAAATTGCAAATGAGATGGAGCTATCAGATTTGTTCCCTTGGTTTCCTTCAGCAGAAATCCTTTCCCCACTTTCAAGAGTAACTTGTGAAGTGAGAGGGAAGGGAACTGTGTGTATGCTGCTGGTGGAAATGTGGGATTTAGTGGGTCATTGGAGGGCAAGGTAACCATCAGAAAAATGCTACAGTTTGGCATCAAAAAAGTAGTCTTTATCTATGAGGCCTAATCTTGTGTGTAGTGTAGTGTGCAGTGATTCATGGGCAGTCCAGAAATGAAAATGGCTTTGCCACAGTGAAGTAAGTTCAAGGCTGCTGCAAAGAGGGAAAGAACAATCTTGGTGAATGAGAAAAGAGCAGGTAGGTTATGGATCTGCAGAGCTGGAAATCTTTAAGAACTGATGAGTCAAAAATCCATGAGACAGGACATAGCTGAAACTGATCTTGCCATGGCATCGGATAAGCAAGATGACCCCCAGAGTTTCATCTGGACTATTTTTATCTGAAACTACAGATTTTATTGCATGACTCTTGACATTTCACACTTGTAGTACTACATTCTGGAAACAAGGACAGTAGCTGTCTCTTAACAAGTTTCTAACTACTGCGATTGTGAAGATAAATTCCAACTTGTGGCCATAACATAAGGAACTAAAGAAAGTCCAGACAGAAAGAGAGATTTTAAGCCAATATTTCGTGTTGTTGAAACTAAAGAAGTCCAAAATGTAGGGCAGAGGAACTTCTCTCTGGTGAATGTTACATACTGTTGTGAAACTTTCGTTCTAATAAGAATTAAATTTTGCTAGAGGCTGAGATTTTTAAGGCTTCCCACCGCCTGAAAAACATGGAAGTTATTTTCTATGCATGTTTATTTATCCCTTTTCACAAGGAAAATACTTTTACAGCCATTACAGCAGTGCTTTAGAGAGTTTAATATCATTGAAATGCTGCAGGCAGGGGAAAAAAAAAATCATGTTTTGGAGGTGGAGTTCCCAAAGGAAACTGAGTTCTGGCTCCATTTTCTTTCTAGAATCCTGCTTTTTAGATAAATGTCAGACAGGAGTTTTGAAGCTGAAAATAGAAGTAGAAGATGAAAATAATTCTAATCACTAAAGCAAGATATAGAACAGCAGAATAGGAAAATGGTCCTAGGTAAAGCTAATAAATCCAAGTCTGACAGCTAGTTACATTGGAGTGTACAAATTATGTGCTTTTATCCAGGGAAATTTTTTGAGCAAGATTAAGGTTTTAATGTGATTGCCTTCTTGTGACGATTGGGAAGAACTGCATTATTTGTCACAGTGAGAGGGCATTGAGCTAAGGTCAGTGAGTGTTCAGTCTTTTACACTGTACTTGAACCACCAGTAAACTGTGTGCTGTACCTTAAACAAATAAGCAGAAGCAAGTCACAATACCCCAGAAAGAATGAAGGTGTGCACAGGCTCTTCTGACTTTAGATGAACACTGAATGTCATGTCATGCTAAGGGAATGAATGCCTAAAAGACAGAAAGTATTAAAAATGACATGTCCTATTTACATCTGTTTCTATATTATAAAATATGGTTGCTTTATACTTAGGTTATTGCTGAAGAACACAGGCCTTTAAGTTGCAAAAATACAACAGCAGAGGAAATGCAGCCCCTCCCTTCTTCTCCTGTACTCTCCATTTCAGCGATTAAAGTACTTTGGATACTTTGATGTTTTAAATTCTAATTCCTTTGTTGTGATTTTTATGGTGGCTTTGAAGGTTACTTTGCAGCATTTTAATATTTTCTTTCCTAATGGTTTTATCAAGACATGCTTCTATTACAGCTAAGGCACTTAAAGGAAATCTCTTATTTAAATGTGAAATAGAAGGAGAGAAAATGTAAGACTACGGTGCATTTTTCTTTGTCATTCAGAGACATAATAGAACAACTCAGAAGACGCAAAGATAGAATTAATATGGGAAACTGCATACTTTCCTGATTTATCTGCTAGCCACATCCAGATGTGGTCCTTCCACCTTAAACAAACACCAGCTTTGTTTTCAGAATACAAAGAAGTAGCTTATATCTATATATTCTGAAGGGGAAAAAAGCAAGGCACTGATTTAAAAAAAAATGGCTGAACAAACCTCCTGCTTCTGACCGTGGAACAGGGTCTTTCTCCGTAACTGCCTTCATGCATTTATACATGCCAACCATTCTAACCCAACTCATTTTATTACAATAATAATTGTTCTTTATTGCAGTAACATCTAAGGATCCCAAATAGGGTTCAAGACCCTATTATTCTAGGCACCATCCATGTGCATAATAAAGCCATCTCTGCTGTAAAGAGCTTACAATCTTGACATATGACAAGGCACATCAGTAAAAGAGAACAAACAATTGCAGGGGAGGGGCAGAGGGGAAGCTATCAAAAAGCCCATACACTGGGTGCGCTAAGTAGGAGTATCTAAACACTAACTGATTAGCTATTGTCAAGGGCTTTGTATAATCTGTAGAAATAGTTTCTCTCTGTGCCTTCTGTATCAATTAGTTTTCAGTTTAGAAAATGCAGACCTGCTTGTTAACACCTCTTGAATAAACTCCTGGGGTGGGGGGGACAGGGAAAGGAAAGCTGAAGATGTAAATGATACCAGATCTCTTCAGACAAGACATAAGGATAGGTGAATTTGACTCCAAATATAACTGATACCTGCAACCAAATATATTAAGAGTAATTCCACTACTTGAGTCTTAGAGCAGTCTAAAGGAAAATTGAATCACTTTTGCTGCTGCTACCATACATCTACCATAGATCTGAGAAAATACTGCATGCATGCACAGTTGTGAGGGAATTATTTATTTCCTAATTTTCTGCCCCCCACCTTATTTTTGCTGGCATTTTAAGTCGTGCACGTGATAATCTGGATACATAGCAAAAAGAGGTTGAATTAGCTTCTTTGACTGAAATGCAGAGTTGTCAGTTTTCTCTTTCTGTTCTTGAATTACAGAATCATAACATCCCATACTACTATGGATTTTCTATAATACACATAGGTTCTAGCATTCTGTACATTTTCTTCTTGTCAATTATCGAGAGAGCATAACAACGAGAATGGATGACCACAGGACATGAAAGTAGAAATAGCTGCTTATTTTTGTCCCTATAAAGCCTTAAGAGAAACTGTGTACGTGTTGACAGTTCCTCAGTTTAAGCTACTAAATGTGATACTTTGGAAGTATTCTCTTCTCTTCTCTGAGGGAAAAAAGAAGTTGTGGAACAAAATGTGTAGTAAACTGAGCTTGTTAACATGCCAAAAATAGGTATAATTTAACAGTACTTCTCTAGGCTACATGTAAAGAATCAGTATATGACTATAAATTACTAAATAAGTCAGAAGTTAGACAAAAAGGATTCTTCACTGATTCTTCACTGGAGCAGCAAGTTGTTTTTGTAGTGGTTCAGAAGGGTTTCTAAACTTTGCTATGGTTTTGGTTTTTGCCCAGACAGCTCTGCCTCTCCAGCACTGGCAATTGTGTTTTTTGTCATCAGCCCCCCTGTGATAAACACTGCTAGGAATCTTCACAAAACATATAGCTGTAAGAAGACGGTAGAGATGCTGGAGGTGCCTATGTAATGTCAGGGAGTTCTCTCTGGTGCCTAATGCTGAACTGTGCTGAATGTGTGCTGGGAATGCAGCTGCAATTGCCTGCTGGGGAGCAGGATACTCCAGGGAGCTGGCTTGAATGTGAGAAGAAAGATGATAATAAAGTACCTATGGAGATGATGTGGCTCTTAGGGGGATGTGGTTATGGAGGTAGCAGTGAGCCAGGCTGTGAGTCCCACTCTCAATGGCCAAATAGCTGGGCTGAACAACCTTCAGGAGAGCACTGGGAGAATATAAGCAGTTAATCTCCTAACTAGCCTGGAGATGGATTTCTCCAGAGGGACATTCAGAGAAGACTCCTATGGCTTCTCTCTGTCTAAAGGGGCTGTATAGACAGTAAAAAGTTAGAAAACCCTACCTCTGAGGAAAGATCTCACTGAAAGTTAATGCCACTACTTTTCCTCTTGCTTTGAACATTAGCATAAAAATAATAATAAAAAATTGTTTGTATGTAGCTTTTTTCTTCATGATATGAAAAAGGATATAGCTCTGTAACTGGAGATTGTGCATCCCTTCTCCATTGAAGGAAACATGGCAGAGAATAGCCCTCTCAGTTGCAGTAACTTGTTACCAACAAGTTTTGCCTTCCTTCTGAGATAGCAGTTTCCTCCAGATATCAGTAGTCATTGTGAAGTGCTTGTCTCCCTGCAATCAATCCAAAGAGCTCTGGGGCAGCTTAGTCCAGATGCCCTTTAGATGGGTAAAATGAACTGTGATGAATCCCACCTCAGTGCTGCCTCCCTTGAAAGGATGTGTAGAATGATCAGCAGAAACTGAGTAGGAAGATTTGCAGAGGAGAAAAAGATGGTGAAATGTGATGACGGGTCTCTGCATCTGACATCTACAGCTATTTCTCTATCCTACTTTCTTCTTCCCAAAATATAATCTTACTTCAGTGTTAAATATATTAGCAAAGGTTTGTGCATGTGCAGAGCAAAGAGCCAGGACACTATGCATGTCTTTCGAGAAATTTCTAAAGGAAGCCTACTGAGAGGTTTGTGTAGTCTGCATTTTGAAAGCATTGTGCCATTAGAAGAACCCTTCTGAGAGAGATTTAACTCAAAAACTGAAATGTCTGATGTCTCTATCTCTCTGTCTTTACACACTTAAAAGCATCTAATATATGAAGCTTAACTTTTGCCCTTTTCCTCTCATTTCCTCCTGCCTACCTCAGGTGGTGACTTCTTTGACCTGATGACTTCAATGGACTGCTAAACTTTTTATTTACTGATGACACAGGGAACTTGGAGGACTAGACAATGGCTTACCTGGAAGGTAAGCACTGCAGTGATGAGTCTAGCCATAATTTTTTTCATATTTAACCCTTTAAACACAACTGCTTTGCTTAAGAATTTAAAATTGCTTTTTCGCTCTCTGTATAAAACACATGCACATACACACATGCATAAAGACATACACATGTACATAGAATCACAGAATGGTCTGAGTTGGAAGGGACTTTAAGGATCACCGAATTCCCACCCCCTCTGCCATTTGCAAGGATGCCTTCTACCAGAATAGGCTTTTCCAATCCCCATCCAGCCTGGTCCTGAATACTTCCAGAGCTGCAGTATCCACACCCTCTCTTGGCAACCTGTTTCAGTGCCTCACCATCTTTGGACTAAAAATTTTTTTCCTAATATCTGATCAAAATACCACCTTTCAATTTAGAATTGTTATACCTTGTTCTATTGATACACACCCTGACAAAGTGTACCTCCTCTCCTGTAGGTCCCCTTCTGGTACTGGAGAGCTGTTATAAAGTCTTTCTGCAGCTTTCTGTTCTCTAAACAAAAAGGGTGAACAGAAATCTAGGCTGAACAACCCCAACTTCAAGCCTAAATAAGATGGATGCATGTTAGTGGCACATGCACTCATGCTTTTGACAGGGGTCTCCCTGAATCCTGAGAAAAAAAGAAAATATCTTTTTCCTGCTAAGCTGAATTATGTTCTGCAGCCTGTCTTGTTTTACAAGGTGGATTTTAAGAATTGGGAAGAAAAATATAAAACCTCTAGGAAAAAAAGCAAGCCCTCTACCTAGTCAGTGTCAATTAAAAGAGAACGTCTGATGCAAATGCCACATCAGCACCAATTTTGTCACTTAAGAACTTTAAGATCAGAAGCAATTACCTTCAATAGCACCTTGTTTTTATGTGTCTACCCTTCATAGCCTTGGCTAGTAACTCAGCCTACACCATAATTTACACTGACATCTAATTTCAGTGGATCTGCAAGCAATCTAACTGAAGATGCAGATACTGAAGAGTGAGGAGTCCTGCTTTATTACTGCTGACGTAAAGATTCATTATTTTTTGCCAATTCAGAAGCAAGTCTTATGGGATTGAAGTTTTTTTATTGTGTGCGTGTCTGTTTTGCATATCTCATTACTTGAATTATTTCCTGGTTTAGGCAAATGATCGCTGCCTTTAACTAGATGATTAAACACTCTTAACAGCTCACAAAGAAAAAAACTCAGCAGCCCAGCCAAGTACTACCAGCATTGAGTAGATTTACCATTTTCAAGTGTCTCTGCAAAATGAGAGCAAAAGAAAAAGAGCGCATTCATCGCTAATCAAATTCTTTGAAGTATAGTAGCAACCTGGCAATTTTGTATTGTGCATGAAAGTCACAGTATTAGACTAAGATTATTTTAAGAAACACTTTTATCATTTTCTAACTGACAGAAAGGGCAAGTCTGCCAGCCATACAGCTTGATGTCTCCTCATGAAACAATGAAAGAATCCTACAATGATGTGATTAATGACTTGCATCCATTTTCTCTGATCCCCAAACTTGAATATAGAGAACAGAGCCGATCTTTGTGCTATTATCCAGCCCTCTATTCAGACCAGACTAACACCAGCACAATTTCTTTTGCAATGCTTGTTCCCCAAGCCAAGGAATTTGCATATCACAGAGAATAAGGTTATGTAACTCAGTTGTTGATTTTGGTGGTGCAAAGAGCTGCCAGGGTTGTTTTTGTCACAAATAGCATGGTTTAAAAGTAGGCTTTTAAAAACATGTGTTCTTTCTTGTTATTTTACAGTAAGCAAAATTGCCTAATGTTGTAAATACATAATTAGTAAGAGAGATGTTTGTGAGTTGTATGTCAGCATGTACCTTTTTTAATTAGTGTTGTGCAGATGGTGAAACAAGACAATTGTCACCAAAGACAGCTCTCACATCTCTATTTGAAAATGCAGTTGTCCTTACAGCTCTCTTTCCTAGACTGAATCGAGGTTGCTGTAAGTCATTTTTATACAAACTCTTGCAGAACTGTTACAAATGCCATAAATTAATAATTTACATGACTTTTGCTTTTGGTTCATGTTCTTAAGGTCCACCAAAGTGACCCATTTCAAATTGGACCTAAAGACAAAGTGCCCAAAACACTGAAGGACGCTCAAGTCTGACAAGTGTTGCATAAGAACCGTGATGCTGAGGGCCTTTTATATACTCAGCTCCTGACTTATCAGTTTGTTCACTCACGCATAAAATGATGACCAAAGGGGAAAAAGAAGAAAAAAGAATGTGCTGCAAAGAGGGAGAAGAAACATGGAAAAGCAAAGTTCCAGCTGATGCCCATTGCAAAGTTCTTGGCTGCAGATTCTTAAAGTATAAAACAAATTGATGAAGGGATAAAAAAAGGACAGTTTTACTGCTTTAATTTCTTACCATTTTTCCATGATGGGAATGAAGTTTTTCTGAGGCATGACCCGAGGTACAGACGTTATAGCATTCAAATACCAATGCAGAAGAATATACAAAACTGAATCAGCCAGATTCCTGAGCTCCTAGTAGTTAATCTTCTACAGTAACATAGATGAAGTGGCACAAATGCATTTGGAAAGTTCAAACATTTTTAATCCTGCTGTATACATTGAGCTATTAATTCTAAATTATAGGGATAAAGCATTGATTTGATCAGAAGCAACATTAGCACTTTTCCTACAGAAAGTATTTAATCTAGTGTCATTTAAGCAGCCCTAGTTTATTTAGTCATAAGAGTAAGAAAATCAATTTAGACACCAACAGTTAGATGCCAAAACCAAGGGCATTTGGGACAAAAAAATGCCTGATTTTTCCGGATGTCTTTTGATAATCTAGCCACTATCTTATCTGCAGGGCAAATGCTATTGTCATGAAAATCCTAAATGGGCATCAGTCTGAACTGAATCTTCCTTATGTACAGAGCAAAGATTTTTTGAGACTTCTTGGTGGGCTGAGAAGTCAGTTACAACATGTGACATGCTCACAAGGAAGCAGACAAACCACATTCCTTCTCCTGTCCTGCACCTCCAGAGTCCCCATCATACAAAATGTTCCAGAAGGTCTCACTCATCTCATCAGACTTCACTAACCAGGACCAAATGCTCTCATCTTTCTTCAGTGAAAGCTTCTTTTGAATACGAGGCAGCCTTCTCAGGACTGAGGATATCAAGGCAGTACAGAAAGCAATATCCAATTCACTTACCTTGAATGATTTTTTACAGGCATTAGGATCGTTGGACTTCTGAAGGATGTCAAGGTCTTTATGTCACTCTTTGGTGAACTTTTAATCTTCTCCTTTGCTTGTTATTTCCCTATTGACTTCTAGTAACCTCTCTGATTTTATTCCATTAGAGCAGGAGCTTTCTGCACAAGAGTTTTCCAATACTTGGGATACAAGTTAGAGATAGTATTATGCTGCTGGTTTCTGAGGATATCAAAGTAGAGAAAACATCCTCAATCCTTACAGACAGCTAGACTTAGTCCACTAGGTCCCAGCAAATTCCTTAGGTTCAAGCTTTAAACTGTAAACTTAAGTTCCAAACATATTTTACATTTATATTTAAGGCAGCTGTGATGACTGCTTTCAGTAATATTTTGCATGATTAGCTCTTTATTGCTAACCCAAAGATGACCTAACATTTTTGACTCAAATGCTTGTTTGCTGAAGAAACCTGTCAATTACAGTATGTAGAAACATCTGGGCTTTTTGCTTCTTGGCATAGTTCCAGGTATCTTTTATTTTCCATACCAATAAAATGAAATCTCCATTTGAATGCAAATGCAAATGCAGGTCCAGAGGAGACCAAGGCTGGATATAAGAAAGAAGTTCTTTATTGTGAGGGTAGTGAGACACTGTAACAACTTGTCCATCAAGGTTGTGGATGCCCCCTCCCTGGATGTGTTTAAGGCCAGGCTGGATGAGACATTGAGCAACCTGGTCTAGTGGGAGGAGTCCCTGCCCTTGGCAGGTGGGATAGAACTAGATGATCTTTAAGGTCCTTTCCAAACCACACCATTCTGTGATTACATAATAAATCTGATCCAGTGGTTTTATAAAAATCAGATCTGATAGCAGACTTTCCTGAAAATAATTTCTGATAAAAATCAGTTCCATTATAATGTTTGGAGTTTTTTGTGCTACTACTTTATTTTTTTTCTTTATTCTCTATCATACTCCTAATATGCACCAGAACTACCCTTCCTTTATGCTGTTTTATATTTTTCTGTAGAAATCCACTACCTACTTCCCTTCAGGATTCCTCCTTTTTTTATTCCTTGCTGTTACAGCAGTTTGTAATGTCTTGTACTAGTGGCTCAATTTTATCCAGATTGTTGTCAAGGCTTTTTACATTAATCTAGGAATGTTTTAGTTGTTTTTCTCAGAGCTTGTCCAATTGATTATTTGAATTAGGTGGAGTAACTTTTATTTTATTATTGATCTTCCTGACTTCTGTTCCTTCTTATCTGCTATTTCAGTTTTCTTTACAGTGAATTTCTTTTCTTTGTCTACTGAAAAAGGTGTGGATTCCTTCACAGCATTCTTAATTTTCATGTTGTCTCTTGAGAACTGACTAAACTGAAGTAATGCATGTTGGAACTCGATGATCTTTAAGGTCCCTTCTAACCCAAACTATTCTATGTTTCTATGTTTCTATGTTTCACTCCAAGGATTCAGGAGAAGTCAGTCTGGTGAGAAGGTGCAGGGTTACCTCTCCTTTTACAAGGTTCCTGGTAGACCTTTTGGACTCAGGCCTTTCATGGGCCTCCTTGTATCGTGCTTAATGCCCACAAGCCTCTGACAATGTTGCTTATTGATTTGCTGCTTCTTAAGCTGATCTAGAAAAGTTTCTGATAGATCTTCCCACCATGTATAAATCTTTAGTATTAGCAAACATCAGATGTGTGAAGTGTCTTGCTTACCAGTTCCCTACAGTTACCCCTACAGCCAAGAAATATTTAGATAGAATAAAGGATGCAATTATAAAACTCAATTATCAACACCCCATTTACAATGTTTAGTGAAAGGACTACATATGTAAAGGAAATTCTATATGTTACATAATTTCCAGGAAGTTCCTTTCTTTGATCAAACAGACTGTCCAGAAGATTAGATGGACTAGCATACAGAAGGATTTCTTGCACAGAATTTTTGGACAACATTACTAGTTTCACTGAAGAGTGTTCTTACTTTGGGGACACATATTCTCTTGTGTGCCATCAATTCTCTCCAAGTTTGTCTCCATATTCAGACCTTCAGTATGCAGATTTTGATATGTAGAATTTCTGTGGACTTAAATTTGTCTTAGCTCCTTCTCTGGGCTGGATAATTTCCATAAAGGCTATTGTCTTGGTGTAATTTTTCAAATTCCAAATTATGTAGCTGTCAGAATGACCATGTCAATTGATAACTAACCACAAATACACAAATCGCTAGGAAAATGTTCCTTTCCCATAAGTGAGTGTGAATCTACAGATAAGCCATCATCATGATCAAGCCCCAATTTTTTATTCTAACAGAAACTGTCATTCTTCTTACTCTTTTTCCTTATTTCTGCACTTCGCTAGAAAGCAAAGGTTCTCCAGAAATTCACTTCACAGCCCACTTCTTACAATGCCTACTCCAAGCTCAGTACTATTGAATTACTTTGTTCAGAAGTGATCTCCAGATCATCGATTTGATCCTGCTCAAAGCAAGTTCAGTTTCAAAGTTTCATTATGGAATGGAATAGTTTAGGTTGAAAGGGACCTTAAAGATCACAGGATCCCAAAACTTTTCTATTTAGTTACTCTCACTATGAACTAGTTTTCCCTCTGTCCAGGCAACTTTCTTTTGTTGAGGATGATATAGACAATGGAATTGAGTGCATCCTCTACAAGTTTGCAGGTGATTCCAAGCTGGGTGGTACGGTCAATGCACTTGAGGGATAGGATACTATACAGAGGGACCTGACCAGGCTAGAGAGGTGGGCCTGTGCAAACCTTATGAAGTTCAACATGTATAAGTGCAGGGTGCTGGACTTGGGTTGGGGAAATCCTCATTATCAATACAGGCTTTTGGAAATGTACTTGGAGGTACCTATCCTTGGAGGCATTCAACACCAGGCTTGCTGAGGCTCTGAGCAACCTGATCTAGCGCATGGAGGTTGGACTAGATATCCTTTAAATGTACCTTCCAAGCCAATGAATTCTTTGATTCTATGATATACCTTGTACCAATTTTCTCTCATGTAAGTAACCACTCTTTCATACATCCTTGTTACCCTTTTCCTGCCATATATGCTGTTATCCTTTACTGCCATAAGGGTGCGCTGCTGTTTCATATTCAACTTGCTGTCCACCTGTAGAGATGACTGTGAACTTGGCAACTCCACCCTCGCTATTACCTAGCGTTACTGTCATCTCAGGTGCAGAACTCTGTCGTTGCTCTACTCTATGAGTCAGCTGTCAAAGTCCCCTGCTCCTCCTCCACTGAATCAAGTGCTCCCCTCTCTTTGGTGTTATGAACTAGATGATCCTATCCAAAATGTATTTAGTGGTGTCAATCTTTGTACTAAGCTCTGAGGAGAACTGCTTGTAGTTGGATGCATATCAGACCCTGAATTGTTGACCACAGTCCTTTGAGTACAATGATCCAGACAATTTTTCCCTTCCGTTGGAGTTTGCCCAACCTATCTGCACCCATTTAGCATGCCTACAGCAGTGCTATGGGAGACTGTGTCCAAAACCTTGATAAAGTCAAGGT
The DNA here is from genome assembly GCA_013400935.1 of Turnix velox. NCBI lineage: Eukaryota > Metazoa > Chordata > Aves > Charadriiformes > Turnicidae > Turnix > Turnix velox. The sequence continues at coordinate 68,810 of VZTY01024258.1, read as the reverse complement.
AAATGACACACTGCCTTCCCTTTGTCTGCAGAGCCAGTGATTTCATCATGGAAGACAATCAAGATTAATTAGGATAATTAAGGATAATTATAGATAAAGGATAATTATAGAATTTTTCCTACCTTCCATCTACTTCAGAACTGCATTTTACATTCTTACTCTGGTGGTTAGTTTGCTATTTCAGTTTCTAAATCTGCACTGGTGACAGACTTATTAATTTCACCTCATAATTAGTCCCCAGTTGCATTGGTTTGATTCTTCTCATGAATCTCAGGTACTCTCTTCACTGTTTTTTCACCTCTTTTCCCTTGCAAACTATATATAATTCGCATTTCTTTTTGGGCTTTAGTCTCTATCTGTCTCCTGTTCTCTTGAGAGTCCAGTTGCTTATTTCATTAGTTGCACTGAGGCTTCTGTTTGTCTTTTAGCATTATATTTCAGACCTTCAAAGCTCTTTATGTAGAAAAACATTCATAACTTGGTTGTATTTACTTTTGAGTAGATTCCTGGCACAAATCCTGCCACCTGTGAATTTGGCAGAGAGCTATGCAATAGCTTAATCATGGCTATTACATATTTCAAAAATATACATTGATTTTCACAGGCTATGGACACACTTTATATAGGTTATTGATAGATAAGTTAAATGCACTTAAATTCAGTGCACAAATTTCATATCCAAATGATGGAATTGCAAACTTAAGCTGAAATGCTCTACGGGTTTGTAATAGGACAAAAATGCATGCCTACGTTGCAATTTCAGTTGGTGAATGCAAAATTTACATGTGTATTCTGCAAATGTGGATCTTAAAAGAAAATAGTGACTTGCTGCATACCCTGGAGTTTTGGCAGGCTAGGATTTGCTCATAGGTAATTGTCTTGTTCCACAGAACTGAAGGATAATTTATAAAGCTTTCAAACAGTGACCATAGCAGTATTTAGGTGTAAAAGAGATTATCATTGTAAATGAATGTTGTCTAAAAACTAGCAGAGGAAAATCTGTTTGGTGTTCAGTTAAAAGCACAATGACTTAATAATTTGTATTGACCCAGACTTCTGGCTGTAACTCTTCTGGGCCACACAGTTGCAAAAGGATACATGCCCCCCCCCCCCTCCTCTCTGTTTCTTACCCAGAACCAAGCAATTATGTTGTAGAAGCAACCATTTAAAGGACACCCAATTTCACTGCAAGCATCTAGACTCTTGCTCCAATGACATGTGTGAATGTGTATCGTTGTTGCAGTATGCCTCCTAGTGTTTTCTATAATTCTGTGGCAGAAACCATATTACTTAGTTCCTGCTGTGTTCAATACTGTATTTCAGTAGTTACTGCCACAATGAACATATTGCACTCACCAAAACAGTATGCTTGGGAATTTAGGTAGTTTTCTGTGTGTGTTTGTCTGTATGTAAATGCAAACTGCTCAGGCTGATGTGTTTTTATCCACATGGGAACGCATAATAGAGAGACAGAAAGATTTTGACAGATATTTATAAAAATATATTTCTCAAGAGGCAAATACCTCATGGCATGTACAAGATTCTGATTGTTCAATGTGCTACTTTTGAAATAGATACCCTTCTTTCTCCTGACTAAAGAATTGTTTCAGTAAAATGAACTTTTCTGCCCCAGAAGCTGATTATGATAAATGCATAGAAAGTGCTGCACTTAACCCTTAAGTTACCTTTCAAGTAGCTTGATACTCCCACTGAGCATTCCTGCCTTTAAAACTGATAGCATCTGAAAAGTGGGTGGCAAACAACTTGCTGCAGTTATCTAGCATCCTAGGATATCTACTTAACATAGCTTATCTTAAATAAATCTTAAGATTTCTTAAATGTCTTTAAATATCTTGAATAGCTGAATCCAAACTCTTCTCTGTACCAGGAGGAAGGCCTTTGAGCCCATATCATTGACTCATAAAATGGTTTGGGTTGGAAGGGACCTTAAAGATCATCTAGTTCCAACCCCCAGCCAAGAGCAGGGACACCTCCAGGTTGATCAATGCCTCAGCATCCATTCTGGCCTTAAACACCTCCAGCAACGGGGCATCCACAACTTCTCTGGGCAGTGTCTCACCATCCTCACTGTAAAGAACTTCTTAATTATCTCGAGCCTAAATCTACCCTTTTCCATGTGTATCTGACAGAGATGTTGCTTTACACCCTCTCCTAAATGATTCATATGCAGGACGAGAAGTAAAATCCAGAAAGAAATTCTGATTTCACTGAATGCCAAAAAAAGACATACAATAAATGAAAATATATCATAGCTGAATGTGGCTAAAGGCACAAAAGTCCTTATGGAAGCGCTGTCAAGCCAAACCGACACAAAGTAGAATGGAGTGCATATAGTGTGTTGTATTTAAAATACACATTAATCATAGGATGGACAGGAGTATTAAAATTAAAAAATTCTAGAAGTCCAATTGCCTATTCAGCTTTAAATTAGCTGCTTTGTCTGTACACTTGGTTATACTTCTTTTAATTATCAGATCAAATATAATTTTTATTCACAGGGAGACTACTGTTGTCTTAAACTTGAACTCTTCCACCCCAAGCTATTCTAATTCCATTTTCTCATCTAATTTTCCACTCTGTTTTTTGTACTTCACACCAAAGAAAAACTGGATGTTGAATTTGGATTAATTATTTTAAGATAAAAAAAAATAGCTCAGCCAGAGCTAATCTGAACAATAATTTTGGTCAGTACAGAGGAGTTGACCAAAATTCTGGCTATCTGGTATGCTGGGAACTGCAAACTTAAATAGTATTAGTCTTGAGGAGTGCTGCATACCCCAGAGTTTTGGCAGGCTTTGATTTGCCCATAGGTAATTATCTTATTCCACAAAACTGAAGGATCATTTATAAAGCTTTCAAACAGTGACCATAGCAGTATTTTGGTGTAAAAGAGATTATTGTTGTAAATGACTCTTGCCTAAAAAGTAGCAGATTGCTATTTGTGGCAGGCGATGAGCTTAATGACAGTGAGATGATGATTAGTAGGTCATCAGGCTTAAGGTGAAATCTATGAACACCAAGGAAGAACAGTATGAGTATTCCTCCTATTTTGGATAAGTAGGCCAAGACAAATCCCTTCTGAATACTATGCTAAATGCATTTGCAAGACAGAGAGTTCAGGACAAAAATGTCTGTATGACTGCACTCAAATTAGCCATATCTACATTTTTACATGTTGACACAGCGGATCTAATAAAAAGTGGAAAAAAATAGTATGAGACATAAAAAGTGTAAGAAATGGTGGAAATGTAGCTGAAACTAATAGAAAACGTGCTATTCGCAGAACCAGATGCAAAGAAAGGAATTTTGTTTTGTTCTGGATAGAACCTCCAGGGTCTTATAGTCTTGCTAGAGATGATCACAATAAGGTAGTAATTCAGAGCTATCTGAAATTTAAATTGAAAACACAGATAGGTGAAAAAACACAAGGCAGTTTTCCTTTTGGATTGTAGCTCTACTGAATTACCAAAAAAATTCAGTTATACAGGAATCTCAGCTAAACTGAATTCATCAGTTGAAAATAGTACTTCTCAAACCTTGACAAGGAGGCAAGAGCCACTTGCAAGCAACTGAGAGGACTTGTGTTTTCAAAAAGTAAGCTCTGATTTGTCCAGTAAGGGCAGGGCTCATGCTTGGAACTTTAATCTTGCATTTTACTATAGGCTCTTCTCTGCATTAAACACATTGTAGTGCTGGTGATGGATGGCTGCAGTGTGCCTCATTGGACTGTGGCATTACTGCTTGATTGCCCAACACTGAAGGGCTAAACATAAAGCATCCTGTCATCACTTCTGGGAATGCTTCTATTGAGACAGAAATATTTATTTATACACATTATGCTGTAGTTGAATTATGTGCTCTATATATTCGGTATATGTTTCATTCACCTTTGGAACTGTATAATACTGGAAGCCTGGATGAGGAGCAACATAGGAGCCTTTACTTGTTACTTTTGGGTGGTCTTCCTGAACAAGAGAGTGATCTTCATAGTGGCAGCTATTGGCTTTTGGAGTTCTACAAAGAGGGAGAAAACTCTGGGTCCATTAAGTTGTGAGCAAATTGGTATTAACCTGGGTACTTTGCAATCTTTTGGGCTTTTCTACTTAGTAGGATTTATGTTTCTTTCTTTGCAAGATTTATGTTTCTCCTTTGCTAAAAGATACCATATTTCAGTACCGTGAGACCTAGGATGATGTCTTACTGCAGCAATGAATCTATGCAGATGACTGTGAGAGGAGAAACATAAAGAATAGACAGCTAATTCATTTTGAAACCTTTATATAATTTTACATATCAGCCTGAATCTGCACTTATTTAACAGTAGCATTTGCCTTTACCATTCCACATGCATGCTCCACTCCACTGTCATTTAGAGTGATTTAAATGACTGCAGCCACATGAGCAGATCTTTGAATCTCAGGCCCCTCATGGCTTTTTCAACACCTGTTTGGTTTTTATAGCTTTGATTCTTTTTCTTACAATGATTAAGAGGTGAGTTAAAAAAACCCAAACCAAAACAAAGTTCTTGTCTGAATGTATTTAGGATCTAGTATAAAATGCAGCCAGGGACACATTTGTTATACCTCCAAAATCTGCTACAAGAAAAGACAAATTACAAATGACAGTATTCCAGCAGATAGAATGTATGATTAATAAAAGTAGGACTGCTGATTAACTTCATCACTCCCTGAATGATGGCATAAGAAGTCTGAGCAAGTGCCAGATTTATTTATTAAAAATACTTAGAAGCACGATTGCGTTCGGCCTTTTCTATTGAATTCACTTTACAGATTCAAATTCTGCAGCAGTACTCTTTTCAAGCAACTTTAAAACAGCTCTGTAGTTTTAAAGTGTTCTTCCTCATAGCATTGCTCTTGAGAATTAGGCTTAATTTTCCAAGATAAAAAAAGCCACAAATGCTGATGTATCATTATCTGAAGTGTACTGCACACTTAGTTTTTATGTGGAAGAATTGTGTTTCAGAGCCAATTTGAGGATCTGGATGAAACCATACCAGTAATAAATATGGATTGTTTGCAGCTGGAATTGGTTTGAAATTGACAGCTTCAGTTTGCTTTTTGTTGTTGCCATTGTTTCTTTTTTTTTTTTAAGAAGCAAGTGCCAAATACTATTGCTAATGAAGACATAGAAAACAAAAAGATAATTTAAATTTTTTATGGGCTCCTCTGTAGATATTACATGTCTAGTGCAATTAGATAAATATTTATATAAAATAATGCTTCTTTTTTGTTATTTGTGCTTTTTTGTTATTTGATTTTACTTTTTTTCAAAGCACAAGTATCATAAAGTTAGCAGAATCTTAGAACATTCTAACCTATATATCCTTTCTGATATTTCATTGCCACTAATTTATCTTGAAAACATAATCTTCTCAAGAGCCTGAAGTTCTTTTCAACTTCGTAACTATGAAATACTGGAAATCACAAAAAAAAATTACTTGCATTTGATAAATATCATATGTTTAGAAAGAATGTTAGGCAAGTTTTAGCCCTTATTTTCTGTGATCAAAAGAGTGTCTGAACTTGTCCTAAATCCAACAAAGACTCGGAAATCCATGATCTGATACAGTGATACAATCACTAGTACTTACCTGAATAATCTGTATTCTCACAAGAGGGAAAAATTGTGCTTCTTAAATTTGGTCCTGTTATGTGTAAGCCTAGTCTTAAATGTGATGAGAAACATAAAACATAAAACCAAGCCAGAGATAATTCACAACAGCTACTTTGATTTTTGGCACCAGCTGCCATCCTAAAAATTGTGTTCTCACTTGTAGCTTTAGTTTTACGTTCATGCTGAGCTGTGACTTCTGTTGAGACAAGACACTTGGGCCTTAAAACCAGTTCTTGGTGCAGTTCAGGGAACTCTGAAGCCTCAAACACTATATTGATTATCTGTGAGTTTTCTATTGCTATACTTACCCTAATACAATCCTAACTATAGCTGATACCCTCTTACAGAACAGAAAAACATTCAAATGACAAATTATTTCTGGAAAAAATCTTTACTCTGAAGTAGACTCTGAGCTCACTCAAGATCTATCCATATCAGAACAGAATGCAACTGTCCCCTCATTTTACAATGTTATCCAGTGCTAATCTAATCTTCTTCAGCTACCAAATTTGAAATACCAAATCTAGTTCAGACAGTAGTGATAAACAGGACTCACAGATTAACTTTTCTCCCCCTCAGCACAATCTCTCAACCTAAACTGACAAGACTTTTGTCACCCAGCAGACCATATTGTTCTGAAATTTCTGCTTACTCTGATAAAACACTTACTCAAGACCTAACTATTCATAAATACTGTCTGGGAGAGCTATTTTCCTGGACAAGAGAAAATAAAAGGTTGTCTTCTGGAACCAAGCCTTCCTCCTTGTCACAGTTTAACCTCAAGTGGCCCATGTAGCCATTCATTCCTTTCTCCTCTCCCCCAGCTGGATAAGAGAGGAGAATCAGCAAAAAAAGGAAACCTTGTGGGTTTAGAACAGTGATGGAAGGGATCATAATAATAACAATAATGATAGAAGAATATAGAAAATTAATGATGCAATAAAATTACTCACTACTTGATGATTGACTGCTCATCCCAACCTGAGCAGCAGTTGTGGATCCCTACCCAACCCCACCAGCCAACCTCTGTTTGTATACTAAGTGTGATATCTGCAATAAGAAATATTTCCTTGGTCAGCTTCCCCTTTCTATGCTCCCTCTCATCTCCTATGGGAAGCTGAATAAGTCCTTGACTTAATATAAGCATTTACCTATCAACAACAAAACCAGTATGAGGTATCAAAACTACTTGCATACAAAATTTACAACATAAACGAAGAAGACAATTGACTCTATCCCAAAAGAGACTGGGGCACTTCTTCTAATAGTGGACTTGGTAGGAAAAGTCTGAATAACAGAGTTGTTGAGTACCTGTACACCAAAATCTGTAGTAGAAATTTAAATAGAGAATTCTATCTTAAAATACGAACAGTTTCTTTGCAGAAAATGTTTTTTCCACTCACTCAGAGGCCTTTTGAATACATGAATCTGATGATTTTATTTCAATTTCTCACAATCCAATGTCTAACTCTAACCAGTATCCAGAACAAGAAACTTCAAGATCTGCTGTTTGCATTAAGAGTTCCCAGCACACTCTGGAATAAACCTCTGTCCATAGAGTCATAAGCTTTATGGGACCTTGAATAAATTGAACTCCTTGGCTTGTCCAGTCCATGACCTTAGCCATAACTGTCATCCCAACCCCAGATTTTCAAACAGAGTAGAGAGATAAACAGTAAAAAAAAAAAAAGTTAAGCTTTATTTTATACCACAGTGGAACAAAATGTCTCAGTAGTCTTGAAGGACAAAGAAATGTGAATTTACATTCATGGCTTCCAGCTTTGCTCCCAGGAAAGTTAACATGAACCGTAGCTCTACTCATATGCTAATAGCTTCGACATGTTTACAATACAGAAAAAAAACACCAACAAAACAATCTTCCAACATGAAAAGAAGCTTTCTTCTGGGTCGAATCCCTGAGACCTACTGCAGTGAGGTATTCTGTAACCTCAGCAGAGTCAACGTATTGTTTGTGCTTTGCTGTGGTAGATCCATATGTGAGAAAAAAAATAAGCCACACAGTTCAGGTATTGGATGATCGCTCAGTGAAACTCGGTCTCCATGCTTTGCTATCAGAAATCTAAACAGAACAACAGTACTAGAGCACAGTATGGTTTGTCTCTACCTACTGCATCAAAAGAAAATAGAAATAATTTCTCAGAATTGGTGTTTGAACCTTTCAGGATCAACCAAAAAGACTGGGTCTTAATCTTAAGGGGAAACAATCGTAAGGACAGTTAGGGAGTATATAAATCCTTAGGGCAATTTTCTGGCACCGATTTTTATCATAGGTCAGTGAAGGCAAATCACTCACTTTTCTACCCTACCAGTGCCAGAGCTTAAAAATATCCCTGAGACTTGAGCTGCATAAAATTGGGCAGTTCTTTATGTTTGGCATGGTGTCTCATCCTAGATCACAGAAGCTTTGTAAACCGTGCACTTACAGAATCACAAGACAGTAGGGGAAGTGATGTCCTCAGTTACCAAGTCTGTCATCCTAACAGGAATCATAACCCTATGTCTGCCAATACATAAGAAGTTTCTTGTTGGACTAGAATTAAATATCAGCTGTTCTACAACATGTCTTCCAGGAATTCTGCCAGGAACCTGCAGTTCATCTCTTCCCCAGTTTTTCCACACTTAAAAGCATGCTGCATAGCCTCCAAGACAGCTTAAGGCAATATATAAATTAAACTACCTCTGGTTCTAGTCCAGAGGCCAGGTAGGAGCAAATTTCTCAGACAGGATTGTAAAGTGATGCTAATTCATGATACATTGACTGCTGAGCTTAGTCTCATTCCTCAGACTTGGTTGTTTTGCTTTCTTCTGTTTTAGATCAAGCCAATTATAGGAGGAAGAACAGGGAAATAACCCTGTTACACAGGCTTTAGTAAATATAATTCTAATTTCAGACCCAAACCTAAGCTAAGCAGAAGATCCAAAAATGGACTGCAGTAGAAATAAGATGTATTTTCTCCCCATGATTTACGGATGCAGGATTTCACTATGTTGTGAAGTAGTGCTTTCCTGTGATCATAACATTAACCATTCACCAGCAGACATATTCCTCTTCTTAATATTCTATCTGCAATAGTAGACTTAACTGTTAATACTATGCTTAAAAGTGAAGATATGCTACTCTTGGGTGGTGGATGAAATAGGAATTGCCTTTTCTTTTTAGCACTAGATCATGTTTTATGTTCCTGAGCCTTGAAAGGTCCAGTAATAAAGTAGGCACTTCATTCCTTCTCCTTTCTCATCCTAACCCCAGCTATAAATTTAGTAAAAGGAGCCATCTTGGGAAAATCACTCACCCTGACTCAGCCTTTACTGTAGGTTGACTAGTTATACAGGAGGAAGATGAAATAGGAGTTACTTTCTTGCTCTGACACCTGTTATCACTTTAAATCACTTCCAGGATTAGGGGGAAAAATCCTAGAAGTCACTCTCTTCTTCCTGAGTAATTCTTTATCACCTCTGATGAAGGCTTGTAGTATCAATGAGATCCTGCTGCTCATGACTCTGAGACTACCTAAGCCTTAAACCAGGGTGAAACGGTAAAGCAGAGACCTCAAAGTAAACTACTATTCTCTGCCTTCATTCAGTGGCTTTAGCCAGCAGTAACTGTAGTTTCCAGTGCACTGTTCCTCTTAACCAAAATCCAAAGACTCCAAAACTAGTCCTGCATTTGCAGTTTCTGGAATTAATAACTCAAATTTCTGATGTAAGGGAGTTACAAAGGATTCAGTAATAAAGCAATTATAATTCTAAATAATTATCATTCTAATAAATCTAATTCTGCCCCAGTGCTCACCCTGTTTTTAACAGTACCACCCAGGTAGCTTTGGCAGAGGACAGCCTTTTGACTACTGTCTTCTACAGCTTCAACAACCTTAAAAAAACCCAGACAATCATCCATGGGTAGGGACAAAATATGAACCATTTATTTCATTCATACTCAACTTCCTACAAAACAAAAGTCACATAAGAGAGGAATACCTTATTTTTCTCAAGTAGGTATTTTAGTTGAATATACAAATTATCGTAGAAAATTCAGTGAGATTATAGCCAGAAATAAAGGCCATTTTACTGGCACTAAATCTTTTTTTTTTATATAAGATTTGCAGCAGTACTCAACTGTACAATCCCTATGAATGCAATATATGCCCTGATCAGTCTCATCTAAGACCCTCACCATCCACCCATGGCCCCAAAGCCCCATTTCAGCCTAGGTCTTGTCTGCACTCCTGGGCTTAGCCATCCAGTAGGTAGAATTATTCTTACTTATGGCTTCTGGTTGTACTCCTATATGGATCTGAGTACACCCTGCCTGGTGACTGCTGGTCTATCAACGGATCCTGTTATAGAGCTCGGAAGCCATGGGGCTGTGTCCAGTTGGTGCAGTCACTGCCCAGGTTCACTCCTGATCCCTCATCCCACAGGGATCATCCTGTAATTTGTGTCCCCTGGTGGTTTCTGCTCAGTAACTATAACCTTTCTCAGTCCTTTCTCAGCTCAGCTTTGTTGTAACTCAGCGAAGTACCTGGGTTCAACAAAAACCCAAGTTTTCCTGCCTGCTATGAAGCATTTTCCATAAAGCAAACTCTGTAATCCTTTTTACCTAAGCCATGAATCACAGAATCATAGAGTTGGAATGATTCTTCTTGAAACAACCTTTGCTGAAGTTCATCAGGCCTTGGAAACAGCTCCTTAGAACTTTCATCTATGCTCCTCACTGTGAGTACAAGTTTAGTTTTAGCCACAGTTGTAACATAACAAGGGCATGTTTAGTGGAACAAATGGTCATTTCCTCTTGCTGAAGCTGGTTCTTTTACTAGGTCAGGGAGGATGATGGAGTTTTGCAAAGAGCTGTGGTCTGCTATTCCTCTGCATGATCCCTCTCTGCACTCTGCTGTTTGTTTACTGCAACCTAGTCTGAAAAGAAAATCAGAAAAGTTATTACTTTTCAGAATTTATCTAGTTAGTGTCTGGATGTAGTGCAATGTAGTACTGAGACTAGCTATGCAGAATCTACTTTCCATAACTCTATGTTTAACCACAGTGCAAAGTTCAAGATAATAATATCCCCTCACAATAAAAATAGCTAATAACAGTTTAGCAAAACTTAGCTATGTGTAATCCAGGTCCCACTTTTGAGAAATGCAGCTGCATGACCTTGCATGACTCAATTTTATTAAAAAAAAAAAATTCAGCTTTGAGGGAGTGTGTCGGATCTGCAAGGTAAGAAAAGCACAAACCAAGTCAGAAGTGAAATCACTTGAGTCAATAATATCAGTATCTCAGGAGGAATATGCTGGCCTGAAGGAAAGGTAAAAATTCTCAGAGAAAATATACAGTAGGAGAATGGCAATTTAGCAAGATCAAGGATCATTCTGCTCCAGGCAGTAGCTAAACCTGATACTTCCCAGATGGCTTATGACTGCTGGTAAGCAGAGAGCCATTGGGTGCCTGCACCAGGACAGTGAGTATTACCATTTGTTCCAGTTATTTTTCATGTATGGAAGACAATTGTATTGATTAGTTTTGTATAATCCTGCTTGCAAGTCCCCTTCTCTCAGCTGACGGTGCCCAAATAGAAGTGGTTTACCAAAGAAAGAGTGATGACATCTAAATAGTAAGCAAAACCCTCAGTGTAAGAAAATCTTTCTATAAATCTTATGTTTATTACACCTTAGAGTTTTACTGGGAGACATAGTGATCCTACCTGGCATTTGAATAAATGATAACCATTCTCCCATTCTGGTATCTAGTACTTAGCTATTTCAAGGAAGTTGCATGGGCAGGTAACAAATCAGGTTCTTCAACCCCTGCTTTCCTAGTCCTAGCAACAATCCTAATCCTGACCCTAGCTGTTGTCAGACTTTATGTATTCTTTGCTAGGAGCAGCTCTTGACTGATTTTTAAGATGTTGCTATGTCAGCATTTAAGTATTTCAACTCTAAAGCTACTAATAGTAACTCAGTTTTATGGGGTACAGATTGTGGCTCTCTGGTATGGCATCCAGAAGATTATACAATAAGGTTTTTGAAATGGCACCAGGTTCATTTGACCTCCAGCCCTGCGGCCTTTAGACATTACCAACTTCAACCTAACTTTGGTTTGACTTCATTCTGGACACTCATCTGAGAACTAAACCCTTTCCTTACTGCCCATGTATGACAGCAAGTGAATTTCTTGGATCACTGAAAGCACTTCAGACATATGGAAATAATCAGTGCTACAAAAAATGATTTCTGCTTCTGGCAGAGCAGACATTTTGATGTTTACTGACAAAAGCTGACAAATTTAAAGCTAGGCTGTAAATTCCAGTTCAACTGTCGGCCTCCTATTTGTGACAGTAAAAAGGAAGAATACCTGATTGGTTTTGAATTTTCTGCCCTTTGAAATTCCTTTTACATTTCTTTTGTAGATCTTTTAGGTTCACCAGTTCAAAGTGACATGAAAGCCTTGCTGCATCACTCAAATTTAGAAAATCCAAACTTGCAAAGTCTCTCTGCTCTTATTGTATCTATATTGGCTTTAGGCTTTTCAAGAGACAGTTACACATGTTGGTGTAATATGGAATAATCTTGATATTTCATAGGGATTTCAGCAAATTACATTTTTAATGAAGTATCTATATACTTTATATGGAGTATAGGGTTTTTTTTTTAAGGAATTCGTGACATTAATGAAAGTAATTTCCCATTTATAATTTATACAACTCAGTTCAGAACAACCAGTTTAAAGAAAAACAATGACAGTTTGTGCAGAATGTTCATAGATTGCAGTTGGGTTACTGGTATTACTACATTGCTTAAAGTATTTTATTTATGAAAGACTTTGGAATAAGAAAAGTACAGAATGGAAAATGATAATATTCTGACCATTAAGCTCTTGGAAGCTGACAAGGAAAAAGTCATAGTATGTTGTGGTTGTTTTGTTTTTTCATATATGTTCACCAGATTGATATGCCTATTTACTTCTAGTTCAGAAATATTTGAACAAATGAATTTTTTCTTCATGCAACTATTACAAGCTAAGAGCTTTTTAGCATATCTGCATACCCTGACTGAATGCATGTATCTCTTGGTAAATATATATGTTCCCCATTTTTTCAATTTCTCTGAAGAGAAATTTGAGTCCTCGGTACTAAGGAGTACAAGTGTTCACATATGACCCTAATAAATTGTTACCAGTCATAGATAGTAAAGTGAGCATTTAAGAGACAGCTTGAATTCTTTAGTGTTTAGAAACTATATTGAGAAGCGTGAGGCAACAACTCCAAATGTCTCACAAGAGAATTAGTTCCTCAATAATAGAATGAAAGTCTTTTTAGGGCAAGAATCACCTTTTATTCTCTACTAGTAAAGCATCTAGTGCAATGTCATGTACATGCTGAAGGCTCTGAGGTGCTTTTGCATTATAGATTATAATCGTAACAATCTTCCAATAGCTGTAGTAGATTTAATAAAACATTCTCAATTCAGACTCTAATTTAGAGATGTCATTTTTGCATGTCTATTGATGGAATGTAGAGTGGCTAAGACTAGGAAAAAACTTAAACTTTTAATTAAATTTTATTGGCTTCTTGTTCTTGACAGTGATTTCTAAGGCATTATTACAAGTAAGAAGAGGGTGTCATATGTCCCAAAAGAGACACACCAGTGAATTCTGTGTGCTAGCAGAGGGTTCTTTGGAAGGGTTAACAGAAACAGCTGTGAAGAATGCAGAGTTCTTTCTAATTGAAATAGGGCAGACTTCTGGGAGTGTGGTTGAGACAATCAGTTCTGTAGTAAGAGCAGTAATTCTATAATGATGTTCAAACGCCATGGAGGTTAGACATTGAAATATTAATGAATGTTGATGAGTGAGGGGAAAATTAGTAATGAAAAATTAAAACCTTAGCCCTCTGGTAGAAGAATCTTGTCCTTGAGAAACAATCAGGAATAAATACACTCTATTGTATATATAACTAAGCACATGCTTATGAGTGCATAGTACATGAGATACATATTCTGTCATTTATTCTCTTTCATAATCTACAGTTATAAATTAACTAGAACAGAAGTAATTACCAGAGACAGATTTTAAATTTTTTTTAAAAACTAAATTATACAGAAGTGCGTCAGAATGTAATTGTTTGAATTGTGTTTGAAAAAAGTGTGAATTGGAAAGAGGATCTGCTCCATGATTTTATTGGGCACGGGTGTGTAATTGACTGGTATTTCTTAACTTTTAAGAAAATGAGCATGATACTTCCCATTTTCCAGTGACTGGGAACATTTTCTCTCAGCCACAACCCTTCAAATATGATGGAGAATGTCCTGGCACTATCCTAACACATCACTGTAATTGACAATAGTGTCTGACAGTTACAGCAAGGAGATGATGTTTGGGTGAGCCTGGCCATGATCTGGACATTCCCATTTTACTGTGCCTCCATCCATGAATATTGGATGAGGGGTGTTAGAGCATGCATTCCTCCCTGTTTTTTTAGTGTCTTTTTATGCTTCTCTTCACAGAATAACAGACTGTTTGAAGTTGGAAGGGACCTCTAGAAGTCATCTGGTCCAAACTGACTGCTGATGAAAGATCAACCAGGAACAGTTATCTAGGATGGCTTTTGAGTATCTTCAACGATGCAATTTCCACACTTTCCCCAGACAATGTGTGTTTGTGTTTGGTCACCTTCACAATAGAAAAGTATTTTCTTACCCTCACAATAGGAAAGTATTTTCTTATGTTCAGATGGAACTCTTGTATTTTAGCTTGTGCCCATTGCTTCTTGTCCTGTCATTAGGCACCACCTGAAAAAAGTTTGGCTTCTCTTCTTTATGCTATCCCTTAAGACATTTATCTATATTTACAAGACTACCCCTGAGTCTTCTCCAGACTGAATAGTCCCAGCTTTCTCAGCCTTTCCTCATAGGAGAGATGCTCTGGTCCCTTAATTACCTTTGCAGATAGTCTCCTAATCATCTCTGTCCACCAGAACTGAGAGGTCCTTCTCTGCCAAGCTGCTTTCCAGCCAACTGAGCAAACTCTAGAGGAACAGAGGGTCAGATTCTAAGTAGTACAAGATACACCTTATAGGTGTGAGACCTGTAATATTGCTAAGAGCTCACCGATGCTGCTGCCAAAATCAAGGGTGTAAAAATACATAGCTTTCTAAATTTGAAAGATTATTCCTTCTCCTAAGAAGTATAATATAGTTGAAATGGTAATAATTTTACCCACAGGATAGAAATTATGTTAATCTCAAACTGTGTCTACCCATCTATGCTCAGCTGGCAAACGTAAAATGGTAGTGTAGACATGGTGCTATTTAATCACAGACTTCGCTTACAAGCATGTTGCCCTATTTCACTTTTTAACTCTGTACAACTCCTAGTTCATATAAACTGTTGTGAGAAACCACTGTGGCCAGTTAGGTGGCTGTGCAGCTTTTACTTGACTGTAGTCTGGTTGTAGAAACTTGACATTTTAGCCTAAAAAGATAAATCAATTCCTGTATGAAGTGCATATCCACATGGTGAGAATCTGAAGACTCCTATTTAATGAGTGAGTTCTTAGCCACATCAGTAAACTCGTTGGAAGCCATAGCAGCATGTGCAGGATTCACTGGGGGAAAAAAAGACTTTCATTTGCAAAGGGAGAAATCTCATTGGGGATGAGAAACACAACTTTGTTCTTTCCTTCAACATGGATAAGAATGGAGGAATTTTGATTTCCTCAGTCAGTGTAGGAAATTTACACAGGGAAAGTGAGAAAAATTTCACTGCCCAAATATTGGAATGAACTTAACAACCTAAGAAGTACAGTTAGTTAAATAACAATGGCTGAGCAAGGAAAAGACAGTGCTTCAGTGAAGGGAAGGATTTACTGATCAAGAAGAGTACCGCAGCTAACTTTTTTTCCCACATGAAAGGATTAACAAATAATTAAGTTTCCAATTTCAGCTCTGTTGGTTGGCTTCCTGATTTTTAACATTTTACAAAAATAGAAGGAAATAAATGAAACCAGGGTGAAACAGGGAAAAGGAGATCTGACATGTTACAAAACGTTGCTTATAATCAGGACATAGCACATAGTGCAAATTGAAGTAGTACAGGCAATACCAGCTTTTCTTATTATTTGACCTCTGTTATTAAACTGTTGGTACACACTGCTGAAAGTAAAGCAGGCATATTCCCTCAGAGTCACCTCTGAGTCATTTTCCAGTGCTATTATGCAAATAATACTTTCTGCTCATTGCAATTTGTATTTGCGATATACACAGGCTGAAGAACATCAGGGCTGAGTCATCTGCTTAAGAGGCTCACACCATAAATGTGATGGATTGAAACATTTTGCAGTGCACAAAAGGTAATTGAGTGAAGTCAATTAGGAAAGTAGGAGGGCTTAGTGAAGAAGAAGGGAGCAATCTATAAACTCCTGACATCTTTTTTTGACTAGGCTTTCCAAAACAGCTTAGTAGGCCATCTAACCTTAGAATTTAAGACATAATGGGAAGCAGTTTCTTTGAAAGTTCTGTCCTTTGTACCTATGAAAAAAACAGGAGGTCTGTTATTGTAGAAGGAGGAAAGCAATTTTCAAAACAATGCAGGTTGTAAACCAATAAATTTCTTAGAAATGGGAGATGTTTTAAGTGCTATTAAAAACAAGGGTTCATTGAATGTAGAGTCATAGATTACAATAGTTGCTGTACTTGCAAATTAAAACCACTACTTCCTGCCTTGTTAAAATGTATTTAAAGAGCATCTCCTCCTAATAAGTTACTTGTCTTTGGCTAGGTCAGACAGACACTATGCTGTGGCTGATTTCTTTGTTTTCCTGTCCAAAACAGTATGCTAATTGCTTAAGCAGTGCTAATTTTCCTTTGAATGTTTATAATTAATTGAGAAGACATGGCTGGGATCACTTGAAGAAAATAATTTCTTAAGCCCCCCTGAACTTTCCTTACGGATTTTCTTGGCACGTTTCTAATTAGAGAAAAAAGATAACATGTAACATATTGCTGCTTTCATCTTCCATTTTAGAGGTATTGCGTTATACTAGCTGGTTGTCTAAGTTTTAAATTTGAAAAGCCTTTTTCATAATCTACAAATCAAACACTTCAAATAAAGCTTCAATGATAAGAAGTAGTTGCAGAAAACCTTTAGGACATCTAGTTGACAAGCTAACAAAATAACTACAATAATCAGTTACTGATTACTGAGCACCACCTTGTATTTTTAAAACTTTAATGAGGACACAAAATGGCACTAGACCTGGATGCCCACGTAACAAGTGATCTGGTGAGGAGCCATATAATTGCTGAACTGAGGAAAGGATCATAAATCTTTGAGATTAAATTGAGAAGTAATTTTATTCTAAGGACTAACTGTAGCCTTTTTATCTATTTTGTTTGCTCCCCAGAGAATGTGAGGCATGTCATGGTGATTTTCTATGGAAAACTTACTTAATTTTTTGTTGCAAGGTAATATAAAATAAAGAAATAATATAAAAATTGGCCGCTTAATTCTTTACTTCAGAAGAGTGCTAAAGTTATGGGTAAGTTGAAGCATGGGAATAGTCTGCACTAATAACATTACAGATACATGTTTGGGATTTTTGAGTAGGCCTTACACTGGAGGACTTGTTTCTTGTTTTTATTTTCTTATTACAATAGTGACCTTTATAAGTGGGAGAACTCAACCCCCACTGAATACAGTTGGTCCTGGCACATCAGAATTTTTAGCAGTTTTCCATAATGGTTATTTGCAAACTGAAAGTTACAATGGTTGTATGAGGAAAAAGAAATTCTGAACTAAATTCTTGCTGTCCTTATTTATCAATAGCAATGTCTTCATAGAAAAATTCTTCTGCCAATTCTGCTTATGGTTCTAAAGATTAGGCATATTTTAAAATAAGATTATATCTGAGAATAATACTCAACCCATGCATAAGAATTTTTAGGGTTGGAAAATGTTCACTTGTGAATAAAATTCAGCTTTATGCTCTGCTGCTTTAGGACCACTTTTATTCGATAGAAATGTATAATGGGAATTAGGACCTGTTTTTATTTCCATTATATATTTCAGCATTTAGCCCTTGGTGATTTGAATGCTTGAATGTGAATGCATTCATCTGCATAATTGTTATCACTGTTGCCACTGCTATTTCAACTGTTTCTATCATTATTTCTTATTAAAACTTTGTTCTTTTTGTTAGTAGATATACATGTATAACCTGTAGCATATTCCAGTAAATTAGACACAATTCTTTCATGTAGTTACAAGTGACAAGAGTACAAAAGCCAAATATTGAAAGCTTGCTAGTGAGTAAGACCTACAAATTTCAGAACAAAACCCTTAGGTTTCATTTGTATTTTCTTTTTTAAAGTTTCCATAAGTGCTCCTCCTGAAAATAAGGACTCTGTAAATAATTTGCTAACAAATCTATATCATTATGTCCTTAATCACCTTTACAATCTGTGCTAATGTACATTAGATCTATATTCCCTGGCTTTTCTGGGTGCATTTGAAATCTAAGGCAGTTCTTATGGGAAAAATACCATCATTCTTTGCTTAAGATGAACTTCCACAGGTATTAGCTTGTTCTATATATAAACAGCAGGATTTAATCTGCTGTACAAAATATACATTTATAGAAGGTTTTTTTTATATATAGCTTTTTTTTTTTCTTAATGCTACTAATTAATTTAAGAGAAGGGGTGGAAGAGAGAATATAGAATACCACCTTTTGTTGGAGTCAAAGTACCAGCTAAGATGCTGGAGTCTGGATTTCAGGATAAGCTGGCATTCAAACAAAATCAATTAAAAAATTATATCTGAAACATGGCCTTGAATAGAAATATATATATATATACATATAGGAAGACACCATTGTTCAAAAATATCTCCAAACACTTGAAAACACAGTCCTTTACTGAGTCCTCTCATACTTTTCTTACCATAACAGAGCAATCTGCTGTAATCTTATTTCAAATTAAATCAAATATGTGCAACAGTTTTTTTGGTCCTTTGGCTTTGTGAGACCTACCACTATTGCTCTGCTAAACAACAGATTTACTTAACTCTCTACAGCCCCTATGCCCCCGAGCCCAAAGGAAATGCAGCTGAAGAGAAGTTGTCACCAGGTGGGTGCACAGCTGGATTTTGCATAGGCCAGCTCTCTCCTGCTTCTTTGCTAATGACACTGTATGTTATGTCTGTCATTAAACTGGGGGGAATACCACCTCATTCAATGGCTAGTTCAGATTTCAATCACCCCTTGACAAAAAATAGCTAGAAAGGGCTACTCATAATTCATGATAAATCAAATGCACAAATGGAGAATGAATGGCTAAGGCAAAATATGGGGGCAAAGGGTCTCTCACAAACTATGAATGAGTCAGTGACATGGACTCAGAGTGATACATGTGTCTCAAAGCTGCTTCCCCACTTACTAAATAAAGCCCATGCCTCTCAAGCTGTGACGATTAGTCACTTGGTCAGCTAAACAATTACTTTGTTTAGCTGAGGGAAAAATGGAGGTAATCCTGCAATTATGGCAGTGTTTCAGAGGGGTAATAAGGTGAGCTGTTGTGGTTAGCAATTTGTGACTGTCAACATATCCTAGCTGCTTTTCTCTTGAATACACTTGCTTATATTTTTCCTGCAAATCTTTTCTTAGCATTAAAAATTACTTCAGGATAAAAAATTATGAACATTAGCTGTGTGTACCACTGCAATGCAGCTGATGTACCCTAGACCATTCCTAGACACTGAGGTCTATGCTTGTGCATCCAGACTTTCTTCTGCTTGAGCAGTGTGGCTCCAAATAAACTGAGTGCCTGGCCTGTCCAACCTATACCCTGAAACTGCATGGGAGAATGGCAAGTAGAGTTCCTGCCAAATTCAAATTTTCCCTGGGACCAGGCCATGACAGTGTAACAATACTTGCAATTGTGTCCAGATGTCCAGCAATATTCTTGAGCATTGCTTCATGTATAGCAGTACATTGCTCCTAGTCAGTTCAAGTTCTAATGCAATCAGAGGTAGAAAACATAATTAGGTTTTACTAAGTATTCTCAGAAGATAAGCAGCTCCTGTAGTTTCAGGAGTCCTTAGAAATCTGCAGACTATGCTTCCCCATAGCTGAGAAGCTGCTAGTGCGAGCTGCCAAGTGAGAGGGGACTGAAGTATCCATCCTAAAATGTTGGTCGAATTCTACTGAAAAACATCCTAAAAATGGAATGAGGATCTGAGAATTGGCATCAACTCAGAATTGTTACAATTAGCTTTAAGATGCTGCTGAAGGAACATATAAGCTATTGAAAAACTATGTAAAAATAGGTAAATTTACTAAGTGTTATCATATTGTATGAAGAGTTACCATGAGTAACTTAGTCAGGGCTGTTAACATCTCAAAAAGAATACTTTTCCAACTGCTTGGTTAGTCTTAAAATAAGATGTGAGCAGAACGTGTAAGTCCGGGAGACAGCCCAAAGACAGTGCAGGGATTTAAAAGATATGATCTATGAGGAAAGCTTGAAGTAAGTGTATTTGTTCCGTATAGGAAAGAGGAGGTTGAGCCATGAAATGATCTTGCGTTTAAAGGCTGTTATAAAAAGATAGTGAGCAATTGTTCTCTGTCTCTGCTGAGCAAGGACAAAGGGAATTAACTTCATTTGGACAGAATACTCAGGCTGAGTACTGGAAAGCCATGCTGTTAGGACTGTAAATGCTTAAACTGTCTGTCTAGTGAGTATTTTCTCTATGTCTAGCTTTAAGAACTGTAAGCTAGCAGATGTCTCAGTCTTCCATTGATTTGGCCTCATTTCATATAGCTGATTCATGTCGTTGGGCTCCCTTCTCATCTCTTGTATGTCTATGATCTCATGATGAAAATCTTATATTCATTCCCATTCAGATGCCTGGGAATAAGCCTCACATGGTCTACTGGGAGGTGTCTCTGCCTATAGAAGGGGGGGTGGAACTAAATGATCTTCAAGGTCCCTTTCAACCCAAACCATTCTATGATCGTATTGTCTCTCTCTCCTTTCTGCTGCCACATAAGAAATCTTTGTAGAACTGCTGGCTTACATGTTGTAAAAGAGCATGCATTCCCTGAAAACTGCAGCTGGTTCATGGGAATCATAAGACACTCTGTAATTGCAAGAGTCATGCAATTCAGCTGAATTTCATTAAATATGAACTGCTACTTGATTTTTACTTTTGTGGATGCACAGAAAGGGTACAAATCCCACTACTAAGTTTCAGATACATTAGGGCTTGAGGCACTAAATTCATATGAAGTATTGTTCTGCCAAACTTTTGTGAAACTTCAACAAAAGGTGCTGGTATTTTTAAGATTGTAACAAAATAGGAAACCAAGACTTTCAAAAGTTTCTGGACAAAGATGCTTCAGTCTTCATAATTAGACTGTGTCATTCTGGCTAACAGGTTTCTTTTACAAGACCTTTATTTTTGAAAGGAAGGGAAATGGCTTTGCTTTGACCTTATCAAACTGCAAGTGAGCCCTGCAATAGGCTGCTGCACTGATCATCTGCATTGGCTTGTGCAGCTAAAGAAAACCTCTTGAGTAATGGCTCCTCCAGCTTTCCAGCTTTTCTCTCATTTCTCCCTTTCTTTTTCCTTTTTTCTTAATTTTTTTTAGATTTTGTTCAAATGGATTTCCCCTCTGATATCAGGTTAATTGGGTGAGGCACCTTTCATTCTGAGATAACTGCTCTGCCTCAGCTGCGTAATCAAGCTACTGTTTTTTGCTGTTCCAAGTGACCTCTGACATGCTCCATCCTTTCATGCTGACCCCAAGTTTAAAGTGTTTGAAAAAACCCAAAAGACTGCCATTCCTCATATAGCTAAGCAAATCTTTACTATCCATAGGAAAGCACTGAACATCAATTACAGAAAGTGTTAAAAGAGAAAATTTGAGTCTGCAGAGCTGTCTGTAAACACTTAAAGGAGATCGCTGACCTCATTTACTGTTATGATGTTTTCATGAGGCAGTGTGGAATGTAGGCAGAAATGTCTAATTCAACATTGTCTCATCAGCTTGTGGCAAGATGACATCATTGAAACACTGTGGTCCTTATCTAGCCTGAAGGTTAAATTCCTCAATTAACTAACAGTTTTCTGCTGTCTAAAACTGTTTGGACCTGTTGTGAACCTGTAAGACATAGATAATAGAGGTAACTTTGTCATCTCCAGTGTTCAGCTCCTATTATGGTGTATAGAGGAAAAAAGAAATTAGAGACCATTGATGAGGGATGTCTTGAGGAGGACTGCTGTGACTGACTCTTCTTTCCAAGATGTCTATTTAAAAAGGGCTGCATACAAAAGCAACATTTACTGATGATGAGCCTGTTCCTGTGCTCTCTCAACTTCAAAGTAAAGAAGTTCCTTCTCACAGAANGCCCCTTATTGCCTCCCTGTAAAAAACAGTAGTCACCAAGAATTCATCCAATTGAAATTAGTTATTTTCACAAAATCAGAGTGATTGAGGTTGGAAGGGGCCTCTGAAGATCAACTAGTCAAATCCCTCTGTCAGAGCAGATTCACCTACAGCAGGTTGCACAGGAATATGCCTAGGTGAGTTTTGAATGTTTCTGGAGACAGTGACTCCACCACCTCAAGGGCAGCCTGTTCCTGTGCTCTCTCAACTTCAAAGTAAAGAAGTTCCTTCTCACAGAATCATAGAATGGTTTGGGTTGGAAGGGACCTTCAAGAACCTCTAGTTCCAGCCCCTCTGCCATGGGCAGAGACACCTCCCACTAGACCAGGTTGCCCAGTGCTTCATCATCCAGCCTGGCCTTAAACACCTCCAGGGAGGGGGCATCCACAACCTCTCTGGGCAACCTGTTCCGGTATCTCACCACCCTCACAGTAAAGAATTTCTTTCCTATGCCCAGCCTAAATCTAACCTCTTCCTTTTTATGGTTACTGCAGCCTCCTACGAAACTTCCCGCCCCAGCAGAGGACCCTGCTCTGCCTGTACTGGCCCTGAGGCACTGCAACTCGGCCCCTCCTCTAGGCTGTCTGCCTCCCATCCAGGAGGAAAAGGTTTTACTTTTGCCACGCTGATTCTCATTGTGATACATTTGTACACACAAGTTTGGCATATCAGACACTGAAACCATGATAATATGATTCTTATCATGTATTCTTGATATGGTCATCTAGGCATTGCTGGCCTTGCAGGAATCTGCTAGACCTAATACTTTCTTCCTGGAACAAATGGGAAGTTCAGCTGTTTCTCATTTTACCTCCTGTTGTGGTTTCAGCTGGGATGGGATTGATTTCCTTGCTAGCAGCTGATGTAGTTTTGAATTTGGGATGAGAATAGTGTTGGTACTGCAATAATATTTTTGGTTGTTGCTTGAAAGTCAAAGCCTTTTCATCTTCTCACATTGCCTTGCCAGTGAGGAGGCCACAAGTGCACATGCCATATGACTGGTTCCATGGCAGGGAGATGGAACTAGATGATCTTTAAGGTCCATTTCGACCTAAATCATTCTATGATTCTATGAATCTGTGCTCAGCATATAAACCTGGGGGAGGAAGAAGGAAGCAAAGACGTTTGGAATTATGGCCTTTGTCTTCTAAAGTAATTCCTGCTGCTTTTCTGGAGGTGACTGACCACTCACCTGACGATAGCAAGCAGTGAATGAATCTGTGGTTTTGCTTTGCTTGCTTGAGTGACTTTTACTTTGCCTATTAAACTTTATTTATCTGAACCCACAATTTTTTTTCTTGGGGGAGTGATGAAATGGCTGTGTGGACTTAGCTGGTGCTTGGGGTTAAGCCATCACACTCCCTCTTAACCATCTGCCAAACCCAGATGTCCCTCTTGGCACTATCTGTAACTTTTGTCAGTTTCTTATGCTGGTCTCTGGCACATCCTGCAGTTTGTCATGTCCAGGAGTTTTCCACATTCTGTTCAGCTACCCTCACCTCAGACTTCCTGGCATCAAAATTCATTCTAAAGCACAGAAAGAACTCTTAATGGAGTCTAACAGGATGTTTGTGCATCATGATATCTTTTATTTAGTTCTCTCACTTCAAATATACAGATCATATCAACTACTTTGATACGTCTGCTTTCCAGTAGGATGCTTAAATTTCAAGGGGAAGGTGTTGGTGAACCTTACTGCATTTTATGGGGTTAAGCATAAAAAAAAGACAAGTGAAAAAGGAGGTTTTGCTACCTGAGTTTTTCAGTACGAAAAACATTTGTAAGGGAACTTGTTCTGCATCAAGTCTTTATGAAATGTGTGTTAAGAACATCTTGTGCTTACACATTTAACACATTTATACATTTAACTTTTCCCTCCACACAATCCCTTATTCAACACAAGGGATAACAATAATGCAGTACGGGTGAATTGATCTGTGCATGAATACACTGTACAGGAGGCTTTCAAGTTACAGGTGATAACAGCACAGGTAATCTCATATTTTTCAGGGAGGTTATTTGGTATGGAGTTTACTCAGTCATTTTGTGGGACATGATCACCACTGAGAGTATATGAAAAGGGAGTAAAATAGGTCATCTTCTACACCTAAGCTAGATCTTTTTCTCTGATAGTTTTTCTTGTACTTTTTCCTTGCTCATGGGCCACCTGAAACATAGGCAAGGCTTAGAATACACAATGATATTTTATATTTTTAGAAAGCATTCTTTACTCAAAGCCTGAATGTTTTTGAAAATAATGAATTGGAATATCTAAAGAGATCTGACTATGCTGCTTTTCCAATGAATTCTGTCTCTCCTGTACTTTCTATATTCTATGTCTGGTGGTAGTAAAGGATCTGGAAAATTTCTATATTTCTAAATTCCTTTCCAAAGCTGCTGCCTCTATTGGTACTGAAATTTAGTAACATTGTGGTAGATTAATGCAGGTTTTCATAGAAATAAACAGAAACCGAGTTGCTTTATAACTGGTGTAATCAAAATACAGCTGATTAACAAAAGATTTTTCATATTTATATAGCTAGTGTGATACAGAGAATGCTAGCAAAAACAAACAGTAACAAAATACAACACTGGCCAGCAAAAACTGCAATAATTCATCAAAGGCAGCAGAGATATGTTACCCTCACATTAAAGCATCTCTATCTTCAGGGAACTTTTAGATGTTTCCAAGTTTTTACCATGGCAGACAGTTAAACAGTTCCACTCTGTGGCCAGTCTGATGACTCATTAAAATGTACTGCATAAAATGTCAGCTCACAAGTAATAAAAAAGAGACTAAAAACCAATATAAAAAGATATTTTGCTTGCCTTGTTTGAAGGATTTCCTAGCTTCTCTCTTCCTGAGATTTCTTGTCAGGTTATTTTTAATACACTGAGACTGTGAGTTTTGATGGTGTAACCATTGATCCTACACCAAGAGATGTGTTTGCATCCTGGCTTTCATTTTCCTTGAATCTGACTTACAGAAACTGGTTTATGAAGTACTGTAGTATAACAATGTAATTGTAAGGAAAAAAAGAAAAATGTGGAGACAAGTTTTAATGAATTTAAAATAAAATAGAGGCTTGGAGCTGGGTGTAAGGAACAGTATTTACATAAACAGTATTTATGTGTAAAGGCTGACTGATTTAGCCCATAGACTCCCATTCCTGTAATCCACATAAAGCAACCAGCTGGCACATGTGCATAGAGAAGCTCATGTGCCCACTATATGTACTCAATTTGACTGTATTCTTCAAATTAAAGTAGTTTAATATCAGCTAGGTCTTAGACTTCATACAAAAAGGAAGTTTAAGGGACTCTAAGAGGTAGCAATGAAAGAATACCTTCTTGAAAAGGTATATCCAAGGCACATTCAATCTCTTCTGTGTATCAACCTTCATTTCCAGTGTAGGGTAACACAATTTTTTTCTTTCTTTCTTTTGACTTCTTCTTTCAAATTTGCCCACCTCAGATTTATGTATGTCTTAAAAAAAAATCTATCCTTTTGGGGCTTATTGATCTATCTGTATATTTTAAAATTATTTTATTGAGCAAAATAGAACTGGCAAAATGCTTTTACTCTTTTGAATAAGCATATTAATATCTGACTTAAAAAATGATCCTAAAAGTCAATGAGAAATACATTTTACTTCTGTTTTTGTATATAGCAGACCACAAAGAAATTATAATGGATGTTAAAATTTTTTCTTCCTGAAAGAAAAGCCAACAGGCTTTAACAGTTCCTGGAGCCATATTTTGGCTGAGTCCTCAGCCATCAAGCTTTTTCTGAACTTCTATTTGGGTGTGCTGATCTCCAGCCCCATCTTCTGCTGCTCCTGAATGGAGCAGGTCCTGATTCACCACCTTGCCATGTTTGGGTCCCTGCTGCCAACCTCCAGTTACTGGTCACTACATCAGTCTTCTGAGTTTCTGCTCACAGAAATCTGTGAATAAACTGGCGGCTCTCTGAGCCAGAAGTTGTTAGCTTGTGCAATTCTACATCTGTGTAATGTGCCCCTGGTCTACATGGTTCTCCTAACAAAGGTTCTATGCACAGTTTCTGGCACAACTGTGGATTTTTTTGTTTAAACTGCTCTTCACCAAATTGCTAGTTTATGGTTTTTGGTCCATCTTGGTGTAAAAGGCATGCAGAGAAATGAGTTTTCACTTGTCTAGAAATGTCCACTGCTTTTGAGGATGGAGTTCCTACATTGCTCTGGAGCCTGAAAGTACAGTTGCTATTTACCACTGCTTCGCTTATGTACAGATGGGTATGCTGTTCAGAATATTTAAAATATTCTTATGTTACCTTTTGATATTCATTCTTATTTGTGTTCAGACTACTGTAATTAATAGAGTGAATCACTTTAAACTTTTTTGTAGGGATTTCATTCTTAGTAATGGTAGTATTTTGTTTCCTCCTACTACAACAATTTGCTTGCCACTTGTGCTAGTATTGCACCTGTAAGTCAAGTGAAAGAAAAAAACATGTTTTGCCAAGGATATGAAAAAAAAGTACCCAGACCTATACTAGTTTTTATAAATACATGCATTGATAATGTTTTAGTGGGTACATTGGACTTCCATAAATTTCATTATAAATTGCTAACTTCTAATTTAGCACTAACCAGAAAATTCTCTACCCTTCCAGAAGAGGAATGCATTTCAGGTTGCTCTGTAGTAGGAAGTTCACAGCCATTTCAAGACTGAAGAACAACAATAATCTGACAACTAAACATGATGAGCAAAAGCTGCTTCACAGTGAAGTTCTGTAAATCTCAGGAAATGGTTACATGACAAATTGCAGCATCCCAACAGCAGAAAATTCAGTTTGTTGAGTGTCCTTAAGTAGTGATTGCAGTGCTTTCACCAGAGATGTTGAAGGGAGATTGAATAGCTGTTTGGTTGTTTGTACCTTGTTTGTATTGTATTAATCTCATGCTTCAGGACCCCAGTGGGGACAGAAATATTTTCCCCCCTTGTTTGACACTTAGCCAGCTTTTCTTTTCTTGTTGCATCTGTCTCTGTACACTTGGCAATAGAACTCATGACCTTCTTAAAAAGTGGGCAGTACACGGGCTGAGGTGCAGAGGTGTGACTAATAAAGACTGAAATGCTTGCCTGGTAAGTCCTGTACAGGTCACATGAAGTAAGACCATTACTGGTTGAAGTTCACAAAGGATTTCTCTTCATATGAGACAGGGGTGTTTGGGGGAAGAGATAAGATCTTTTAAGAAATCTCTTGCCATATTATTTAATAAATATCCCATTACTGTACTGATTGGTGAAATTTGTAGTGCTCATCGTGCTCTTTCTGTTGCACTTTTACTTAAAAATTTCAGGACATTCATACTGGTATATTTGATTTAAGGTATTTGTGAGTCTAATGTGGCATGAGTAGACGTTTTGGGTATCATTCTCAACTGGTGACTAACTTGACTAACTGTATTACAAGAAGACCTGATTAAGTGATGTAAGTGACCCTTCTCTGGGTCTCTATCTTAGCTGGGGTGCCTGTATATCATCCTTAAATAATATGAAATATATTTATCCTTTAAAAAATAAGTGCATCTGTGCATAAAAAGAAACACTGATTCAGGTGAAGGGCCTCTTATTTTAACATAGTAAAACTAACTGATGTCACTAGAAATGTCTTGTAAAACAAACAGCATGATGAACTGAATAATGCACTTCACAGAGGAAAATTATAACCTTTGAACTTACGTTGTTTCCCATTTTTGTATACTGAAATAGTTTTGCCCAAGAGAGCTCTTAACTATTAATAGGGACATAAGGTAGAACTCACATTTACAAAAGTTCCTATTAGAAATTGAAAACAAAGTGGAAATTTCTGCAAAATGCTTTTGTCCCCTCTCCTCTTAACACTCTAATTTATTGTCAGAGATAGAAGATAACCTTACCTGCCTGGTCATGCAGGCACACAAATAAGCATCCATCTAAAGTCAATGGGAACAATCTAAAAGCTTCAGCAGCACTTCTCTTGAAACAGCATCTGCTTCTCTGCTCCTTTTGTCAGACTCTTGGAGCAAAGAATTGCTTTTTGCCAATCAGCTGTGCAGAAATTAAGTATCAGGGTATAGTTTATTGTAAGTTATTTAATGTAAGTTTGACAACTCTCCTGACGCTAACTGAGAGACAGATTACACCCCCAGCACAATAAGTAAGATTTGTTTTTTAGTGCCAGTGATAATTAAAAGCCGGTGAAATGTGTACTTCCACAGAGAAGATGGCACGAGTTGCACTTGGAGCTTAGGAACAACTGAAACTGTGCCACTGAGAAAGTTGGCAAGATGATGCTCACAGAAAATTTCAAATACCTCTACAGGAACATCAGTATTTTTTGAAATGTTTGGTCTTAGAGAAGCCTGTTCCAGTTTTTGAGAGCCCACCTCAAAGTGCTTCTATGAGACATTGCTGGACAAATGGCTGCCTGTTGCACTCTAAGGTAACATGGACCAGGCAGGAGACTGTAGAGGTCTACTAAGTAGACTTTCACATCTGCTTGTGTACCTTGCAAGGGGATGACTATTTGCTTGCTAGAGGGCTCTTGAAGAGTAGTTTTGAAAGTTTTCCCATATGTTGAGCAGGAGTCTGTGCTTGTGTCAAGAAGAAATTATTGATTAAATTCTTGATCGTGACCCTTTTTACTGATGTCAAATGTGGCAGAAAATTTAGGCTAGCATATAACATTAAATTTCTGATTACTCAGAAAACCTTATGCTTGGGGTAAACATCAGTATGAATTCCAACTAATGCCTTGCTGTTACTCACTGTGTGGCAAACATAACTTTCGTAAATTTAATTTGTAACATTTTATGCTCTGCTTCTTCCTATTTATTTTCTCTTTTACTTGGAAGGGAATACATAACTTTTTTTCTGCATTAAAAATACCTGCTGTCCTGTCTAGGTAAGCTGATGTGCTGTGGCATTTTGGAGCAGTCTGGAAAAAATAAAGGATAAATAAGGCCAACAGCAAACATCATACATTATGAAAATTTAATCATTATTTTGTTAGTCAGACCTTGTATGACCCAACAAACCCACAAAAATTTCAGTGTGTTAGAAATTTTGTAAAAATAACTTTTTAACATGTTTTATCCTTATTCAAACAGAATAAACTGTTCTATCCTTTTCCAAGTTTTGATGGTAATAAAGAGCCCAATGATCATTAGAACTGTGGTTCCATTTTTAGGTGTTTTTGTTACTAGAGCTGGTTTATTCATGGGGACTAATGAAAATTAGTATGATAACCAACTCTACTGCAGTATACTAGCTGTTATAGCTTTTTCTAGTTTGCTCAGATTTTCTATATACATCTGAAAATACAGGTGCTCCTTACCCATCTAATAGCACTTACGTTTCTTGGCTATGCTTATGTATTTCCAAGAATATAGAGTCACTCTAGCAGCAGATGCCCTGGCCATAT
The DNA here is from genome assembly GCA_013400935.1 of Turnix velox. Lineage (NCBI taxonomy): Eukaryota > Metazoa > Chordata > Aves > Charadriiformes > Turnicidae > Turnix > Turnix velox. The sequence goes on along the minus strand of VZTY01024258.1, from coordinate 39,241 downwards.
CTCCAAACTGTTGAATTGATATGATGTGAGTGATTTGCTTATGACCTCAGTGACCTAGAGCAGAACTTGTTTCCTGTCCAGATTCTGCAAATTTTTCAGAGCAGTAAGAAGAAAGATGTGTTATCTGGGATGAGCACACAAAGGGACTCAGTATGTTTAAGGTGATGGTAGGCAGGGCAAGTGAGGACTAAGATATGCTCAAAAGAAGTGATGGTGATGAAGTACACAAACTTGAATAAATAAAGACAGAATAGACAGAATGAGGTGAAGTTGGAGGCCAAAACATACCTAACACGGTTTCTGCTGCAGAAAGGGTGTTGTTGCAAGGTACTGCTTTTGTGACTGCAGGCTGCTTAGTAGAAACACTACCAACCTTTCCAAGGCCTTGAAAAATTAGTCATTTTTATTAAACTTATATTACGGTGCCCAGAACTGTCCTTCTCCCTTGGGCAAAAAGCAGTGTCTAAATTACTTCTCAGAGCTGTGCCAGGAAATGCTTTTAAATGTTGGAAAGTACACCAGATATTTCTTAAAACCTTTTCTGCTCTTTTGACTCCTGGTTCACCCACCCTAGCTATAGAAGAAATATTGCATTTTTTTTATTTTCTTCTGACACATGCAGGAAAGATGGTTTAATAATATTGATTAGCATGAATTGATTTAGGGCTTCCGTCATAGGCTGCCTTTTTTTTTTTAATTTCTAGTTCTTATTAAGACACAAAAAAATCTCTGTAAACCTCCTCCCTAGAGAATTTGTGAAAACTGTTCTCTCAGGAAAGAAGAAAGTACAGTAAGCAAAAAAGTACAGTAATCAACAAAAAAATTATGAGATAAAAAACAGATTAATGTTTTACCTCATAATTCTCCATGTCCTGGATATTGTACTTGTGTTTTCCTGGATAAATGTGCTGCTTGTATATGTACATAAAAATTTAAAAATAAATATAGAAAGTACAGAATTGTTGTGTGAAACAGAAGCTTGCTAACCATTCATTATCACTGCTAAAGTTGGAAAGTGCTAAAGCTTCTGTCAAACTCTAACTCTTTTTTTGCCAGCTCTTGTTCCAGTAAGTGTCTTTTCTTCAAGGCCTGCCATAAATTCAGTGATTACACTAGAACCTCAACTTTCATTTAAGAGATTGCAGTTAAGAAGTCTGAGGATGTGATTTGGATATAACCGGGCATGAAATTAAACCATCTGATGATCCTTAACACATTCTCTTTCTTTCTGTGTATTAGAGACCCAAACATTCTCAGATGGGGAAGCAAAGCTTTCATTTGGCATGACAGGACTACAGAGTGTTTTTTTCGTGCCAAATTTAATTTCTTGTTAATTGGTCTTTTAGCTGTCATAGTCCCTGTCATTTCTTAGCCTTAGTTCACTGTTCCCTACAAAGAAATCAGATATCAGTCTGTATTTCTGGGGTACAGAACTTATTTCTCCCATGAACTAGCACGACATTGTATGAGGCTAGTACTTTTATTGACTGTCAAGCATAGTTCATAATGTGAGTACTGGGAGGCACGTTTCCTCAGAGTGTGGGAATATAGTCTTCAAAGTTCTTTTTTTTTCCACTGCAACTCAGTAAAGATACCTTTTAAAACAGTGTAAAAAATAACTCTATTTATTCATCATATGATTTCTTCTATTTTATATGTGTATAATAAAAAAGGAATTAGAAGGAATAATGTGAGACAACTTGGGAACACCAATAGGTAAATGGCATCCTTTTTTTCCTGTCTCTATTTTTGTTGCTTCAGAGCCACTGTGAAACTGGAGTCCCACAGAGCATTCTGCATAAAAATTTAGTGAAGCTGATTTCTTGACATTTTCTGTGAATTTCATCAATTTTCTCAGACTAAACAAAAGTAAGCCCTCTTGCTTATTCATACTTAATGAAAATAAGAGGCAGCTTCTGCTTACTTCATTTGCCTTATGTAGAATTTTACAAATGAAATGCACCACTGAGATGTAGTGTTTGTAGAGCAGTATTCTGCTCAGACTAAGTCTATCTTAACCCTCCATTGCATTCAGAACTATGCCATGGAAAGGCAATGTGCACTCTCTTGGGGATGTGCTGTCCATCTGTTCAAGCCCTGATTCTGCAACCCAGTTAATTTGGGTAGGAGGGTCACAACACAGCACTCGGGAAGTCAAAGGACTTCCTCAGTTTCTGGTCAGCTACATCACATTTGGATTCATAGATCAAACCCATCACTGTCCCTGAAGAGCCTGTGTCACTTGTATTTCTTACAATTTCATGGTTAGCAGGAGCCATCTATACACTGTACATTCACAGGAAATATCTATATACACAATATTATCAGGAAATATCATGTGGTATAGGTTATATGAATTTCAAATTTGTGGAGACAGAAATACTGAGGTGCTATTTAACTGAAAAACATTTCTTTTTAGAAGGGTGAAGGAATTGCTTTTCATTGAAATCAATTTAGTGCTGAAAAGCCCAGTGAGAGGTTTCCCAAGACTGAAGTTTAATAGGTATGTGACAATAAGCATGATTTAAATATACATGTCTGTAAATATCAGAGTATGCTCATGTTTCAATACAATATAAGTAAAGTAGAAATCCTGAGCAGAGTTAAAGTTTCATATTTTAGAGCATTGCAGTTGTGTTTGTAGGGATTATTTTTATTATCAATATGCCTACATGCTCCATTCATGGACAGGAAAATTAGTATGAAGACATAAACAGAAAAGCACTTGTTCCCCAAAGACTTTACAACTTTTTGCACTCAGCATCCTCTGCTGAAGCAGCTGAGATCTCTAGGACATCCCTGCCATATTGCTCCAGTGGGAAGATGATTTCTCAGAACAGTGATGAAAGCAAATCATTTTTTGATAAACTACATACAAATTTGTTAATATAATGCTACTCAAAGGTAGCTGGATCTCATTTCTGTTTACCTCTAAAGACAGGTGGTATATGCAGGCATCCACCTAGGTCACATATTGTGCTGGGCACTCATCAACTTGAGTGTTGATGTGGTTGCAATTTGGGAAGTGGGAAGCTGGGATGCCTCAGCCGGGGCTGAGCAGCAATACCACAGTCCATCAATAACAGCAGTGTTCTTAGCAGTCACTACAATGACTTTGAAGGGGCCCAGTCAAATTGTCAAGTTATTGCAAGGGAAAGATACCAGTTATTTTTAGGTGTCCCAGTGGAGATTTGAATATATATTTAAGTAGGTAGTTTGAATATTTTACTACTGGGTTTTCTGAAAATGGAAAGAACCAGAATTACCCTTAGACTGGGCAAGTGTGAGCTAGTGACTGTTGTGCTATGGTGTGTGGGAATATAGTCTTCAAACTTCTCTTTTTGTTGATTTCAAACTGCTGGAAAAGAAATATCCTTATTTGTTAAAATGTGGCCATGTTAGATAAAATGTTCTTTTATGTAGCTTTAGAAGATATTTTGGTTTTGTTCTGGCTCTGTGATCTTAACAGATCTTAATATTTTTCTGTCTTAACCCATATTCTCAAGTTGATACAATGCAGAGAGCAAAATGGACACAATGACACAATTGATTGTAACTAGGTATCTCCTCAGCATTCATGAGAGACTCAGTACCTATACTTGGTCTCCAAAATGTATGTACTTGTTCCACTCATCTTGATCAAGGGATAAATCAGAGAAGAGAATTCTGCCCACTGAACATTTTAAAAAGACCGATAGAGATGCAGAAGGGTTCAGTAAAACAGGACAGTGTGATTCTAAATGTGAAATGAAATATAGATGAAAACACCTTACCTCAGACTGTTTTAATATTAATATCAACGTCTCTTAGATGAAAAAGACCAATACTTTGTGGCTGTGACATTTTCCACAGGTAGAAAACAAGCAGATTTCTTAGGGATTTCTGAACTTGACATAAAAACTATTCTATCTCAATGAATCCTGATATATTAAGTTCCATTACCCCTCTATATTTTTGGCTTTAAAAGTAAAGAAGGAAGAACAAATTTTAATGAGTTTGAGTTTAAAAGTAGATGTCTGTTATACAGCACTCAGGTTCTGCAGTAACTGTTGGGTAGACTTACCTGTTCTATTGTTTATGTAGAAGTTCTTCAGAATCAAGCATTCTGTACAGATGGAGATTATGAGTTATCTCTTTGCCCTAGATAGCAAACCCACTATTTATAATGGAATTAAATAGCATTAATAATATACAACTTTTCTGCCATCTGCTGAAGAAGTCTTGTGGGAAAGTTTTTAACAGAAAACAAGGTTTGATCTGTAAAACCTGAATCAGGCTCAGATGTTCTGAGTGCTAGGATTCGATCCTAAAATGAGCAGTAGATGGCTTCAGAGAGTATTTCCATACACCAATGACTGTTGTTTGCAGGCAGAGACAGAAGACAGCCACAAATCTTAGGGCAGAACAGCCCCAAGGAGATGAAGTGGAAAAATCAGACTTTCTATTTCACATATGCTGCTATTTTTTTTAGGTGAAATAGGACTATTTGCCAAAAATACACTGATAAAATCACACATCCTATTAAGTTTAAAGCTGTAGCTGTACTGGATTATACTAAAAGTCTGCTGAGCCTAGTGTCTCCTGTGACAGAGAACCTGGTACCACAATCACAGGGAAAGGGTTTCTGAAAGGGGTGAGTATTTACTGAAGCTTCCTTTTATGGGTCTTTCCAGTTACCATCAATCTATTGTGTCCATAGTGTCATGGTTAACAATAGCTGATGGATCTTCTGCCACTCGCTCAATCTGAACACATAATTGTAGTTTCCATTTTGTCATGGCATAGAACTCACAGTGTAGGTAAGCAGTGTATAGTAAAGTAGTTTTTGACTGCAACTTAATTTATTTAATGGAATATATTTCATGGGATACTAACTCAGCTTCATGACAGTCAAGAAGTCACAAACCTCTTTCCTGTCCCACTGCTCCTGGCTAATATTTCTGAGTCAGCTGTAGCTTAAAGCAGTTTTCTTAGTCCTTCTCAAAAATTAAGTAACTTTATTCATTCTTGTTGTATCATGGGAGTTTACCAGTTATGCTCTTTCTTTGATATTGTGGGAGGACTGGGCATGTTAAATGCAGTGACACTTTCTGATTTTCTCCTTTGTTCTTGTCTAAGATAGAAAACTACTAGTATTCTTCATTGCAATGAAAGCATTTAAAACCATGGCCCTAGTAAATGAAATGATATTAAAAACAATTGGACTTTATTAATATAAGAATATTTTCGGAGACATACCTCATTCTAGATCTGCTTGATAAACTCAAATTTAGTATCTGAATAGGCTGACATAGATACCTTCTGGCTTAGCTATTTAAGAAAGTGTCTAAATTGTGTCACACTTTTGGAATTATTTCAGTATTGGACCACAGCATTTAGTTTCATATGAAGAATCAAGTTTTATGACTTCTTTCCCACACATATATATGCTAACACATTTAGTACATTTTCTTCTTAAAATTCTTCTGGCCTGTCCTTAGCAATGTAACTTCTCTCAGACCTTGAAGTGAAGTGAGAACATGCTCATCCCTAGCATTTCAAGCAAGTAACTTTTGTTGTAATATTACATTTATAAAATGCCTCAGTATTCATGCAAGGAATTGGATTTCATAGACCAAAAATGATGAAATTATGTGTAGTTTTGGAGACCAGATTTTCTCATGGTTCAATATATTATAAAATAAAATAAACACTTGTTTACCAACTGGCTGATACCTTGCTGTTCTATGTATGCTTATTTCTTTTTCTACTTAGCTATTCTTTATTGGTTAATTATGTCTAAAATAAGGTATTATTGTTTTATTTTCTCCTCTGTTATTTTCCATAGAAAATAATAGAATTCATTGTTATGTAAACATGTAAGAATTATGCAAATAATTTAAAATTATGTGCTTTTAAGGAAGCATAATTTCCCCTTTTCTTTATCCTATGCTGTCAGTTTTCATCCCACATACATTGAGGAATCCGCATGGATGCACTCACATCAGTTTTTTATCTAGCCTCAGAGACCAGTAAATTTTACCACCTGGAAATCTAGGTAATAAAATGCTGGGGAATTAGTTACATCAGATAGGTAGAATGAGCCCATTTATGAAAGGAGACCTAAGTCTTCTTTCTTTGAAAGGAAAAAAAACATATGTAGGGCATGGACTCTGTGCATGGGACCAGTGTCCTCTGAGTTCATTCGCATTTTTGAGGAGAACCATCGTATCTACACATGCTGACCATCATTTGAGTCCCATCTGAGACTTGCAGGTTTGCTGAATCACAGCAACACATTGCCTGTGTAATGCCTCCCTGGCTCCCGCAATGATGGATATTGACAGCAAAGAAGCAGCCTGTTTCTGTTGCTAATTTGTTATCTGATTTATAGGTCTTTTGTGTGCTTGTCACTTTTATGTATGATGTATTTTCACTGTTGATGCTGTCTTCCTTCTGTTCACTGTGGTGTTCCTATGTCCCAGCAGATTCACGTGTTTGTGGCAATGAAAGAGACAGAAGTGACGGCTCTCCTCCTAGGATGCAGCTCATAAATTATCCCTTGCAGCCAGACAAAACAGTTTTTTCAAGTGGTCACAGATGAGCAATGTCCAAAGGAATTTTCCTTTTCAGATGTTCACTGGTGCATCTGTTTACTGATCTAGAGTGTGCAAACTGCAAAAAGGTCATAATTTGCAGGTGCAAATACATTTGCCAAAGCCCTCTGGAGACCTGCTTCATTCCGTTGTCAGTGGATACTACGTAAGCTGAAGGCCTTAACCATATGGTTTCAACTGCTCTTTGTTGTTGAAGTGCTACATTACTTTGACTGCAAAATTTCATCTCCAGCAGGGAGAAAGGACAAAATAAAAGATGAAAGAGAAATGGAGGCAAAAATTAGAGCAATTATTACCAGCTGTGACTAAAGCTGCTACAAATATGGTGAGCTCTGAACATTTAACATGTTTATACCAAATGATGTCTTAAATAGCTGTAATTACATAATTAAATGAGTTGCCATGTAAAATTGTGTCACATAAAATCAACTTAATTTAATGAAGCAAAATAAAGGTAATGCTAGAAGAGGAACAAAACTTGGGATATTCTTCCTGTAAAAATTCTGGAGAGTAAAAAGATAAACCACAAAATTTCTATTCTGGAGCCTCTACATGTTGATTTCAAACTGCTGGGAAAGACCGATCTGTCTTGTTAAGAGATTCAAAGACTATCTATGAAGAAATCAACTTTGAAGAAGCTGCATATTCCTTTTGTACATATAGTGAGGAAAAGTTGAACCCCAGCTGAGAGGGCAGGAGCCTGGAGCTGAGGTGGATGAGTTTCTTGTGCTTTAAAGATAACTAATATCTGGGGATCTGAAAGTGTAGGAAAGTGCTGTCATAGTAAGCAAGTAGCAGGAGATCAGAGTCCAACAGGATACTGCTTAGATGCTGACAGATACCTATGGCATTAGGCAGTTCTTATGAAATTCTGCTTTTGAGAAATTACTATTTGGCAAACAACAAAGGCATTTTATATATTTATTTTATTGTTTTGCTTATTTTCCTGGAAAATAGCAATAAATATTTTTCCCCTCTTATTTTAACAAAACCATATGATATTAAAAATTAAACAAAAACCCCAACATCCAAGAGCTAAGCATGAGGCATCTGCATTGTCTTAAAGTCTGTTTATGTACCAAGCATCCACCATCTAGGCTCTTTCTGTGGCTTCCACCCTTCTTTTATTATCACCCCTGAAGTCTTCCTTCACATCACAAATGTTTGAACTATATAATTTATGTTTCATCAGATCATCCTAATTTTATAATTGATGCATAGCAGTAGGCTGTATAACTTTTCATGCTACCTGCTGTGATAGGAAAAGATGTGGATCTGTCTTCATTGCTCCATGTCTGCGCAAAAAATTCACCAGTGAATAAATGTAGCATTGGGCACTGGGATGGCTACAAGTCTTTATTGTCTGCCTTGGCAGCTCCTTTTATTATGCTCCTCCATGTTCCTGAACAGACCCTGCCAGCCCTTCTGACACTGATGACTGAGCTTCTGCTGTCTCCTTGGGTGGATCTGCAGAAGGAGCAAGTCTGCCCATGAGCTGGATTTAGCACTCTCGTAAAAGGCATTTTATCTTAGTTATCCAAGATATTGTCGTTTAGATTTAATCTCTACTATGGACATTTGGTGAGAGCTAGAGAGAGATTCCCCTAGGTTCACTTAAGAGGAATTGATTGCGTAAAGAGAGGGAGAGTGCCTGTGAACTCTTACAGACCCCTTATCCAGATCTCTTGGTGCCTGCCCCTGCAGGCAGGTTTTGCCTCTGACAGGACAGTGCAAGTAAATCACTGTGAAAGTGACAGATGCAGGCAAAGAGTAACATTCAGTCCTTGAGACACTGAATTAGTAAGAAGTTTTTACTGTTTTTTTCATGCCACTCAGCACTAATTTTAAATCAATATTCTGTTTCAGCAGAAAGAAGGAAGGCTGAATCCCCCTCTGTTACATGCAGATTATCTCTGTTTTTTATCAATATACATATCACCTAGACAAAGCTTGAGGAGCCCTCTGTTAAAGGTCTGTATGTGTTTACAGCTTGCCCTTTTCCTTGTCATTTTCAGTGGCTTTTAGTACCTTTCTTATTGCTTTCTTTAACCTCTATTCACTGGGTTTTATTGTCCTGATCAATGGTAAGTGCACACCTTTGTGTTCTGGACTCTTTGTAGACTATGGTAAGGTTTTGTTCCCTTGATTGAGTTGTTCTATTACCACTATTTCTGTTTTCACTCTTAAAGCTTGGCTTTCTTTAATTCATTTTAAACAAACATCTGAATAGCTGTAAAGGACAGATGATACCAATACTGTCAAGATCCCATTGATCTTGATTCCAGCTGAAGCTGCTAAGGGGAAAGACAGCTGGTTTCTTGCTGTTTTCTTATGTTTTTTAATTTTCTGCTTATTTTGATAACTTAGAAGTTTTTGTAGCAATGAAGGTGAAATCATCCTTGCCTGTTCATGTACACTTCCTTTTTGTGTTAGTCCCAGCCAATATGGCACTGTCAGAAAGTGTTAGATTCAGCTTTTTATGTTGTCTGAAACAGTTTCTCAGCTGCAAGCTAGAAATAGCAGTTTGAAAGCCTGTGTCCAGGATTGAGTTTAGCATGTTGTGTTAACACTTATCTGCATTATGGTTATTCCTGCCAAATGTTTTCTGCTTTTCAGATAGTTACAGTTTACCCAAAGGGTAAGGTCTGTTGGGAACTAGCCATGGAGGTAAATAGTTGGCCATGAAGAATTCAAGAGGACAGAATTAGCATGTGATTGGGTTTATTTATATACACAGAAAGTCTGTTGTATTGGTTTAGGTTACAGGTAGCCACGTATATTGTATTTCTAGACTCTGTTTTTCAGTATGTACTTCAGACTGTAAAATTAAAAAAATTACAGCCTTTCATAGAGCAAAGTATGATGAGGGTGGGTGTGTACCTAAGAGAGGAGATGCTGCAGAGATCTGTGAGCAGCTGGAGCTAAGCAGCTCCGGGTCTTCAAAGCTTAACAATGGCTTTTGGCATTGGCTATATGCTGTGCTCACCAAAGACCTAGTTTATGGTGTCAGCACTAACAGAGCCTTTCCCAATATCTGTGTCCTTGGCATGTGAGGCACAGTGCATGGTGGTGTTTACTGAATTTTCAGGTTCTTCCAGCTTAAAAACTTAACTTCATTCATTCATTCATTACAATAGCCAACTAATCTGATTAAGATGGTCAGTTGGCTTCCTTACAGATAAGGAAATAAAACTTTACTAAGGCAGGATACGAGAGTAATGAAATGGCTCTATCAGGCTTGTCAGCTTTGGAATCCAGAAGGAATTTCATTCTGTCAAATTAGTAGGGATGTTTTCTGTTGCTGCTTTTTAGTGTGATGATATCTAAGTTGCAGAATCATTTGGCAATTTATCTAACCATGCACTTGGGAAACAGCAGTTTCAAGAACTTTCAGACTGTGCTTTATCTTATGTCTTGTTATGTAGTAGATTTCTTGGTTTCTGTTCCTCCTTTCTTCTGATTTTTCTTTGAGAACTTGAAAAAAATGAATAGAACAAATCTGAGTTCACCTCAGTAATCCCTGTGGACCATGAACATGATACTGAGGCCAGAATATACTACAGAAGAAAAGCTCATAAAACCATAGTTTGAACTGAAGGCCATCTGCATGTTGTCCTAAATCATCTGATATGATTGTCCTACTTTGTGATGAAGTCATCTCAGTAAATGTAATGGAACTTTTTTGCAAAACACATAATTTTCTCTACCACCAGTTTCTTAATAAGAAAAAAACCAAAATACAAATGAGAAAAAAATGATAAAATATTCTGGGAGCTTTCTGCTGTTAATTTATTTTACTTCAGTATTTTTCTAGTACCAAGATGCTGTAATTTCCAAGATATTACAAGCTGAAGGCACAAGAATGCTCTCCCTGCTACTGATATCTTCACAATAATCCACCTTTGAAGAAGCTGAACTATCAAAAGCACCATGATTAGCTGTAGAAATTAGAGCTGCTGGCTGCATACTCAGAATCTCTAGTTGGTATAAAACCAAAAGAATTTTGAGGCGTACATTTAAGGTATTTATTTTTTTGCAAAGAAAGCACAATTTCAATGAAGTGTGCACCTGTGTAGTACAGATGGTATGAAAAAAATGAGATGTCTGAAAAAAGGAAGATATTTAATTTAAGCTTCTCAAAATTTTAACATGACAACTGTTGTTAATATTAATATTAAAATATATTAATCTTTGGCTGTTTACATATGTGTGTATGTAAGAATGCCTATATATTTTTTCTTAATATCACTGATTTGTCTTTGCATCTATGTAACTGCTGTATCTCCTAATGTTCTGATGGTAACATGTCCAAGTAAATATCCAAGTCATGTCTAGAGTATCAGCCTATGAAGGGTAACTGTCATAGTTAAATTTATTACCTCCAAATGAAGGGAATAATGACCTTACAGAAGATGTAGCATTAGTGATTTAAGATATACTCTGCCAAGGAAAGCATTTTTGAACTGCAGAGAAAATAAATTAATCAGAAAAAAAAGCAAAGAATGGGGTACTACATCCTGGAAATATGTATTGTGTTTGGAAGACAATTTGGGGTTATAGTGGACAAATGACTAAACCTGTGCGTGTGTTATACAACAAGTAGCCAGCACATCCTTTGATATATAGGCAGGAGGGCAAAAAACGGGAGCAGGAAATTGATTTTAATCTTTACTCATGGCAGTAGTGAGCTTGATACAGTAGCATCATGTGCTTCTTAAATGGATGTTGGAACGGTAGTACAGGCAAGAAGTGTAAAATGCCCTTCAGAGACTGCACAATCTCTGAGAGATAATTTGATTATAGTCTGTAAGTATCTTCAGGGGAAAAATACAGAACACCGAACCAATGGCTGGGAGCTGCAGACAGACAAGTTAAAATTAAAATGAGGCACAATATTCTTAAAAGTGAGATTGATTAACCATTGGAACAAAGGAAGTGCTTGAATTCTCATTGTATGGCAGTCTTCAAATAATACTGGATGTCCTTTCTGAAAGTCAAACACAACTTTGGGGGCTTAAAGAGAAGTAATTGTCAGGATCTGAATGACCTGTTAAATGAAATCTGCTGAAAGAATTTCTTCCCTTCCACTTTTCAACTCTTTAATATGAAATCATGTATGTCATTGAGAAATTTCCTCAGACACGTTGATTTCTGTGCCACGTGTCTCAAAATCCCCCTCATATCAGTCAAGGAATTAAGAAGTATTCCACTTGTGTTCTCCTCTGAAAATGACATCATGTTTCTCTTTCATTAACTCTCAGATTGACTGAAAAATGTAATAGTCCTACATGTGAAAAGTGGCAGTTCAAAGTCAGTGTATGTCCAGCATGATCTAACTCTTACAAAAACCTGTTGGAATGTGGTGGAATCAAGGAAGCCCTGCTTCCATTAGTGAAATAATGTGATTTGATGCCTACAGTTACATTGTTTTGGATTTATGATGCCTAGTTAAGGAGCCTCACCATAGCCTAGGCAGCACTGTTCTATTTATGATCCAATGAAAGAGAAACAAAGGGTTGGTTTAATTAGAGGACAATTTAGCATCCATGTGAACTGTCATTCTGCACACATCATCCTAGTGAGGGCTAAGTTTTTCTGGTTTATCTGGTCCTTGCTGTGGGCTACGAAGTATATTGAGAATTGCCATGGACCAGTTCATGTAAATGGTGACTTAGTTCCATGTAAATGATGTCTGAATCTGTTTTAAATCTTTCTCTCTCCTGCTACCTGAGCTCACCTATGGGAGTTACTCAAGTCAGAGAATATGCATGTTCAAGAGAAAGAGTAAAATGAAACAGCTGATCATAGCAAGAAATTCTATACTTTTCCTTCTTGTTTAGCCTGCCTAAATAAGAGGTGCAGGTGAGAAGGAAACCTATATGTTACTAGCTAGTGGTAGATATTGAATAAGATTCTAGTTCATGATAATTCTTCATTTTTTTGAATCAACTTCTGTTTTTATTAGGAAAATAAAATGTTAAATACTCTGTTTTGAACTGTTGTTCCCTTAAAAATATGAAAAATATTTGCCTACTGTACTGAACTGTTGATATAGTATGTGTTGTGGGAAAAGGAAGTGGTTGTAAATGGTTAACTACATCAAAATGCTCAAAAAATCATGCTAGATAGCACATACATTCATACAACATATACAAGTGCACATCACTTTGGAGTTATCAGCAATAACCAAAAAATGTTACTAGCATCTGTAGCCCTTGTAAGAGAAAATAGGCAATGTGTGAAGTTCTTTTAGCTAAATCTTCAACAAGACTTTTTGAAGAACACGGAGCACTTCCATTATTGTTACCACCTAGTTTTCCATCAAAATCCAAATCAGATACTGTGAACTGGCCAGTGAGTGGCCAGTGTCTCAATGTTCAGAGGAAGATCAGTGATGAATGTTGTCCATTGATGCATTTCTAAATATTTTCACTATCCTGCAGATTAGGTAGAGGGGTTGGAAAAAGTTGGTTTCTGCACTTTCCTAATTGTAGCACCTGTTTGCTTGATTCCAAAGCAAGACCACACTGAAAAAAAATCATATATTTTATTTAAATGGACCCAGCTGCATAATATGGAATGAAACTACTTCTCTCAGAAAAGTCACAAATCACATAGGATGGTCCATTTAACTTGCATCATATGATAATGTTTTAAGATATTTTCCAAACAAGGGGCAATGGTGATTTCTAGTCCTTAAAAAATGCTAAGCAGAAGTTAAAAATAAAGTATATGTGTGTTCACTTCTTAAATATTCTCAAGAAGCTGTTGCCATTTCATGGTCAATGCCAAGTCCATTCTGCTAATAACTTTTAAGCCAATTATCATCCAGAGAGTTATCTGGTCTATTACACCTTCTCTAAAATAGAGCCGAGTGCAGTGGCTTGTGTCAGATATGGTCCCAGGGAAATGAATGACTGAAAGCAATTTATCTCTGAATGCCCTCTGTCTGCTTGAGCTGAACACTTTGGGACTTTAAGTTTCATGTTTCTCTTGACCTGGGATTGTTAACTCTATTGAAATACTCTGGTTTCCACAAATGGATGCCAAAATGTGAAGATGAAACTAACTTTCTTTTATGATTCAAAGCTATATTGGAACTTAGATCTTGTGGAAGATGAGGACATAAAGCTAATATTCTCTTTCATTCTGTTGTTCAATTGCTTTTTGTTTCATCTGTGTCTTATAGATTTAGGAAACTTCCGGAGTTTTACATCTGGAAATAAAATTTTGCTATAAAACAGAACCAGTTGCAGGGAAGCCTATTTTAATGTCACAACATAAAAGCTGCATGTATCATTTTAGGTTCAGAGATAAAATGAAGGCTGGTGCTGTGAATTTGAGTTACCGTAAAAGAGCAAAATCAAGAAGTTACTGCTTGTTCTGGTGTCATATGAAACAACAAAATAGACAACTGCACTGAGGATTTTTATCTCAATTTCCTGGAAGCTTTCCCATTTCAATATATGTGGAGAATTCAGGGCATTCCTTGCTACTATGTCACTTTTAAGTAGTTAATGACATTGTCAGAATATATAGAATGGTTTATGAATTTATTTTTCATTAATTCTCATTACATTTTATTATACTAATGTGCAGACACCACTGAGGAATATTGTCCATACCTTTCTTTCCACATTCTTAGTGAGAATTTTTTATACTCTGCATAACTTCCCAGTGTATTCAGGGTTTTATGAAGGGAGATTCACCTGTATAGATGAATATGTGAATTTCTAAGATACTATACTGAAAAGGGGAAGCATCTTTGTCTAACTTATTTTGTCTAAAACTTGTAGTGTTCATATTCTGATTTATTGATAATAGTTTCATTGCATATTCTGACCAGCACTTGTTTTGTGCATTCTAGTCTCTAGACTGACCATAATTACCTTCTTAAAAAACACAGGCTTTCGTAGATAAACATGAAATGGCGTCATACCAAAGAAGTGGAACTGAGACTAATGGCGAGGATATACTAATGGATACACATTCTCAGTTCCTGAAGTGATGTGCTTACAAAAGGGATTTTCTTAAAAGATTTTATCACTCATAGTCATAAGCAGATACACTTGATGCACAGCTGTGTGGTGTGATCAAAGAAATTAGTAAACATGGTGGAATGAAATGTATGAAATGATTTCTCCATGTTTAAGGTTTTTTTGACCTGACATTTAAAGAAAACAATACCAATGAAAACAAACCAAACACCTGAGGGAACTGTGAGGTAGCTGATCCCACATTTTAATAGTGAGTAAAAAACCCTGAACACATCTAATTTAACCCAGCCCCACTTTTAGATATGTTACTCCCAAATCCAAAATTGCTCTGAATTAATTTGATTATTTTCAGCTCCACAATTAAATTAAATATAAGACCTCCTAAATCAGGGCCTCTGTATTTGTATGATGATGGTAAGATCATAACATAATGAAAGATCATACAGAGGTATAAATAGATCTGTCATTTTAAACTAAGATTATGGTGTTATGTGCTGGTGCAATGATGCAATCCAATAATTAAAATGATTATAGAACAGGTGGCATTCAACAGCACATAAAATCCTGCACATCAATCGTTCAGGAAAGGGAATCAATTAAATCACTTAGTGAGGACAGAATATTAAAGTTTTAAGGATGTGTTATAGAGGCTGTTCCATTCTCTCAGATTTCTTTTTTTTGTAGCAAAAACTAAAAAGAGGTATTAAAAGATTCTCTGTGTACCCTGGAATTCTATAGAGAAGCCAGTGATCCTGAGTACTTTGTGAGCTGTGCTTTTACCGGAACAGCTAATAAATATTTTTTTAAAATAAGATCTGAGAAGTTTGGTGCATAAATATTATATCCCTATTTTATAATATAAAAGGATTTACTGTGTCTGTATATGTGCCCCTAATCACACCAATCAGATTTTCTTAGATAGACAGAAAACTATATACAGTTTTATTCCCTAGTTTCACTCATATTTAAATAAACTATTTTTTGTAACTTTTGAACAAAAGAAAGGAAAACAAGAAAGGTAAATGCTTTTTAAAGCTTAAGAAAGACTTTTTGAAATCAGAATTTTCACATTGCCCCACTAGCAATTAGGCTGAGGGTCCACAAGGAGTAGGTAGAGAACAGCTGAAACAGCTGATCCTAACTGTCCAAATAGACATTCCACACCTTGTGATCTCACGCTCAACAATAAAAACTGAAGGAAGGATATAGAAAGGGGACACATTTGGAGTTACAATGTTTGTCTTGCCAAGTAACTATTGTGCATAAGGGAGCCTTGCTTTTGTGGAAATGACTGAACACCTGTCTGCCCATGAGAAATAGTGAACAAATTCCTTATTTTCCGTTGTTTCTGTGTGCAACTTTTGTTCTCCCTATTAAACTCTCTTTGTCTCAGCCCATGGGTTTTGTCACTTACACCATTCTGATTCTTCCCGATCCTGTGGGGATGGAGGTGGTGGTAGAATGAGTGAGCACCTGCATGGGGCTGAGCTGCTACCACTGCTAAACCCACAAGACTTTCACACCTTGAGAAAACATATATACATCTGTTTCTGTTTGATGCATGATGGTAATTTTTCCTCTGTGTCTTTACAGTACACTGTGGGCAGATCATCTGTGCCCAGTGCTGCTGGGAAGTGGTTCTTCACACTGTAGTGTCTTTCATATGTTGTCAAACCAGCAAGCTGCACCTGGCTGAGAGGATCAACTCCACCACATAGTAGGCACCCCTGACCTGTAATTCCTTGCTAATACTTCTTGATATCTTCCAGAATTGAAGGCTAGCCTAAAAGGAAAATAAATAAATAAGGATAACTCACTGTGTCAAAGAACATTGTTAAGAAAAAAATAAACAGTTGGCCCTTTAAGTTATGGATTTTAAAAATATTGTACTTCCATCTAAACAGGAGAAATTAGCATAGCAAATGCTGTTCTGCAAGAGAACTATTCTTCTTTTTAATAAATATTCTGGGAATAGTTTTATACATTTTGCAGGCTTGAAGTCCCCTGGTTATTAATCATCAATGTTCCATATGGCACAGGCACGTTTTAAGCTGTGTACCCACTGGAAAAATCTGTGTATTGTTTTTCTGAATGCTTTTCCCTCACCCTCTAAATTTATAAATCATATTGTCACCTTCCTAAGTTGTTTATTTTCCAAAATTTTGTCAGTCTGCAGGGAGGGAGAAAAAACCCCAGCTGACACTCTGACTTCTCTGGTAACTCTACGATCTAAACTGGTGCAAGTGGTGGAAGTCTTACACTGCATTAAAGATTCAGCTCAGTTTTCAGATCACCTCTTTTGATATTGAATGCCTTTCCATAAAACTAGTGCAAAGAGCATATGATCTCCTAACTAAAACCAGTGATTTTTAATGGGAAGTATGAGATGCTGAACCTGAAATAAAGAGTGTAGGCAGCAGTTGATACTGTGCTGGCCGACGTGCAGCTGCAGAGGATGTTATCAATAGTAACAGGAGTAATTTAGTCTCATCCCAGATGCCCAGGCACTTATGACAGTCACAACCCCTACCAGGTTTAAATTCTCCTTCAGCAAATGACCTTCATGATGTCCTACAGTAGAAAGTCTTTCAATACTCTGTCTGAAAAAAGAAGAAGTTTGCATTGATTATTATTTCAATTTAGCAGCTTTAATGAAATGCTCAGACTGCAGATTAATGCTTGACATACATAATTATCATTTTTCTGTTCCTTGAAAAGGACACACAGATAGAAAAGGTCGAGATATGCTTCACTGAAGTACCATGCAGCTATTTGTACCTATCGTATATGACTTGCACAGAGTACAATTGCTGTATTGTACATGCTCTCTCCAGCTTTCCTTGCTGCATTAGAATCTTATCCTTTCTTGGTGTATGAGTTACAGTAACTCCAGATTTAGAGTTTTGCTTCTGTTCTCATGTATAGCATACCTCACTTCTGAAAGTGGGTCAGAGGCTCATCTTAATGATTTCATCTCCTCTCATTTATTGGATTTGAATAATATAACATACTATATGCTATTTTGATGGCACGTAGCAAGACCATAAAACAAATATATCCTGGCACACATTCCTCGGGAGGGAGTGCTGTCAGCTTGATTTAAACCTCAGACATTAGAGCAGTGTAAAGCAAACAGTCATCAAAATCATACTGACATCCAGCTTCAGATTACTTTGCTGAGCACCACTCAGAATGATGACAGATGCCTTTCATCTTTTTCCCCATTGATTTCTCCAGTTGAACTCATGAATTTGAACCCATTTACTTCCCAGTAACTTCCTAAGCTCAGTACGAATGATTATTTGCATGAACAGTCTCACTGAAGTTTATGGTGTCACTAGCTCTACTTTGCACACTTAAACTCCTCAGAGAGTAGTCTAGGTGCAGTTGAATCCAATTCTAGTCTCAAATTTGGTCATCTTTTGTGTGTAAAGGCTTCATACACTTAATAAATCCTCTGTATCTCTTAGGTAAAACTTCAGATTTTGGAATGCTATTAATCACTTAGTGAGGATCTGCAAGGAATCTGTGAATCTCAAGAAGTGACCTTGAGAAGCATCTCCTTACTCAAGAGAAGATCATGGCATGCAGCCTGCAGCTGTGCAGAAGAATTCAAAGAGCTCTTGGGCTGTTCTGTGTTTGCCTGCAGAAGATGATTGACCTAACATCACATTTGCATGTCAAACACAGCACCAGCGTGGTAGGGTGGGCACATTCCTCAAGTTAACCCTTAGCTATTGTGTTGCTCTCCATCTCCTAGAAACCATGGTGAGCCAAATGCACCCAGCAGGAATAGACAGACCCTTGTGTCCACTGTGTGTGGTCATTGCTTGAGGAGGGCTACAGGAGATAAAATCTGGTTGGCACATGAGAAAGGGTTGGGGAGCATACTGTCACATCACACTGGTGACTTGTAGTCTTTCAAGAGTTTCTAATCAAACCAACATCGGCAGCGTGGAGCCTATCTATAGTGTTACTGGAGGTAGTTTGAGCTCTCTGAGTATGTTGCATTCAGCTTCCATTGCACCTACTGAAGATACACCAGTGCCTTGACAGCCCAGCACTCAAACTATTTTACCTATACTCCTGATCTCAGTAAGCTTCAGACTGTGCCTGTGACTTTACTTCCTAAAACTGGTTCTATTTTTTTGAACTTTTAATGTTGTTTAGATTCTTGACTTTTAGGCACCTCTTCTCTAGCTGCTCATGGAGCCCAGTGACAACTGGATGTTCAACTGGATAGCACAGGACTCTCAGTTGAATACATGGTTTGAAAAAGGCAAGTAGTTATTGCCAAGTGATGTATTGGTTTCTTTATGTGATTGAGATTCCTTTTTATTTGAGATACAATAGTATTTATGGAAAGTAGTGGATTACTGGCTCTTAGAAAGAAGGAAGATAAGGTGACTTGAAATAAAAGATGTCCATACTTTTTGAATACAAAGAAAAAGAACAGGGAACATTCTGTGTTGTTACTGTACATGCAGATTGGAAAGAATTTGTTTGTCTTCATCTGTGATTTGAAATACTTTCAAAGAAGTATTTGCATAAAACAATTTACAATAACTAAGCCTTCTGCAATGTGAGGTTCTTTGCTCATGTTGTTTTTTGCAGATCTTCAATTTTTTGGTGAATGATTGAATTACGGTTATGATGAATGAAAGGAGAGGATTCTGTGTAGAGAACATATGGAAAGTTATCTGAGAATTTTTTTTCAGAAGTCACATGATGTTTTTGGGTCCAGAATTTTGAACTGCGGCACAGAGCTTTACCTTTCTTAAAATGATGCAGTAATATTATGTCAATCTCAGTTATAGCTCATACATGTATTCTTGTCTGTGTTCATAATTTAAAGAATAAAGACTCTATGGCTGTTCACCTGCTTCCTTTTTTGAAATATGCTGTAGATATATACAATTATCTGAAGTCACAACTGCTTTAGATTAGCTGGTGCTGACTTACAAGTAGCAAGAGAAATCATAGTTATGGTACATCCTTGTGCTTTTGTGATATAGCCCTCTTTCTGACTCAGTAAGATCTTTTCATGAAACAGTTCCTCTTGTGGTTAGAAAATTACTCTCTGCAGAACACCATCACAGCTGTGAATCTATCTGGAGTTGGATAGAAGTCTGTTCTGCCAGATGAACGACTAGGCCTGAATAGCCTTTTTCTGTTTAAAAACTCTTCTGGGTGGAATATGGAACAGATTTTGAGCAGGAAAGGAAAGTATTTCAGACCAGATGGTTAATTTGATGGACCGATATTCCAACAGAAGGGAAGGGTAGTACTGTGCAGTTTAGCAGTTGTGTCAGGGAGAGAAGAAAGCCTTTGCACTAAGTTAATGGAGAGCCATGATTATGCTGGACTTGTGCTGACACTTCCGAATAATGTGTAATGGGAAATTGGCCTTGTATTATGATTAAGTTTTCATGCTATTTTACTGTTTCAGCATTTCCTTACTAGGAAAGCTTAAAATCCCTATTCTTACAAGCAAGTCATTATTAACTGTAGGTTATATTTGTATTTGCACATATGTGATCTGGTTGACTTATTCTGGTTTTGTAATTTTTTTTTATAATATGTGTGTCATCTATATGAAATCTTGGAGATGGTTTCCTTTTAAATTGTAGAGTGAGAAAGGGATGATTCATTCTATGGAAAAGATCAAAACTGAGATTACTCGCTACCCTTATAGCCTGTATAACTTGTCACCAAATGCAATCATTTATAACATCGGACTGGGGATAAGCAACTTATTAAAGAAGAGCAAAAACCAGTGTAAGGGCTGGTTTAGGATATCAGATAAAAGTGCTTTGAAAACCACAGCATCTAGGGCAAGGCTGAAGTGATAGGCAGCAACGGCTCACTCCTGCTGAGATCCATATTTCCTGCTATCTAGGCCCTTCAGAAAGGCTGATACCCTTGCTGATATGACACCTGTGGTTTCTCAGAGGCAGTGTTCTGATCCTCACCGAGATTACTCTTTGACCTCTTTGATGTCTAAGTTAAGCAAGAAAAATGCAGCCTGGCATGCTGCCCTCAAAAGATTGCCAACATTCTCATCAGAGAATGGTCTTAAGAAATCAGGATCCAGTTTATATATTGTCATTTTGTTAGTACAGAAAATGAATGTAAATCTGAAAAAAAAAAAGCATGAATAACAGGTTTCACTGTAGCATTGTAAGAGGACTTTTGATGGGAGAGCTTTATGGATTGTGCTTGGAATATGTCTGTGCTGAGTACCTAAGAAAGAGATTAATTTACAGTACATTTAGGCAGTTTATGGAGGTTCCAATTAATCTCTTAATCTTTAAATGTGATCTACATTCTTGGAGGCAGAAACCATTTGAGAACACAATATGACATATACTATAGTATCACTCATTAAAAAAGTTAATTTCAGCATCTCCTTTCTTCGTCTTTCTCCTTTGTCTTATATCTAAGCATTTGAGATGCATTCTTTTGATGTGTTGTGAATCATTGGAATAATAATTGGGTAAGAAACAGAGATGAAGGGACAGAAATTTGCTAGTATGCTGGTACAACTTAATAACATAAAAATTATTAGATGCAAAGAGATCTGGAAATTAAGACATCAGGTTTGTCAAAAGCACTTCAGATTTTCTTCTGTGAATGTGTACTTGTTAACTGAAATAGAGCTGTATAAGCAAATTTTAGCTTTCATTTTGGATATCATTTCATAATTACCAAAGTAATTAATTTAAGTACTTCATTCTCCACATCTGACAGGCACATAGATTAGTCATTCATATCGCTATTTGCGGAACATTTCCACTCAGGGGTGATCCAACCCTGTCACAATGCAGGATAAGCTAAGGGATCCAACTATGTTGGTCTCAGCTTTATCCAGTTCAGTCCTGCAAACTTTCAGTGACGCAACCTCTCTGGGCAACAACCTGCTAAACTCCCGACTACATGGAGAAAATGTTTTTCCTCTAATCCAGTGGGAACCTCTTGTGTTTTCAACTAATGGTGTATCTTCATTGAGATCTTCTTCTCATAGGTACTAGTGGGCTGCCTGTAGGTACCCCTGAAACCATTTCTCTAAGCTCAACAAGCTCTATTTTGCCAGCCTTTGTTAGTATGCGCTCTAGTTGCCCCACTGTCTTGGCAGCCCTCTGCTGAACTCACTCCATTTTATTAATGTCTGTCTGGCATAGGGGAGACTGAAACTGGATGGAATACTGAGATGAGCTCTCATGAGCACAAGTGGATAACCTCATCCCTCAATCTCTGGACTGTCACCCTGTTTATACAGCCCTGGATGCTGCCCAGGTGCTCTGCTGGCTCATGCCCAGATCACTATCTGCTGCCACACCAATGGGCACTTCTGCAGATCTGCTCCCCAGCCAGGCAGGCAGACCCCAGCCTGAATTGCTGTAGGGGGTCCTTCCTTCCCAGCTGCAGGACTGGGCATCCGGCCTTGTGGAATTTTGTCAGGTTCCTGTTGGCCCAGTCCTCCAGATTGTCTGGATCTGGATCTCTCTGAATGATGGCAGCCTGCCTTTAGGCATATAAACTGTTTTCCCCAATTTAGTGATGCAATCTTGGTGATGCCACAGTCCATTTCTTGCTTCAGATCACTGATAAAGATACTAAACAAGGCTCATCTGGTTGTCCATCCATCCAGACTGTGATGTTCAAATATGATTATGTGAGCAGTCCAGGAGGCAGTGTCTTGCTACAGACAAAGTGACACCCTCTCTTCTCTGCTAATTTACAGATGCTATTGTGCTTGCAAAGGTGGGTATATGGGGTCTCCTTTAGTCAAACATTTTAGAGCGATAATTCACAGAAATTTCTGTACTGATTAGGAAAGTTACAGAAATGTCAAATCAGAGCTGATAAACTGCTAAAATTACGTGCAATCTGCTCACAATTCTTCAAAAGTGTGGAAGAATGCATACATAATATATTCCAGAAGACAAGCACTCTTTTTGTTACCTTTTTTCCACAAATCTGTTGATCTTAAAATGGACTTGTCACAATAAAGACTGCATACAAATACAAAAGAGATGAAAATTTAGATGTCTTAATTGCTGGCATTTGATTAGGGCTCACCTATAGTGCAGCAGGATGAATTGTTAAGTAGCAATATGGTTGCTCAAAGGAGGCATATGTGAAGAGGTTGCTCAAAAGACAGTGATCATTTTTGATGCTTGAGCCACTGTCAAAACTTCAGTGGAAAGGATATCCTCAGACATTCATAAGAATGTACAAGATGCTTTTATCTTCTCAAATGCACACTGACAGTTCATTATTTTCTGCTGGTTGTGCAGGTTTCAGAGTAGCTCCTCTGAAACATGCTATTATATCTATGGTACTTTCTGAATAAGATTGGTTTGCTATGAATTTAGCACTTATTTGAGGTTTGAAAATAGAGTAATCTCAGACTGGCATCCTTTATAGAGCATAATAATTTATTATTAATGGGTTATACTTGTGTCAATATTGCTTCTAGAAGCTGTTATATGAAGTCCATAACCTTGCAGCATCATCTTCAAAGAGGAAAAATGCACTATATCTAATGTAATTATCAGTTACATTTCTTTAAGTACTGCCTGGTTTACCAGGTATAAAGTTATGGTACGATGGGAGCCTTGGGGAACTTGAGATAATTGTGTGGTCAAAATGGTTCTGATCTTGGGTAAGCTGTTAATTTATTATCATAACTTAATTTATTAAACACTTTAGCAGTTGTTTAATGAGCTGTCTAAAATAGAGGGATCAGTGCTACCACCAGCAAATATTAATAAATCCTATGTACAGGAAAGATTTCACACCATTATTTAGTCTTTCCTGTTCAGGGTAAGGGCTTTATTTTCTCATGTGAATTTGTTGTGCTACACACTCCCTTTCAAACACAAGACATGAATCATACTTAAATCACAAATGGAAACAGAACATTGAATTTTATTCATATATATGACAGGGCTCTTGCTGTGCTTTATTTATTGAAGATTTTGACATTAACTAGTTCAAGTCCAGTGGCTATATTTGTGCTGACAAAATTTAGCCTTAGAACTGTTTGAACATGTTGGAAACCCCTAGCATTTGTGCAGAAATCTTCCTTATATTTATTTATATCCAGACAGAGGTAGTAGGAAGTTTGCCAGGCACTGACAGATGCAGACATGGGATTTGCTACACAGTTTCAGAATGGTAGTCTATTATCCTCTTCCTGGAAATGTCCAGAAACAGCTGTTTGAAAGAAAGATGAGAGAAAACAAAAAGAAATTACACTAACTCTTGGAAGAAATATTCTTCCCTCAGTAGTCTGATACTTCCATCTATCCTGTCCAGCAAACAGCTTTGTTCAGTGGCTGCTGCATCCAGGCTCACATATAGGATTGAAATCTGAGAGGGAATCTGGGATCTTCGAGAATATCCTACAGCTGGTATTTAAACCATAACTACAGCTATAGTTTAATTGCTTTGGGATGAAAAGGTTTTTCTGATAACCAGATTGATGTTTTAGTCTTTAATTTTTATACAATCCCCTTGTGTCCCTATTTCATGAAAAAAGGATACATAGAAAAACCTCATAGAATTTCTCAGAACTATTAATTTAATTTACATTGCATTCACTTTGTAATTTTTCTGCTTATAGTTTCTAGGGGGGGAATGGCCAGCATTTTTTTTTTGTTTTGGTTTGGTGAAGAGAAGGCTCAGTGGGGACCTCATACCTGAAGGGGGTACAGAAAGGCTGGGGTAGGACTTTTTAATAGGGTATGTGATGGAAGGACTAGAAATAATGGATGCAAATTGGAAGAGGGAAGATTCAAGCTTGATCTAAGAAGGAAGCTCTTTACAATGAGGGTGGTGAGACACTGGAAAAGGCTTCCCAGAGAAGTTGTGGATGCCAGGCTGGATGAGGCATTGAGCAACCGGGTGTAGTGGGAGGTGTCCCTGCCCATGGCAGGGGGGTTGGATCTAGATGATCTTGAAGGTCCCTTCCAACCCAAACTGTTCTGTGATTCTGTGATTCTATTTTTTGCTTCTTTAGATGTGTTTCTCCTTACAGAATTTCTTTATTTAATGTTTTTTCTTGAGCCATGATGACTGGAGAAATTAATGTGGTAATTGCCTTTGACTTTCATTAGCACAAATCTAAGTGCTAGGTGCTGTTGTGAATAAACAAGCTGATTGAAGAGACTTAGCTGCATAATTACAGGTACCCATCATGGGTAGTAGACCTGAGATTCCAGGAAAAGCCAGCAGATCTGTCCTGTGTTTACTGTGCCCATCCATCACTAATCAGGATTTCTCACTGACCATATGCACTGGTTTATGATCACATACAATTTTTTAAGGATCTTGATGTGTCAGGACCTTTGCAGCCTTTGGAAGAGCTTGAAAGATGCTAGTATAAAATGTTGGTATGAAAAGTTGGTTTTCTGCAGGAAGATGCTTTTTATTAACCTTTCAGTAGCTCACATCCTGTCTCCCAAACTGTGTAGAATGTGTAGTATCAGACTTCCATGAGTGTTTCACATGGCAGTAACTCGTGAGGATTAGATCAATGTGGAAAATGAAAGGTATGCATCTATTTATAACATGGAAGCTCATTATTTAGCTAGCTAAGCTGCTTTATTTCAGAAGATACTGACATAAGAATTCATTCTTTCCATTAACACCCTTGCCCAAGACAGCTGCAGTTGTACTCCTTGGTCTATTTCAGTTTGTTCATATTAGCCCAATTTTTTATAACTGTTTAGTTGCTTAAATATTAACAATAAAAAGGGATACAGGACACAGGAGAGTAATATTAATCCATTGTTCATTAAAATCATTGTTGCAGAATTAATTTTTTAAAATTTTTATGGTAACATTTGTCTGAGCACTGAAACTCAATGTTTATTAAAACTGATTTATGCATATCTACATATCAATAAAAATAGATTTTTTCAAAACAGAAATGCTGAAAAAAAATAATGTAAATTCCTGATTAGTCATATGTGCAGTTTTATCTTAGGTAGTAACACAGAGTGCATCAGCTTCACTTTTCAGGCATGTTTTTTCTTGCTGGAGAAGAATAACTTTCCGGACTCATTGTGTGAAATTTTTCATGGTTGGTGTAGTAAATAGTAAATATGTTTGTAGGGCTCATGTTTCTTCATATTAACATGAGGATTAAATATGTATGATTTTTAAAAACACTTTATATTTATTATTGCAAGGTTTCAGTTCATTGCTCTAGATTATGTTAATCCCAAATTATTTTCAGATGAGCAAAGTATGTTCTCATGGCCAAACTGAAAAGTTTTCCAAGTCCTTGGACACAATTACACGACCCATCAACCACTGGTCTGTGAGAGAGAAGCATATTAAGCCTTTGATCAAAAGAAAGTACCTGTTAAAACTTCAAACTAAACAAGTAATCCGAAAATTTCATTGAAATTTTTGATGGGTTGAATATTATCATGACAAGCAAAAGGAGATAATTAAAATGTGAGAGGTCACACCATGCTACCTTTTCGACTTTTGAGATAGCGTTGTAGTCAAGGGTTGTCATGAAGTCCTATTTTTATTTTTATTTGTAATATTGATAGATAATAAAAAAGTTTATCAGAATGAAATTAATTTTAACATGAGTTTAAATTTATCTAAAAGACTGAAATTCACAGGGA
Organism: Turnix velox; assembly: GCA_013400935.1. NCBI lineage: Eukaryota > Metazoa > Chordata > Aves > Charadriiformes > Turnicidae > Turnix > Turnix velox. The sequence continues at coordinate 12,997 of VZTY01024258.1, read as the reverse complement.
ACAGGAATCCTAGGGAATGTATATGTTGCTAAAGGACTCGGGGAAACAGTAGCATAGCACAGAACATCGTAAATTTCTTAGAAAAATCCTTTAAATAATGATTAAGATGAACACAAAAAGTGCAAGGTCCTGCAACTGGGTTGGGGGAAATCCCAAGCACTACCATAGGCTGGGCAGAGATTGGCTTGAGCGCAGCCCTGAAGAGAAGGATTTGAGGGAGTCAGTGGATGAAAAACTCACCATGAGCAAGCAGTGTGCACTTGCAGCCCAGAAGGCCAACCAAATCCTGGGCTGCACCAAAGAAGTGAGATCAGGAGGTCAAGAGAGAANAGATTCAGGCTGGATATAAGAAAGAAATTCTTCACACTGAGGGTGGTGAGACACTGGAGCGCGTTGCCCAGAGAGGCTGTAGATGTTTAAGGCCAGGTTGGGTGAGGCACTGAGCAGCCTCATCTAGCAGGAGGTGTCCCTGCCTATGGCATGGGGGTTGGAACTAGATGATCTTTAAGGTCTCTTCCAATCAAAACTATTCTATGATTCTCTGACATATATCAATGAATTTGTACTTAAGACATAGCTGGAGAGATTTGATGATGTATTATCTAATCTAAAAATATAAGCACTCAGGTACTTGATAGCTTATAATATTCTTTGTAATGTTGCCCATAATGATGAAGCATTGTGACTTTTTAAATTGCACCCACTTGGGCATAGCCTTTGATCTAATATTTGTGAAGAGAGTGGTATTATCACTGTGTTTACCAGATGGAGGCATGTTCAGCATTTGGAGCAAGATCAGGTGTCTTGGTAGTGAGAATGTTGGATCAGCAATAAAAGTTGTAGCATTTCTTATCCTTTTTACATCTTTATTAGATCCTAGCAACTGCAATATGTAAAGTTTTTTTCATTCAGAATGAATTTCTATGTTTGTCTGAGTATTTTTACTGCATTTTTTGTTGCAGAAAAGCTATTTTTTTATCAAAAGCAAAATATATTGAGGAATTTACAGCCTGGATTTGATATTTTACTTTTTCATATTCATCTAAGCAAAGATTTTCCAAAAAAGAGTTTTCTTCCAAGTAATATTTTACCTGAAATATTTATTTTGATGCAACATGACATACTTCACTACATAATTATTGCATTACGAAAGATTAATTATTCAGCATCTTTGTAATAGAATTTTTATTTCAGAAAAAATTATAACCATATTGTGGGCAACAAATGAATTTTTGAATGTGCACGTTATAAAAATACCATGATTTGATTGGATCTGTTGGCATTTATTGACATCCTAAGCACTGTGTAATTATTACAGTCACTGTACCTTCATCAGTGTCTTATTATTTTGTTCACATAGTATTCATAACAAAATTTACATATATAAAAAAAAAGAAAATTAAAATCCTCATTTTAAAGAAAGAACAATTTTTTATGATGATTTGTCTCACTTAGCTCAGGAAGTGTCTATTATTTCATATATAGGAAGTTACCTTCGAGAAGTATTTCACGGCACAAAAATCCACAGTGAATTAAATTACTTTTAGCTTGTCAAGTCAAGAAGATTAATTATTCTTAGTTTGATTAGTTAATCTTTGTGTGATTCTCCTGCCTGGTTCTATATTCAGACTGGGTCATAGAGAATATATTCAGACTGAGGCACAGGTGAGGAAACTTCCATTGTAATGAAATCAAAATTTATCTTACTTCCCTAAAAATTACATTTACCTTTTTTCATTATATTAGGTATTGAATTTATTTTCTAGGTTTTTAAGATTTTCTAGGGCTCTTGTTTACAAGACAAGATTTTTGTTTCATTGCTGATGATAATTAATCTGTTTGTTTCCAAAGCTCTGTGTTTGGAATTGTGCCTTACATAAAGAAAAGAATTTTCTTTATTCAGCTTAGTTAATATCCTCAGTAACCCCAATGGCATGTGCAGAGCAGTTATAATGGGATGACACCTACATCCCATTTTGTTTGGCATATTTATAACAAAGTGGCACTTGTCACAACTGTTTGATCATGCAGACCTACATGTGTATCAACAATGTGGATGAAGAAAAAAGGTTTCAGATTGAGAAATAATTTGTCTCCACAGCCAGACTCGCTTGAACAAGTTTGAATTGTAGCAAAAATGTAACAAGACTAGTACACAGGATTTTGTGCTGAAAAGACCATTTCATCAGCTTTGAAATTTTTTACCTTGTTGCCATTTGACACTGTAATGTAACTCAAATTTTCAAAACTGATTTTGGCTCTAGAAAGTCCCATTTTTAAAGGTGCAGAAGATAAGAATTTTCAAAGACACAGAATGCCATTTATAGCTACTTCAGTTTTACTGATCTACTACTTTCATAGTTCCAGAGTGCTTGAAAAATCTTTCCTGAATTAAGCATGTAACTGGGAGAGAAGAAGACTTACAGGCACCATTAGCAGCTTCCATTTTCTTCTGTCCCCAACTGGCTACATTCTGGAGGTGATTCAGTGTTCCAACAGAAAAATAAGTGCCAATCCTCCATACTGTAATATATAAAATTATATTTATTCTTCCGAATTATGTATTTTTTTCTTAATTGAAGCTGACATATTTATAAAAGGAAACAGCCCTCTGGATGAGCTACCAGCCAGAGAAGGTGAATTTGAGTTTCTGTAGCCAAGTCCCTTCTCTCAAGCTTCTTATCTTGCCAAAAACAACACAACACAGCCCAAATATGGAAGCATCCTGGTTCACCCTTCAAGAATGCTTTGCAACCTTTGGTCTTTTATACCAACCTCAGAGTGTCTCTTACATTATCACTAAAAGCCACTGCTTGAGGTCTGCAAGACAGAACATTTCAATTCATCTTAGGCATCCTGCCATGCTACTGTATTCACAAGTCTAAGTTAAATGCCATACCCTCTATACATGATGTAAGGGGAAGTGAGTGCCTAAGAAGGATTCTTGTAGTTGCTAGTAAGTGTTAACTGGTCAATGTAAAATGCTGAAGTGCTAAGGAATGACCTTATCCCAATCATGCAAGCATTTAGGAGCATACCACTTGATCAGAGAGACTCAAAACAGCCAAAACTATCCCTCAGCTCAGTGTCAAAACCAGGTCAGACATTTATTTCAAAAAAGGAAAGAAGAATACATTTATCTAGAAAAAAAATCCCTGACTGATACATTACCTAGAGGCCAGACCAGCAAGAGACTTGTAGGTTAAAATTCCTGTGTACCCCCTATGTAGGAGTGAGGGATTGACACAAGTGATTTCTCTTTGCTTTCCTTTCCTAGAATGTGAAATTTCATGCATGGATTGCCATTTTTGACCTCACCCCACTGAATCATTCCCTAGATGTTGAAGACAGTAAGTATAAGAACAGACTAAAAATAGAGCTGTCACAAGTAGAAAAGAAATGTAATTCTCTATGGATACTTCAGACAGTCATGTAAGCTGTTGATTATTATCTAATTAAAGGAAAAGATGGAAGCAAGAGAGTACTCAGCCTAGATTACGTGTTTGATGTGCTAAAATTATTCCTGAACTTAACTGCAGGTTTGTGTTCCACATCGAGACTTAGAATACACTACTGTAGCCTGAATTCTGATTTTATAATCTCCCTGTAGCAGCTGCCACTCAGTCTTTCAAATCACACACATCTTTGATGTCTGGCTATTGTTCCATTAAGGTGCAGCTCACTGCTTCTTTCAACTCAATCTCTTTTAATCTTGCAAATCAAATAAAGCTCAGTAATGCAGATAATATGTCAAAAATGTCCTTACCTCATTGACATTCCCATTGGAAGTCTACTTTTGAAATAATTTCTCAGCTAAGTTCAGATATATCCTGCAAACCATGAAACATCATTGTGCTTAGTGCACATCAATAAAGGGTAAAGATAGCCAACAGATACCTTAATAATAGTTAACTGCAGGGTTTTTGTGCAGTAGAATTTAGATGTTCATAAAAATAAAATCACATCTCATGTGCATGCTATTATTGCTAAATACCACTTCTTTATAAAAAATAATATCTGATTGTATTTCTAGTGATACATCAGTGGGCAGAATAATAATTGACTAAGCCTGCCAGGAATTTTTTGATACTGCAAGCAAATGGCTGTTGTGGGTCTTTAAGCACTGTAGCCTGCTATGAGATTTATCCTTGGTGGTAAATATTTTCGGTGGCAGTTTGAAGACATAAAAAAGCTGTCACCGTGATATAACATCATATGCATATGTGAGGTGCAAGCAGTTTTTTCTAATGTGCTCCTACAAAGCAAGATTTAGTTAGGAGAGACATAGCAGCCCCTAACTCATGCAGAGGTATCTGAATTTAGTGGGCCAGCAAGCAGAACACCACCTGCGAACTCTGCTGCTGATCAGTGCTGGAATGGGGCTCTGATTTTGTTTATGTAGTGAAATATGCATGGCATATCTACTTATTTAAAATGACATATTGTATGTAAGAGTGAGTATATAAAAGTCACAGAGGAAGTGATAGCCAGGATAGTTTCTTATGCATTTTGTTCTTTCATTGATGGAAGAAAAGTAGCTTTGCCAGATACAAACTGTACAGCACCTAATCCTGGCACAAAGTCAGTATCAACTGAAGACAGATGTCACAGAATGACAGAACAACGGCTGAGATTGGAAGGGACCTCTGGAAGTCATTTAGACCGACTCTCTTGATCAAGCAAGACTAGGTAGAGCCAGTTTTCCATGTCTATGTTGAGATAGCATTTGAGTGTCATAAATTACATAGGTGCCACAAATCCCCTTGGCAACCTGTAGCTGTGCTTGTTCACCTTCCCAGTAAAAAAGTGCTTTCCGATGTTCAGATAGAAAATTATTAGAGATGTGCTGGATTTTCTGTCCCAACCTGTCCATCTGCACAGGGCATGTTAGTGCTGGAAGTCTTAGTAGAATTCTTAAACTTCACCAATCACAACATGCAAATTTTCACAGCCTTTGCAGTCACAAGACTGCCCTTTCTCCTTCTGACTGAAATATCTTTATGGAGCATTCTTCAAAAATTCAAGGACAACAGGAAGAAACTATAGAAGCTGGAGGAAGAAAAGATTCAATAAACCATTTAAGCCATCTTCTTGTTAGCAAGAGATTATTAAAAACGCTATATATTTTGGTATATATCTGCCTAATCAATTGTGATCAGGATATGAATTTCTGTCATTTACACTAGGAAAGTAGTGAACAACCTGCCCATTATCTCTGTTAGAAATTGACTTCTTGAGACTAGCTAGGATTTACAAGGACTCAAACTAATTGCATATAAGTCTTATTCCCTACAATTTCTTTTAGATTTTTTGGTATTGTATTCAGTTTTCTTTATGTAACTGAACACTTTTCACATGGCTCCTGTTACACGGATTGATGTTGCTGTTAGCTCCTCTTGTTTCATGGAAACCACTGTCCAGTAAATGTGCACTAGTGGCAACTGGTGGTATTCTCACCCTGGAAAATTTCTCCTTAAATCTCTCTCTATAGATACACATTAAGAAAGGTGAAGTTACATCCTTCTCTAGCCAAGGAATTCAAGGAGATGTGCTCTTTTTATTTTATTCAGTTGTTATTTAAAATCGGCCTGAAATGATAAATATATGCTCAGTGTCCAGTGATTCATCACCCAGTGGCACATTCTGCAGTAAAACATATTTCTATGAGGGACACAGAAGAACAAAAGCAGGAATGAAGGGATGCTTAACTCAGAGGTAGTAAATCACTGTAAGTTGTCTCTGGTGGTGATCCAAAGGTGCACATATAAATGTGCTCTGTGAAATCTTTTATTTTGATTTGCCATACAGAAATCTGTTTCTTACATTTGAGCTCTGAGACAATGCAGGTACGCTAACATATATTACTTCAGATATATTTAATGGATTAAAATAAAATTGCTATAAAGCAAATATCTCCTTTTAGAAGTCAGAGTAACTCTGAAAAAACCTCAAGTCTTTAATTTTAGATGTTTCTGTAAAAAGAAAATCATCATTTTAGCCACTTTAGTCCTTGTTCTATTGCTTGGTATTTGGGAGAAGAGATTGATCCCCACCTCTCTGCAGCCTCCTTTCAGGTAGTTGTAGAGAGGTATAGATCTTCCCTCAGCATTCTTCTCTCCAGACTAAACAGCCTCAGTTCCTTGTGCTCTAGACGCTTCATCAGCTTTATTGTCTTTCTTCAAACATGCACCAGCACCTCGATGCTTCTCAGCCTGTGAGGGGTCCAAAACTGAAGACAATATTTCAAGTGGGGCCTCACCAGTGCTGAGTACAGGGGATGATCACTTCCCTAGTCCTATTTACCATGCTGTTCCTTATATAGGCCAGGATGCTGTTGGCTTTCTTGGCTGCCTGGGCACTGACACTCCTACCCAAGTGTTTCTAAATTTACTGTGAAATCCTTTGAAACTGTGGGTATGTCAAAATCTGTAACCCGTCATTGTGAGATGGGAAAGATTGTCACCAAATAGGACACATAATTATTTTTATTGTGTTAATAGGACTTATTTATCTTTTAGTTTTCCACCAATTATATAATTTATAACATTTTTGATGAAAATACAGTTGAAAACCATAGGTTTGAAAAATCACTGTCAAAGTATTTATGCTCAAAATTAGCTATTAAAATGTTACCAAGCATGCATAAAGATCTTAGGATAACTGGACTAGTTTTAACTGAAACCATGTTAGTGTACTGCATATTGGTCTAGCTCTAGATAAAATAAAAAAGATTGTTTATTCCTTTATAATTTTTTTAATTAAATTTCTCTTTTTTTCTGTATTTAGATCTCAGTTTTTAATATTTTTCCATTTAGCTTTGAAAAGCATTATTGCAGTAACCTTTTTATTACAATGTTAAAGTATTTTCTCTTGATGAATTCTTAATAACTAATCAATGTGACCTAGACCAAAACCCATACTGTCTCAAAACTAAAAATGAATTCTGCAGAAAAACAGCACTTGAAATTTTAAATGTACGTCTGAAAATTTCCTTTGCTAACAAGACAGAATGTCATAATAGCTCCTGTGTTCCAGTTGCCAGTTTTGACTGTTGGATTCTCCTTTATGCTTATATTCTAAATTAAAGTGATTGCTATTGTAAATATTGCATCTGCTTTATATATGATTATAAATACTTACAATAAAAATTATTGAATTTATATAAATTAAATCACAAGTGAGGAATTATTTTGTAATTTTGAATATAGATTTTGTATTAAAGAATGGAAAAAAGATAGTGTTCAATTAGAATGGAAAAAAGTGTTCAATTAAATTTTGAACAGAATCTGAGCTGTAGACATTTTTAAGTAGAAAGAAGTTTAAGTTTCCCAAATATATTATCCAATATGATTTTTTTCCTTTTCTGATGATCATTCAGTGCTTAAGGATTAGAAAAATGATTAGTGAAATCAGAAAGTATTCTTGGAACACTTCTTCAACTGCATTAATCTGATGTGTAAAAGTCTGATGAGCTTTCTAACAAATTTCTGATCTACTAAGTAAGAACAAAGACCTAAAGTTAAAAAAAAAAAAAGAAAAAGAAAAAAAGGGCAAATAGCCACCAATTGAAATCGAAATAGTAATTTTAACTATTGTAGATGAAGGTTAGCAACATACAGATATTGAAGGCTTTTGTAAGGAATATGATCAACATACAAATATGGAGTATCATTTGGGAACCACCTTAATTGTTATTGCACTTGCATCAATAAAGAGGTGCAAGTATTAGAAATGAGTACAGTGGCTGGGAATAGATTTTTCTGCCGAAACCAACAGATGTTTCTGCATAAAAGTATACCATTGCATCAATAGAATGCAATTTCTGATAAAATTATGTTGAAAGTAAATACTAGAACATTACAAAAAGTAGTTAGTTATGGGCAACAATTATGTTTCACTCTTATAGCATGCTTTTAAATTCAGATTTGTGGTGCTGAATGAGTGAGACTGGAAGATGACTAGAAATTGTTTTCTATTAATTTCCTTTCAGGTTTTGTGTATCATGGGATTTCTGATATGAATTTGAAAGGGAATGCTAAGAAGATAAATGATATTACATAATACTGATCACATTAATGTAATGGTATTTGTGTATAGAAGCGATGTTCTATTATTGTAATGAAATATGTATATGTTTTGGGACATAATATTGAAGTTTATTGGTAAATAACTACTTGAAACACCCTGAATATTAAAGTCTATCATTCTTCTCTGGGTTTGTGTGGTATCTGGCACAGTGATGAACACTAGAGCTTTCAGGTATGCTAGCGGAAAGTGAATAATTAATAACATGTCAGCTAGGAAAAGCATTTGAAGAAAATGAGATTTGGTATGAGCAGGTGCAATTGCTGTAACTTCCATGCAAATTCATCCAATTACATCAAAGGTTATTGATGATTTACTGTTCCAGTTTTGGTTCACTTTCATCATTTAAGTTTTGATTGAATAGATTACTGTTCTTTTCAGCCAAGATTTTTTTCATCATGTCTATTGGCTTTCACAGATGCTGATTCCCCTAGACGATACTTTGTTGAGGGGTTATTGAGTGATACTCATGTTACAGTTTCTAGGGAAATAAACTATAAGCTGTCTTGTCTACTTTAGAAATTTCACTTAGGAAATCTCCAGGAAATTCTCAGGTTTTTGAGAAGTATACTGGTCCTCTTAGTGCACACTGAAGACAAAGGAGAACTCCAGAAGAGAGCTGGAGAGACTGGAGGAATAATTTTTTTCCTATCCTTAGCACCAGTGTGCTTTTGTAATCCCTTAGTGCAATTGCCTGCTGGAAGATTGTGCCCAACAGACAAAACACAGCTCTGAGAACATGGTGTTGCTACACAGAGTTCAAGTCTTTTTGATCCATACACCACTGGGGAGTGAATCTGGCTATTACAAGAGCTAGTATTTCAAGGATCTACACAAAAGTTTCTTTCAGTTTAGATGCTGTAATTCACCAGGAATAGATTTCAAGATCAAGAAGAGCTGTTGTGTCCACTGCAGTCTAAATAGACAATTTTTCCTGGTATTCACTCTAAGTTGAAGCAGCACATGTTTTAGCAATATGTCCATATTTAGGAATATGTCAAGATTTCTAATGATGGAGAAATCACTTACTTTGACAGATCATTCTGGTGGTCAAATATTTCCATTCCTGAAACTATGCACAACTTGTCTGAAATTATACAATTGCTTTATGTAGCTGCATCTATTCTTTTATTTCACCTAAACATGGCCATTCCATCTGTGCTTTTAAGAACATATCTCTTAATTTTTAAAACTGTATTTCCCTGGATAAATGTTGTGCACAAAGAAGAGTAGGGAGTGTGGAATGGTCTATTTTAAATTTAGTTTGTCTAGGAGACAACTGACAGTTGTTAATTTTGTAGGTGGTAAAGGCCAACATAATCAGGTGATTTCATAAAGTCTTGGGAAGTTTCTGCATAAATCTAAGGAATTCCCAACATTGTAAGCCTTTCTTTCATGAACGATTATCACAGAACACTGGCTTTATTTTAATTCCATTTTGAACATTAATTAAATGGCACATGCAAATACCTTCAATTCTTCTCCTAGGTTTTGATGAGCCAGGTTTATTTAATTAAACAGAAATTGGCTGGGGAATGTTATGATAATGAATGTAAAGATTACACTCATTACATGTACTTTCTCTCAGTAACTGGCGAATAACAGTTTATAAATCAGATTACCTATTGGAGTTTATGCAAGAAGTTATAAGTGACAGTGATTTTCTCATGGTGTCTCTTCTTGCTTATATAAGAAACAGCTTGAGTATAGAGGGTCATTTCACTATAACCTCTGTTAACTGTTGAGATTTCAAGTAGTTGGCAGGAGGGCCCACAGGAGTACTCAAAAGGCATTTTTAACCATAGAGTTTAGCTGTAGGGGATAGCAGAAATTTATTCTTTCCAGTATGATGAAGATTGTATGTAGACATTTGAGTAAACTGAAATCTCCCTCTGATGAAAAACCAAACAAAATCAAAGAAGTGGAATTTGAAATGCAGAATTTTTCTTAAATTTCCACAACATCTTTGAGGTCAAATTAAAGTCACATGTGAATTCTTATTCTTTCTATTAATGCTTCTAGTAGTCCAGTGCTCTTGGGCATTGAGAAACTGATTTATATGATAAAGACTGTTAAGTTTCAGCTATAAGTCTGTATTTGTATGTACTTAAACAGAAAACTTACACTGTGGAAACTGATATTATGTCACTCTTTACGAAAGAAAGATAGACAGTGCTAGAAAGTGGGCATATATGCTTTGAAAAATACCTAATTTTACAAACTTTGTTTATTATTTTCGTCAAGGAGTATATGTATTAAACAAGGACTACAGATACGCTATTTTTAATCTGTTCGGAACAATTAGGAGATGCTGAAGTAGGTAATTCTGAAGGAGAGAACCCACCAAAAGTGGTTCAGAATCCAGAAGACATCTCTGATTACCATCCTCCTCTGATGCAATGAATCCCCTTGGTACTATGTAGCCCTTATCTTTTGGTGTAAAAGAGGAGACCTGAGAGAAACTGTACTGACTGAACCATTATTTTCTATATTTAATCTCACCTTACATATGGCCCAGGACATTTCCTAACCCTTTGAAATTTAATGAATCCATTTTTCATCAATGGCTATTTTCCTCCTGTAAAACAGCTCTCTAATCCTGTAGTTCCTGGGCAATTATAGGAGTAAAATCCTTTGAAAATATTGTGAGCAAAACTAATTTTAAAGATGCACAGATATTCATCAAAAAGGAAATAAATAAAACCCTGTTGCAATTAAAGGACTTCAACTAATAGGTTTACCAGGCGTTCAACCATATGTTTTTATCTGTCTGAGAAAAGAAAGAATTTTCAGTGCACATTCTGTGATTCCAGTCTATGAAGCATGAAGGAGCAGATCTTTAAAATAAAAAATTACTAGGTCAATTTTTTTTTGACGAAAGAAATACATAGATTATTGATTTGGAGAACAGTACAATGCAGTAAATTCCTAAACATTCTATGAGGTAATCATGTCAAGTCAGAACAGAACCCTTGTTCTTCTTTATGTTCTTTGTCTGGGTTGTAGAACTTTGTGAGACGCTGTTCATAAGCCAAAGTGCATGCAGGGATGGCAAAGTTCTTTTCAGAACTACAGACTTACTGAAGGATATTGAGCTATTGGAGAGGGTCCAGAGAAGGGCCATGAAGATGATCAAAGGGTTGGAGCAACTGCCCTATGAGGACAGTCTGATGTG